>CM028338.1:27343076-27943076 GCA_016647705.1 Eucommia ulmoides | reverse complement strand
TTAACTCCAATTTTATTATTATGCAATTTATTTATTTTTTACTCTAAAATATGTTATTAAAGTTACTCCATTTGAAAGTCATTTTTTTTTAAAAAAAAATTAAGGTACATGTTTTAGTTTGTGCCTTCATGCAAAAGTTATCTGCTAGTAATATATGTAATATATCCACCTTGCAGGACTTGCCTGACAGGTAACAATATATATAATATATCCACCCTGCAGGACTTGCTTGACAGGTAATAATATATATAATATATCCACTCTGTAGGACTTGTCTGACAGGTAATCCAAATCTCGTAGGACATGCCCTCCTGACGAGAAGACAACTATGGCATAGCAGGATAATAAAAAATTATTTTTCACCTTTAAAATTTTACTTGATCCATTAATCATCGTAAAACGGTTTATTTCCATCAATATTTTTTTTTTTCACAATTTAATACGAAAATATAATTTGACGATTTATATATAAGATAATAAACACCTTTAAATTAATACTTCCAATTCAACAACAATTTCTATGGTCCACGGTTAATACGGCACTCACCCAGACTTATTTAACTTACTATTGGTAAATTACATTAATCAAGTACCACCTAAAATGTTAAAATGTTCAAATTGAAACTGTAGCGACCCAAGTGAAATATTAGTAACAATACATGGGTGCAATGTGTCAAACCATCAAAAACATAATGGAGACATTAATGCGTGTGTATATATATATATATATATATATATATATATTATTAACCCCACCAGATATTAATATTTTTTACCACAACGACATATTAGGAATTTGTCATCTATTACATATTAATACCAAATCAAATGCTTCATATTTCGTTTATAAAAATCCAAGAAATTTATCAATTAATTGAATAATTTTTACAACAACGGTTTATACAAATATTACAAAGTATAACTTAATATCTAGTCTCAATTTGTCAAGTCAATTTTAATTCTAACATGTTAATATGATCAAATTGAAACCAAAGGGACCAAAGCGAGTTTTTGTCAAACTACAAGTGCACAAAGTGTCAAACTTCCATAAACTTTAGGAGCAAATTAGTTCCTTTAGAGTTTCATTGCAAATCATAACCATCTAGACAATAATGGCGAAGGAGGACAAAATCTCATACTTGGTCAAAACTTACCGTTAGCTCCAAATTACACGCTGTCAATCATTTATGCATATGATAGTTTCATTTTAGTCCATAAAGTTATATTTGTCACAATCTTGTCCATATGGCTTGACAACTATATTTTTTTTTTCCCTTTTTTTTTTTTTTTCCTAATTTGTAAGAGAATGTTAGACACAACTTGATTGGCAATCATAATTTAAAATAGGTGATAGAATCTGGGAGTCTGCAACGGGTAAATTTTCCTTCTTTTTTTTTTTTGCTAAATGACATTGGAAAAAGGGAAACCACGTCTGAGCTTCATCGGTTGAAGGGTAATTTTCAACTACATCCTTAGAAAAAACGTGCTTAAAGAGTGAAATTCAATATATCTGGACACAAATCCATTTTTATAGTTGAAATAATTATGTGTTGATACTCAACAGATCGAAACCCTAGTCCACCATATAGTTCTCATGGTTATATATTTACATTGTTTTAGAATTTCCAATATTATACGAATATAAAATTTACTATTTTTAAATATTACTTTACTTATTATGACTAATGGATATTTATTATTTTTAAATATCACGGTAGTTTCACTTGGATTGGATCTATCTCAAATTCAACAGGTCTACGACCTGGATAATTTTTTGATTTGGCATGACTTTTCAAGTCCATTGTCATATCCCATAACCAATATCTACCAATTCCATCTGACATTTCAAGCCAACATCTTATCCAACCGATAGCCCAATTCCTTGGGGACCGTCCCGTGCGACTAAAAACAATCATCTCCAATATCCACATTAAAATTATAATTTAATTCCTTAATATCGTAAATTCCTTCATAAATATCGAACAATCCAAATTTCAAACAACTAATTTTCCGTAATGCATCTGAAAACACATAAATACTTCTCAATGACATTAATACGTCTCAAAACATCTAAATATGTTTCAATCATATAAATACATTTTAAAACGCACAAACACATTCCAACTACATAAATACGTCTCCAAAGTCACGAGTTCAATATTGAATTCAATACTCATGTAACTGTATAAACAACAATATTACATAAAGTCCCCAATCGAATTTCTGAAGTACCAGTTAAACTCAAAAATTCAAACTAGCATTTTCATAACAATTTGGCTCCCAATAGTCTCACAATGATTCTACACTCTGACTCCGCCAAACACTAGTAGTGGACCAATATCTATTTACGTTATTTTTATTGGTGTACTGTCTTCGTAGTATTAAAGCATTTTATGGATCAAGTATTTTTATCAAAATCCACTTTCCAATAAAATATAGCTACACTAGGCAGTATTCAAACTCCAACAAAATATCATCGTAACAGAATAATCAAATTTAAATCAACTGGTCGACTCACTTGTATATAATAACATAACCTACTTCCTTACCAGCCATAGGATCATTTTATCTCACGATTGGGAGTTATCGTATCCACCCTGCAGGACTTGCCTGATAGGTAACAACATACATAATGTATCCACCCTACAGGATTTGCCTGATAGGTAACAACATATGTAATATATCCATCCTGCAGGACTTGTTTGACAAGTAATAATATATATAATATATCCACCCTGCAGGATTTGTCTGACAGGTAATCCATATCTCGTAAGACATGCCCTCCTAACGAGAAGACAACTATGGCATAGCAAGATAATAAAAAATCATTTTTCACATTTAAATTTTTACTTGATCCATTAATCTTCATAAAACGGTCCATTTCCATCAATTTTTTTTCACAATTTAATATTGTTGGTGTCTAGAATTGGTCCAGCCTGAAGTATGGTCCGAATACTCTCAGATCAGGGATGAAGGGGTTATTGATCTCGCGTCTTTCTGTGCTGCAGCCGGGTCGGTTGGCCGAACTAGCCTGAATACGAACCCGGGTCTTGATTTCTTTCCTTGCTCCTGGCCACTGTCCAGGCTGAGCTCTTGGTCGCCACCTGCACAAGGGACGACCGAGTTGTTCCCGGCGTGTCCCCTCCGGTGTGAGAGTAAGGATCAGGGGAAAAAAGATAGATCGGAGAGTTACTGTTACCTCGACCTGTCTGACCGATCCGATACGAATTTTCTCTCTCTAGAATGGTTTTCTCGTCCTTGTAAAGTGTGGAGGAAGCTTCCTATTTATAGGTAAAAGAGCGATTAGCATAAACAAGATTAAGACCTTAAGCTCAGATTACCAGTAAGCAGTCAGGCACGTGGACGGAATGACGGATTAGAACTATGGGCCTGGGCCTTGGGGCCCATTACTATTGAGGATGAGGCTGGCACCAGACCTCCTGAGGTGGCAAGTGAGGTCAGCTCCATCCGAGGAGATCGATCTGGGTTCTCCGACCTCCCGTGGGTTGCTAAACACAACCAGCCCAAGCTACCTATTCACCGGGCTAGGACGAAAGTGGCTCTAAGGCGGAGATGGCCTTATCGGAGGACACGTGGAGAGGCCCAACTTTACCCACATCAGTTGTCCCCAAAGCCTTTGTGTGGAAGTAGAACACGAGACGCTGAGGTTTCAACCGTCAGGCCTCATGGAGCAGGTACCCGTGCTGAATGATAGAGCAGTCGGTGGAATCAGTATGCCACAGGCCATTCGGGAATGTCTACTTGGAGTCTCCTGGAAGCTAGACCGACGTGTCCGACGTGCCTTTTGGCTCCTCGAGGAAGCCAAGCTGTCAGTCCGTCCGGATGCCTAACACATGGTTGCAATGCGAGAATCGGTGTTCTACGAGTCGCTCGATGAGATGCGATGCTTGGACTTCTCGGTACCCTATAAATACGAGATCCATTCTCTAAATTTTGCCCCAGATTTTCGCAAAAACTCTCACCGGCCTCCGGAGCACGGTACTCCTCCTGTCCTTGCTTTATTTTCTCCTCTTTTCATCTTCCTTTCTCTCATATCTTCTGCCTCTAAGGCCAGCTGGTCGGGGGATAGCACGTCCTTAATAGATGTGATAGCTGCATGTTTCCCGACGTCCAGATAAAGCTCAGCTCCTCTGCAACTGAGTCAGCTCTTCCCGTTCTCCCTACCTCCGGGTCAGAGGATGGACAAGAGCCCACCTTTCAGCGAATAACTTCATCCGAGGAGTCTCAGAGGGAGACCGGAGCAGGGGCACTTCCTGCGGCTGGTCCTTTCTATGGACCTTAGAGAACGGGTCGGGTGGCGGGCTCATCTGGTGGTTCTGTTGCTGCTAAGCCGTCCACATCTGGGCTCCCACCACAGGTAAGTTTAACTTCACGTCGATCAGCCTATATAGTTTCCTGGGGCACTCCGGTCTGGGAGCTAGAATCCAAGCTCTCAGAGAAAGCGGTTTGCAGGTTCCACAATAAGTACGCGATGCCCAGCTCGGTAGTGGTCTGAGTAGCAGGGCCAGACAACTGAGCATGCGACCCACCCGAGGGGTGTATCGCAGTCTACAACCAGCAACTGCAGGCTAGACTGTAATTTCTCGTCCACCCCTGGGTGAGGGAAGTCTGTTGAGATTTGGGTCTGTGTCCGTCACAACTCTCTCCCAACAATATCCACCTCATTGTGTCGTTCCATATTATTTGCTTGGCCGAGGGAGTGACGCCATCCCTCGACCTGTTCTACACTCTGTTCCTGGCAAAGGCCATGCCCGACGGTAAGGGCTGGTTTTATTTATCAGCCCGACAGAAGTTCCTCAAGGGCTACCTCGACTCCATCAAAGACTGGAAGCCAGGGTTCTTTTTCTTGGGAGGTACCGGTTGGGAGTCCAACGAGAATTCGTCGTTTGATTTTTCGATCCAGAGACACTAGGGTGATCTTGGTAAGCTTTTTCAGCTCGCACTTCATTCCCCTTACCCCGGTTTCCGTTCTGACGAGCTTCTTTTCTTTTTTCGGTAACCAAGAAGCACCAGCCTAGTGCGGAGATCTTGCAAGAGATCTATTTTTGGAGCAACCCGACCCTGTTGGCGCCGACCCTAAACCCAGAATCGAAAAACGGTAAGTGTGCTGAGCCCGTCCCCGCCATTCTTCTTTACTTGTTTTTCTTCCTACTGATGGGATTATTCGTTTTGCTCGTTTTGCAGAGATGGACCTGGCTGCGATAGCCTAGATGGAGATGAAAAATATGGACTCTCAACAGGCCACCCGAGGCACGCCGGCCAGAACGAGGACAGAGGACGTGAGGCTGGTAAGCCAGGCGCGGCCTATCCTCACGCCCAACAGGGCTGACACCCCGGTGGCCACGAGTGCCACACGGATAGAGATCATCAAGGATGACCCAACCTCGCTCGTAAGGAAGAACAAGGGGAAGAAGAAGGTGGGGACATCAGACGCGCCGTCCGGTCGTCACAAAAAGAGCCGAGCCGCTACCTCGGTCTAGGATGAGGAGTAGCTGCATGAGATCGCCGAAGGAGCAGAGCTAATCATCCATACCGGACGCTGACCCGACCAACCGGCGACCCAGAATGGGTCTGTACTGACGCAGTTTGCGATGCGAATAGTGCCTCCAGCAGATAGGAGAAGGTTCGGCTATAAGACGGATGCCAAGCTCTATACTTACCTGAATTATCCCACGCTCTCGGTAAATCTCCCCGGTTAGTCTTTAGAACTTTAAAACTCCTTTACATTTTTAATGATATTGTTATTGATCGTGCATGCGCTGTTTACCTCGCTGGAGGTCGGTGGTCGTCTGCACTAGTCCAACCAAGCACTTGAAGCGCTCGTACAGGAGAGGGAGAAGAACATCCAACTCTTGGAATATTACAAGAAGGAGATGGATCGGGTGACTGGCAAAAACCAGAGACTTCTCGTAGAGAAGGAGGCGACAAAGAGAAAGGCCGAGAAGGCCCGAAAATTCGAGCACGTAGTCAAGGCGAAGCTGAAGGAACTCCGTAGGGACCACGCAACCGAGCTTGAGAAGGTACAGGCTGATGCAGTTGCTCAATACAAGAAAAATGAAGAATTCACCTGGCTTCAGGACTGTATCGCCATTAGCGTGATTGGGATCGGCTTCAAAGGAGCGATCAACTCATTGCGCCAATAGTTTCCCAAGGTGGACTCCTCAAGGATGACCCTTGAGTTGACCAGCGAGGACATTACCGAGGCCCAAGCGGGGCAGGACGCTGCGCTGGATAGTTCACCCACAACCCATGTCGCCGAGCCGACCATCCGAGACCTGCGAGAAGGAGACGGCGGGAGAGGCCGCAGCCGACCAGTCCACCAGCCCAGCTTGACCAGCCCACTTTTAGCTACCTCTTTTATTTTATTTTATTTTATTTTATTTATTATTTTTTTTGTGCGGCCCAGCAGACAACGGGCTTGTAACTTGCGGGCAGTAGCCCCGCTACTTTTTGTAAATTTAAAACCGATCTGAATATAAAATACTTTTGCTCTTCTTTCTCTTATGTCCGTTTTGTTTGCCGATTGCCGACGTTTTTGGAAAAAAAAATTAATTTTCACCACAAGTGGCCAAGGTTTGCCGAGTTGGAGAACGACTTATGTGCCCGGCATTCCCCACGGCCCTTGCCCCCCAGTCGATCAAGAGAGCTCGTGATAAGTGAGCTGTGGTGGTCGACTAGGTAGAACGAACTGTTTTGTGCCCTGTCAACTTGAATCACTTGGACCATCAATTGTTCTGTAGTCGGACACCTCGTCCCTAAACAGTCAACGGAGCCCGATCCAGCCGGGCTGTATTGTTTTTTTCCCAGGCGGAAACGTTAAGATACCCTATGGTGGTTGGTATTTTGCCCCCTAGACGATCAAGGGAGCTTGCTTCGAGCGAGCTGTTGAAGGCGTATTTCTTGGTGTGATCAGCATGATTTCGCCAAGTTACTTTGATATTTCTCCCCAGACGGCTAAGACAGCTCGTCAATAGCGATCTGTCGAGGACATCTTTTGCATGATAGGCAAACTTTGGCTGAGGTTAATTTTTCCCCCCAGACGATCGAAGGAGCTTGCTCTGAGCGAGTTGCGGAGGTCGGCATAATTTCACCAGTTCGTTTGATTTTGCCCCTAGATGATCTGACCAACCCGGTTTTTAGATCTCGTCGATCTTCTTCGGGTTGTAGCCCTTCACTTTATTTTCATCCCTAGATTAACCCCTAGGCTTAAAGGGCTACCTCGGCCTGGGTTGATGGCTGGGACCTGGCTTGGTCCCGCCTTTAAAGGGAGAAGGGGTTTGGGAAGGCTTACCTCGACCTCTCGGCACTCAAAAGGCTACTCTTTCCCGCCCTAGAATTTTGTTTGGGATCGTTTTTGCCCCCCAGACGATCTGTTGAGCTCAATTATTCTGAGCTGGACGATCTTCTTCAGGGTTCGATCCACGAGTGAGCGACTTTGCGAAAAATAGAAGTTCATTGAACTGAAAACGCTTTCTTTTCATTTACCATAACCTTTTGCATTACAAGTCGCGCAAGATCAAAATAAAAAGTTTTGGGCAAGTTGTGTGGTTTTCAGGTGACGGTTTTGTAGTAGCGTTTGAGGTGTTCAACATTCCAGGGGTGCCTGAGTGGCATGCCTTCTTCCGTTTCCAAGTTGTAAGTGCCCGGCCGGGCTACGCTTACTATACGGTAGGGACCTTCCCAGGTTGGTGCTAGCTTCTTGACATTTTGCTCCTTAGTTGCTAGAGTGACCTTTCTTAGGACAAGGTCCTCCACTTCAAAAGAGCGAAGACGAATGCTACAGTTATAGTACCGGGCCGTCTTCTGTTGGTAGGCGGCTTGATGGATCTAAGCTCGTTCTCTTCTTTCTTCGAGTAGGTCAAGGCTCAAAGCCAGGCCGACTTCGTTCTCAGTTAGGTTGAACGGGAGGGTGGTGCGGGGAGATGGTATTCCGACCTCGACGGGGATCACAGCCTCCGAACTAAATGTCATCACCAAGGGAGTCTCGCCGGTTGGGGTCCGAGCTGTTGTATGATAAGCCTATAGCACGGGATACGAGTCTTCCACCCACAACCCCTTTGATTTGTCTAGTCAGGTCTTCGAATTTTGCAAGATAGTCCAGTTAGTGACTTCAACCTGTCCGTTGGCTTGAGGGTGGCTGGGAGAGGAGAATTTTGTTTTGATCCCAAGCCTGGCATACAAGTCAACGAACAAGTCGTTATCAAACTGTTTTCTATTGTCGGAGATGATAGCCCTTGGTATCCTAAACCTGCAAATTATGCGTTTCCACACAAAGTCTCGAATCCATTGCTTAGTGATCGTCGCTAGTGGTTTGGCCTCAACCCATTTAGTGAAGTAGTCGATGGCGATGACCAAAAATTTCCTTTGGCTGGACCCCAGGGAAAAAGAGCCGAGGAGGTCGATACCCCGTTGGGCGAATGGCCACAGGCTGGACATTGGGACCAGTTCATTCAGAGAGGCGTGAGGGTGTATGGCAAATCGCTGGCACTTGTCACACTTTTTCACGAATTCCCCCGCGTCTTCCAGCATTTTAGGCTTGTAATATCCGTTTAGGAGCAGCTTTCGAACTAAGGATCTGCCTCCTGAATGATTTTTACAAATTCCCTCATGGACCTCCCTCATAACATACTTGGCCTCTTCAGGTCAGAGACATTGGGAATACATACCAGATAAGGATATTTGGTAAATGACACTATCGATGAGAGCATATCGCGTTGCCTGGTACCGTATTCTTCGAGAGTGAGCATAATCGTTGGGTAGCGTCCTGTTTGTGAGATAGCCCATTATGGGGTCCATCCAGGTCGGCTCTGTATTTAGGGCGCAAATGAACGTGGGCTCATTCGAGAAAGATGTGCTCGGCTCAGAGAGAAATTCAACAAGGACCGTCCTCTTGAGTATGTACTCGACTGCCGAGGCCAAGTTAGTCAGGGCGTCGGCGTGTCTGTTCTTTTCTCGGGGTATTTGTGTGACCTTCACTTTCTCGAAGGACTTTGTTAGGTCTCTTACCCTTTCCAAGTAGGCGACCATGCTTGGGTCCTTCGCAAGGTAATCACCGTTGACCTGGTTGACCACAAGCTGAGAATCGCACATTACTAGGAGGGATCTGACATTAAAATCCCAGGCTAAACAAAGCCCGGACAATACTGCTTCGTACTCGGCCTCGTTGTTTGTAGCTCAAAATCTGAGCCTGAGGGCGTACTCGACCTCTTCTTTATCTGGGGCCATAAGGACCATTCCAGCCCCCGAGCTGCTTTGATTGGAAGATCCGTCAGTGAACAATTGCCACGAGTCAGGTCTGAGGTCATCCTGGTACTTTGCCAGCTCATCCACGACGCCGGCCTTCCCCAGCCTTTTAGAGGTTTGTGCGTGACAACCCAGGTTGGTAATGGTTTCGTCATCGGGAAAGGTTAACTCGGCTATGAAGTCAGCAAGGACCTGTTCCTTGATTGTTGTCCTGGGGCGGTATTTGATATGAAATTGGCTTAACTCCAGGCTATACTTCATTAATCTCACGGATATGTCAGGAGAATGGAGGATCTGCCTCAGTGGCTGGTCAGTTAAAACCACAATTGTGTGGGCTTGAAAATACTAGCGTAGTTTCCTAGAGGCAATCAATAGTGCATAGGCCAGTTTCTCAAACTTTGTGTACCTTATCTCTACGTCGATTAGGACACGACTAAAGTAGTATACCGGGCTCTGGATACCGGCGTCCTCCCGGACCAGGGCGGCACTAACGGCCGTATGGGATGCCGTAATGTAGAGGAACATGTCATCCCCTTTTTGGGGGGTAGTGAGTAGAGGAGCTGACGAGATGTATCTTTTTAGTTCTTCGAAGGCGTGGTCACACTCTTCGATCCATTCGAATGCCTTGTTCCCTCGGAGAGTTGAAAAAAGTGAGGCATTTCTCGAACGATTTGGAGATGAACCGGTTCAGGGCGGCTAGCCGACCTGTTAGTATTTGGACCTCCCTCTTGTTCTGAGAAGGTGTCATGCCGAGCACCGCATTGATCTAGTCGGGGTTGGCGTCGATGTCACACTGGGATACCATAAACCCTAGGAACTTACCAGCGGACACGCCGGAAATACACTTGTTCGGATTTAACCTCATGCGATGAGTTCGGAGTTTGTCGAAGTAGGCCTGGAGGTGGGCGAGGTGGTCCTCGGTCCGATTACTCTTCACCAACATGTCGTCAATGTACACCTCCATCGTGCTCCCTATTTCCTCCTTAAACATTTTATTAATAGGCCTCTGATAAGTGGCTCTGGAATTGCGGAGGCCAAAGGGCATGACTTTGTAGCAGTAAGTACCTCTATCGGTGATGAAAGAGGTCTTGCTTTTGTTTGGAGGATACATGGAGATTTGGTTGTAGTCGGCGTAAGCATCGAGAAAGCTGAGTCGCTCATGCCCCGTTGTGGCATCGATCACGATGTCGATCCTCGGGAGTGGAAAGAAGTCTTTCAAGCAGGCTTTATTTAAATCTTTAAAATTGACGCAAAGTCACCATTTGCTACCGGCATTGAGGGCCAGCACGACGTTCGCGAGCTAGTCTAGGAATTTGACCTCTTCTACGACGTCCGACCTAACGAGCTTATCCATCTCCTCTTCGATTATCTTCTACCGGTCTGAGTGAATTTTTTTCCTCTTTTGGCAAACAGGTGGGTAGTGGACGTTAGCATACAGACGGTGCATGGAG
The DNA here is from genome assembly GCA_016647705.1 of Eucommia ulmoides. Taxonomy (NCBI): domain Eukaryota; kingdom Viridiplantae; phylum Streptophyta; class Magnoliopsida; order Garryales; family Eucommiaceae; genus Eucommia; species Eucommia ulmoides. The sequence goes on along the minus strand of CM028338.1, from coordinate 27,932,361 downwards.
ACACTTGCATCGACACCAAGAAACTCGTTGTGTGACCAGGCAAACACATCGTGGTTTCTTACCAGCAGCTCAGAGAGTTTGGACTGCTCTTTCGGGGTTAACCGAGCTCCAATCCTTACCGTTTTCTCCGTGGCAGTGGGATAGATAACAACGTCAATCAGATCTTCATGAGGCCTTGGGATGGGCTCATCATCACGCGGATCGTCGATCGAAATGGGCCCTACCCCGTGAGCGAGGACCACGAGCTCTTTCTTTAAACGAGGGATAAATAGTTCGGGCCCCAACTGTAATTGCTATTTTTTCTCCAAGGCCCTTCTTGCACAGGACCGAGTGATTTTCCAGTTTCCTTGAACCTCTCCTACCCCGCCATCCGTGGAGAATTTCATTTTCTGGTGATAGGGGGAGCATACGGCTTTAAGGGCAACCATTGTGGGTCATCCCATGATTTCATTGTACGGTGACGGTCTGTCAACGATAAGAAATTTGGACCAGATGATGGTGACGTTAGGGCTGGAGCCAACGGTGACGGGCAAAGATACCCAGCCGACCGAACTAACCACATCGCCACCAAATTCGACGAGTGGGGACTTGATGGGTTGCACGGAGCTTGCTTCTATACCTATTTTGTCGAAGGCTCATTTGAAGAGGATATCTATCGAGCTGCCTTCGTCGACGAGTATTCTCGCTATCTTAAAATGGTTGATCAAGGCTGCAATGACTAGGGCGTCATCGTGCGGAACGTGCACCCCCTTGAGATCGGTCTCACTAAATGAGATCACATTGTAGGAGGCCGCATCTATCGTGCTAACCTCATAGATGCCCTGTTCTTCTTTTCTCTTACTCTTACATTCGTACCGCTTTCGAGAAGATAACGTTTCTTTCTCGAAACCCAGGCCACCGTGGATGACGTTGATTTCACTGTCGACTCTCAGGTCGGAGTCGTCCTCAGCTCGGTCATCTCGGGGCTGGGTCCAGTTATCATTTCGCTTTCGACGATGTCCTCGGTGACCATCACAACGATCATTCGAGCCGGCCCTTTTCCCGTCGGGTCGGCAAACATAATTTCCGAGGTAGTCCCTGTGGATGAGGGCTTCAATCTCCTCCTTTAACTGAAAGCACTCGTCAGTTGAATGACCATTACTCCTGTGGAAGTCACAGTGTTTATCAGTCGACTTCCCAAGGGGCTTCCCTCTAGGGAGAGGTGCGGGTGAGAAAAGGCCTTTTTCGGTATTTTTGGTGAAGATGGTCACGAAGGAAGCAGTCAGGAGAGTATAAATGACCTGACAGGCGCCCGACGGTGGCCTTCACTCTCCAGGCAGTGGGCCCAACCTTCCCTCCGCCTGTAGTCTCCTAGACGCTTGGGACCGGCTCGCTTCCTCGTCAGCTCGGGACTTCTTCCTGAGAAGGTCTTCATTCTCTTTTGTGACTTTATCGACGAGGTCGGCCTTGTAGAAATTGGCGCTGAGGTCGAGTGCTTCGCGAAGGCTAGCTGCCGACCTAGAGTTCCGGTCATACAAGAGCCTTCGGTGCCTTAGCCCACTGGTGAAGGCATTTAGTGCTACTTCATCAGAAACTCCTTCACACGTGAGGGTATCCATCCAGAATCAATCCATGTAATCGGCAAGATTCTCGTTCTCCCCCTGCTTAACACCGAGGAGGTGAGAAGTAGTTTTCGGCCTACGGCGGGAGCGACTAAATCTCTCCATAAACTACTGTTCAAGCTAGAGGAACGTGGAGATTGAGGCCGACGGGAGAGCGTTAAACCACAACCTAGCCGGGCCCGTCAATCCGAGCGAAAAAAATTGCACCTGATGGCATTTGTGGCAGCATGTACATCCATATGGGAAACATACACGAAGAGGTGATCCAGTGGGTCGGTTGTCCCATCATACTAGGTGGACGGCGGGTTGGAAAACTGGAAAGGAACTGCCTCTTCAGTGATTTCCGCAACGAAATGAGACCTGACCCCGGCGTGAAGCCCAGGAGCTCTCCCGATGTTGCACATGAGATTGAGAGTGGCCTTCATTTCTGCCAGGCGTCGCTCCATTGTGGTTGTCACCCTCTCCGGGGCGACAATCTGGCTGGCAGCAGGTCTGGGCTCCCTCCTATGAACTTGTGGAGGGGGGGAGAGTGGGAGTCTACCTCCCTGATTTGAGTAGATCAGTGCTCAGAGTGGTCACAACGACTATACTCCCGAGCCGGCGGTGACCCTGGCCGGTCGTGGGATCGTCGACCGTGAGTTGATCTCGAAGTATCTGTTGAAGTGACCGGGGGGTCAAGGTCCCTATCCCTCAGTGCTAGGTTAACGGCCTGAGGTTGAGCCCGTGCCACCTGCTCGTGAGAGTCCAGCGCTCGATCACCAGACTCTTGTGGTCGGGCCCCTTCTTCTACAACATGGAGGTTCGGCCCTCCTTCAATCGGGGGAAAATGTTTGTGAGAGAAGAGGATGTCGAAGTATTCTTGGAATTTGCTAAGTTAGCATTCTACGTTATCGAGCCTGGTGGTATCGATGGCCCTGGACGTCTGTCCAGGGCAGAACTCCTCGATACCGACGTTTTGCCTCTCAGCGTCTGCACCTTTTTCATTTATCGCTCGGTGGGTAGTGGCCCTAGTGTTTTGCCTTAGAGCTCGCGACATATCCTCCCCGGGCTGTCTATTCACTGGGTAGATTATGTTCTCTAATCGATGAGAGTGACCAGACCTTGTGTTCATTAAACCTTAGCTAAGAGGGCAGCTGATGATGCAGATGAGGCTTTCAGTAGCGATTTCCACAGACGGTGCCAAACTGTTGGTGTTTGGAATTGGTTTAGCCAGCAGTATGGTCCGAACACTCTCAGATCAAGGATGAAGGGGTTATTGATCTCGCGTCTTTTCGTGCTGCAGCCTGGTCGGTTGGCCGAACTGGCCTAAATACGAACCCGGGTCTTGATTTTCTTTCTTACTCTTGGCAGCTGTCTGAGTTGAGCTCCTGGTCGCCACCTACACAAGAGACAGCTGGGTTGTTCTCGGTGTGTCCCCTCCGGCGTGAGAGTAAGGATTAGGGAGGGAAAGATAGGTCGGAGAGTTACTATTACCTTGACCTGTCTGACCGATCCAAGGCGAATTTTCTCTCTCTAGAATGGTTTTCTTGTCCTTGTAAAGTGTGGAGGAAGCTTCCTATTTATAAGCGAAAGAGCGATTAGCATAAACAAGATGAAGACCTTAAGCTCAGATTACCAATAAACAGTCAGGCGCGTGGACGACATGACAGATTAGAGCTATGGGCCTGGGCCCTGGGGCCTATTACTGTTAAGGATGAGACCGGCACCGGACCTCCTGAGGTGGCAAGTGAGGTCGGCTCCATCCGAGGAGATCGGTCTTGGTTCCCCAACCTCCTGCGGGTTGCCGAACACAACCAGCCCGGGCTACCTATTCACCAGGCTGGGAGGAAAGTGGCTCCACGGCGGATATGGCCTTATCGGCAGACACGTGAAGGGGCCCAACTTTACCCACATCATATACGAAAATATAATTTGATGATTTATATAGAAGACAGTAAACATCTTTAAAATTAATACTTCCAATTCAACGACAATTCCTATGGTCCACGGCTAACATGGCACTCACCTAGACTTATTTAACTTACTATTGGTAAATTACATTAATCAAGCGCTACTTAAAATGTTAATATGTTCAAATTGAAACTGTAGCGACCCAAGTGAAATATTGGTAACAATACATGGGTGCAATGTGTCAAACCACCAAAAACATAATGGAGACATTAATGCGTGTGTGTATATATATATATATATATATATATATTATTAACCCCACCAGATATTAATATTTTTTACCACAACCACATATTAGGAATTTGTCCTCTATTACATATTAATACCAAATCAAATGCTCCATATTTCGTTTATAAAAATTCGAGAAATTTATCAATTAATTGAATAATTTTTACAACAACGGTTTATACAAATATTACAAAGTATAACTTAATATCTAGTCCCAATTTGTCAAGTCAATTTTAATTCTAACATGTTAATATGATCAAATTGAAACCAAAGGGACCAAAGCGAGTTTTTGTCAAACTTCAAGTGCACAAAGTGTCAAACTTCCATAAACTTTAGGAGCAAATTAGTTCCTTTAGAGTTTCATTGCAAATCATAACCGTCTAGACAATAATGGCGAAGGAGGACAAAATCTCAAACTTGGTCAAAACTTACCATTAGCTCTAAATTACACGTTGTCAATCATTTATGCATATGGTAGTTTCATTTTAGTCCATAAAGTTATATTTGTCTCAATCTTGTCCATATGGCTTGACAACTATATATTTTTTTTTTCCTTCTTCTTTTTACTAATTTGTAAGAGAATGTTAGACACAGCTTGATTGGCGATCATAATTTAAAATAGGTGATAGAATTGAGAAACATAGAACACTGGGAGTCCACAACGGGTAAATTTTCCTCCTTTTTGTTTTGCTAAATGACATTGGAAAAAATGAAATCACGCATGAGCTTCATCAACTGAAGGGGTAATTTTCAACTACATTCTTAGGAAAAGCGTGCTTAAAGAGTGAAATTCAATATATCCGGACACAAATCCATTTTTATAGTTGAAATAATTATGTGTTGATACTCAACAGATCGAAACCCTAGTGCAGCCTATAGTTCTCATGGTTATATATTTACATTGTTTTAGAATTTCCAATATTGTACGAATATAAAATTTATTATTTTTAAATATTACTTTACTTATTATGACTAATGGGTACCATAACCCAAGTCTAGGGTGCTCACAAACTCACTCTGATACCACCTGTAACGACCCGGTTTCCCAGAGCTGTCACACAGTTTCTCCTCTTGGAGAATAAACACTAACCCGAATAACCCGCTAATTTATTATCAATTATTCCGAGAAATTTTACAGATTACGGCGACAGTTTTGTTTATCGACAATGATAATTTTACTAAATAATCAATATTTTAATTAATAAAAAAAACTGATAACTTTCGCACACGACGATGACAATTGGAATTATCAAATTTTATTTAAGCCGATTTTACAATGGTGAATCAATCTGGTAAATTTATACTGCGACGACGTCAAGTAATTAATAATTCATCTTATGAAAATATTTTAATTACCATGCGATGGCGAACATTTTAATTATCGAATTCACTAATTACAACAATAAATAATAAATACAATTTTTACAAATAGAAATTCAAGTGGATTTCACGTCACTGTTTCCTTCTCACCGGCTCTGCAATCAAAGCTGTGGGGTTATGAGCCAACGCTCAGTAGAACTCCAACCACTCTAATACGTGCATTTAATTAATGCAACAAATAAAATACATTGACATAATTTTCACATAATCATAATTATTTCATAAAATTTAACAGTTAAAATTCGACAACAATAACAACTTAAATTTCACATAATAGGAAAATTAAATACATATATTTGAAGAATTAGAAATTCTACCTGAAATCAATAATTAATTAATAGGAAACTTCTCTTTTCATTGCTTCTAGTCTATTGTTTTTCCTTCTCCTTTATTTTTTTTTCCTTTTCCTTCATCGTCTGAACTCTCATCTGTTGCGAGTAAGTACCAAACCCACACCCATATTTCATCTCTCTCCATTCATGCACATATCCAAAAAAAAAATGTCTCTTAATGGTGGGACCCTCCTCTTATATACCAAACATCACACAAACATTTATATAATAAATCAACTCATTTACATTCAGGGCCGTTGGATGTCTCTGGATATTCGTAGTCGTTGGATTACTTTTATATACAACATCTACATACAACATATCTATATCATATATCTATAATATACAACATGCAACACTTTCCATCAACCTTACTTTTTAACACTTACCATCATCAACAGTGTCATTGCCTTTCATTTACTTCATGGACTCCGAGACTTACCATCTTCTTCTCCACCGAATTCGTCGCCCCCACTCCACGGATTCTTCTTCTTCTCCGCCGAATTCATAGCCTCTATAATCTTCGCAGAGCTCAAGGTAACCCTAAACCCTAATCCGTGCCTATCAGTCATTCGCTCTTCTTCTTCGCCGAATTCATCGCCTTTATAATCTTCGCAGAGCTCAAGGTAACCCTAAACCCTAATCCGTGCCTATAAGTCGTGCGCTAATAAATCCCTAATAGAATCCATCCATCTTGCATCTATAAGACCCTCAGACAATCGTTCCTCATCGTTCTTCGCAACAACAATCTTTCCTCACAAGAACACTAATTTGGTTCCTCGCTTCAGACAATTGTTCCTCGCAAGGTATCATTCGGTTCCCAGATTTCTGTTTTCATTTCTGTTTATGTTTTTGTTCCACTTACTGAGAATGTATGCACAAAATACTACCTTGGAATAGAAAACTCAAATTTATGTTCTATTTTCTAAGTTTTCTAAGAACAAATTTTTGAGAATAAGACAAAAATGTTGTTAATTGTTTGTAAACTCAAATTTCTGTTCTATTTTCTAAGTTTTCTAAGAACAAATTTCTAAGAATAGAACAAAAATGTTGTTAATTGTTTGTTTTTTTTTCCCACTTACTGAGAATAGAACATAAATGTTCAAGAACTCAAATTTTTGTTTTGTTTGCTTAGTGTTTCTGTTCTGAAACAGGAAAAGTGTTCATTTCAAGGTAGCATTTGGGAACTTTGTTATGTTTTCTAAGTTTTCTAAGAACAAATTTATGAGAATTTGTTCTTAGAAAACTTAGAAAACAGAACAGAAAAGTGTTCATTTCAAGGTAGCATTTGGGAACTCTGTTCTGTTGTTAATTGTTTGTTTTTGTTTTGTTTGCTTGGTGTTTCTGTTCCGAAATAGGAAAAATGTTCATTTCAAGGTAGCATTTGGTTCCCAGATTTCTGTTTCTGTTCCAAGGTAACATTCGGTTCCCATATTTCTGTTTCTGTTTATGTGTTTGGTTAGCAAAACTTGGGATTTTTAGCAAAACTTTGTAGCTCATTGAACCCCGAAAAACTGAGAACATAAGCAAAAATGTTAATAGAACATAAATGTTCAAGAAAAACTCAAATTTTTGTTTTGTTTGCTTGGTGTTTCTATTCCAAAATAGTTTGTTCAAGTTTTTAGCAGAAATTTGTTCAAGTTTTGTTCATATTCGACCAAATCTGATTTACCAGTTTCGGGCATCATCAAATATCAATAAATCAAATTAAACAGCCATAAAAATCATAAAAAACTCAAAATTTTGTTTTGTTTGCTTGGTGTTTCTGTTCTGAAACAGGAAAAGTGTTCATTTCAAGGTAGCATTTGGGAACTCTGTTCTGTTTTCTAAGTTTTCTAAGAACAAATTTCTGAGAGTAGAACATAAATGTTCAAGAAAAAATCAAATTTTTGTTTTGTTTGCTTAGTGTTTCTATTCCGAAACAGGAAAAGTGTTCTTTTCAAATTATTTTGGTTATAATTAATAAGTTGGCGTTTCTATTTTGTGTTTTTGTTTTCTGTTTCTGGTTCTGTTCCAAGGTAGCATTAGGTATTACTGTTTGTATATTATTTCACTTTCTTAACCCTTTCCAAAGCAGTCTGGAAACAATTCATGTCTAAGATCAATTAATAGGCATCAATCTTGGTTCAAATCATGTTTATTTGTTTTGTTTGATTGTAGAATTAGAGGGAAGAGAGACAAGCTAGCGAGGAGGAAAGCAACAAGCTCTCGAAACAGGTTAAATTTGCATTTGTTTCTGTTTTGTTCCCTGTTTCTGTTTCTGTTCCTGTTCCTTGTTTCTATTTCCGAATCTATTTCCATTCCTGTTTATGTTTCCTGTTTATGTATAGATTGTGTTGAGCCCCTTTAATTATGTTTAGTATGTTAGCATTTGGTTTCCAGATTTGGTTTAATGTTGTTTTGGTTATACGAAAATTAATTTCTGAATTTTTAGAACAAATTCCCTGGAATTTCTAAGTTTTTATTTTGTTTACTGTTTCTGTTCCAAGATAGCATTTGGTTCCCAAATTTCTGTTTATGTTCCAACACTAATTTGGTTTTAATGCCTTTAATCATGCGTTTGTGTATATTGGTTCCCAGATTTCTGTTTCCGTTCCTGTTTCTATTTCTGTTCCTTGTTTCTATTTCTGTTCCTGTTCCCTATTTCTGTTTCTGAATCTGTTTCCATTCCTGTTTTCGTTCCCTGTTTATATTAAATTTGTTTTGCCTTATGTGTTATTTATGTCCTTCAATCTCAGGTAATATGGTATGACCCACTATTGTATTGAGAACGAGTACTAGGCTAAAGTTGCATAAGGAAAAACAATTCTTTTACAAGAAGCTTTATTTACAAAGTTGTCCCGTTAGAGAATATGGGATGAATAAAATTTCAAGTGCTAGACATTTGCAGGATTATAGGTACAAAATAAGTGAGAGAGACATAATGAACCAAATTGTTGATGGTTTACCATCAAATTGGGATGTTGCGACAAAGAACATATTTGAAAATCATCGGCTTCTTACTACCTTTGAATTTGTACAATTTTTAGAAAAGGCCGAACGAGATGTACATCTATTGTGGAGAGAATTTGAAAGAGAGAAAATGAATGAAACATAGAGTGTTAGAATGCATGTACTTAGAAAAGAACGCCTGTACTATTTTGTACCAAGTCCAGGTTAGTGCCAAAAGCTACCCCCCTCCCCCTTCCCCTTCCCCACTCCTTTTTGGGTTTTGTTCGATTTTCGTATGTGAAATTTCATATAGAACATTGTTTACTCCTTTGAACTTCTAGATTTATACTTATTTGGGTATCCAGAAATCGTTAATTTAAGCCATTGAAAAGCCATGATTTTGATTTTTTTGGTTTCCATCTGTCGAAATATTCTTGGGTTATTTTAGTTGGATGCACTTTTCTTCAGCCACCGTCCACCAAACATAAGATTCTTTTCTCTGTAATCGCATTTTCAAATCCAATCCGCCGGCACTCTCTGTGTGGCTCATGGGAAATCGTTTATACATTAATGTCGCCATTGTGGATTCTCTCCTCATAAAGGTTATTGGGTGATTTTCGCTTTCTAATTAGGTTATTGTTTATGAACTGGGTTTGATTCTCTCCTCACCCCGACAATGCGTATAAATTGAATCGATTAAATCAGGTTTTATTCATTGCAGGAAATCTTCTAATTCTATTCATCATTTGCCAAAAGAGGCTCTGTATTGTGCTGGTTATTCGAATCATACAAAAAATAAAGATGAGCTTCAGTAGCTCTACTGTAGTGTCTGGTTAGGTTTTTTTTTTCCTCGGATTACCCGGATTGTGATTGAATATAGGTTTGAATTTGATTTTAGTTTTTTAGGGTTTCTTTAATTATTGTTTTGAAGGATGGAGAAGAAGAGAGTAGCTTAATCGAAACGATAAACTTTTTCCTGGAATTTTCATTTGGAAAATTGTCCAGATTTGCTGCTTTTCTTTTTATTGTCCTTATCGTGTTCATGGATTAATCTATTTCTAATTGTTCTATTTTATAATTTCGTTTGAGATTGAGCTATTATTTGATGCTATGGAGGTTGTTATTTGAGCTTATGTTCTCATAATTTGTTGTTGTTCACAGTGTGGAAAACAATATTTCATATGCCTACCATGCCATGTTTTCCTACTTTGATAGGGACAACGTCGCTCTCAAGGGTCTTGCCAAGTAATCCACTAAAATAAGTTTAGAATTAAGGTATTTTTTAATTGTTTCACAAGTTTGTTTGTTGTTCTAAAATAAGTTTTTGTATTCTTAAAGTCGTTAGCTAGCTAAGCTCATCACTTCTCGAATTTTTGGCCATGGCCATTGCCTCCGTTCCCATTAACAGCTCAGGTACATTACTCCCTCCCTCAACCCCACATTCTTTTCCTTATTGGAATATTATCTTTTGCCATTTGATTCTCTTTGATTTATTTACACAATGTTTTGTGGTATTTTGTTGTTGACTATTGAAATTGTTGAATTAACTTTTTCTTGAAAGAGTTCAATTACAGTTTTAATAAATTTTGATGGATTTGATTTAACTTGGAATTTGATTTTTTGTAGTTTTCGGGGGTTGTATCTATAATATTAAGGGTGGAAAGATTGAGGAGGAGGATGAGGTGTTAAATTTGGTTAAGCTATTGGATGTTATTTGTTTGCTGATGGATATGTCAAACTACAAAGGAAATTGCAGGTATTTTTTAAGCTTTTTCTTTTAATTTTAGGGGAAAAGACCTTTTTGGTCCCTGAAAGATAGCGAAAGTGTTCAATTGGCCCCTAAGATTTGAAACTCGACACATTTGATCTCAACATTTCAAAATCGTTCCAAATTGGCCCCTAAAGCAGATTCCGTTAAGTCAACTGACGGTCAATATTTCATTAAGGGTATTTTAGTCTTTTTATTCAAAGGGGTTAATTTTAAAAAGTTGGGAAATAGACCTTTTTGGTCCCTGAAAGATAGTGAAAGTGTTCAATTGGCCCCTAAGATTTGAAACTCAACACATTTGATCTCAACATTTCAAAATCATTCCAAATTAGCCCCTGAAGCAGATTCCATTAAGTCAACTGACGGTCAATGTTTCATTAAGGGTATTTTAGTCTTTTTATTCAAAGGGGTTAATTTTAAAAAGTTATCTAAACTTAAGGGGTCAAAATGTTTTTTTTTTCTATTTCTTTTTATCATTCTTACTCAAATACTTTTAAATACTCTTCCTACCCCCATATTAATTATTTATTCTTCATTGAAACTCAAATTTCGGAAGAAATTTGGAATACAAATAGGACCCTCCTATGTTGAAACAAAAATCTGGGAACAAATTTTGAAGCCGATGAATAAGACGCTCCCATATTCAAACAAACAAATTTCGTCGTCGTCTTCTTCGTCGGCAAATGTGAATATTGCTAAATTTGAACGTGTAATTTCAACAATAAATTTATAGAAATGAAACAGAATTTATGGGAATAACAAATTTATGGGAGTAAAACAACATATTTTTTTTGAAAATATTATTTGATTTTTTTTTTCTCATTAAAATGGGAATTAAAAATCCCAAGGAATACAAAAAGAATGACATATTTAACCAAACCAAATACAAACATCTATGAAAGAGGAAATAAGAGTAAAACTAAGGGATAATTTCATTATATTCTAAGAATTTTGTGCTAAAAATAAGAGAGTACAACATAATCATATTATTATTTTTTTGGAACAATTTTGAAATGTTGAGATCAAATGTGTCGCGTTTCAAATCTTAGGGGCCAATTGAACACTTTCCCTATCTTTCAGGGACCAAAAAGGTCTTTTTTCCTAATAAGAATGAAATGACGCATGTACCCTTGGCCAAATGTCATGTGCTTGTCACGTGACTTTTTCCATCTAATTCCCCCAAATTTTACTAACGGAATCCGATCCAAACCCAACCCAAGGGCCAATTTGGAACAATTTTGAAATGTTGAGATCAAATGTGTCGAGTTTCAAATCTTAGGGGCCAATCGAACACCTTCGCTATCTTTCAGGGACCAAAAAGGTCTTTTCCCCTTAATTTTATAGAATTAGGTGACTCTTTTTTAGTTGTAGTTGGTGGGTGTGTTTTTATTATTTTTGTAATTTATTTCTATTTCAAACTTCGTTAACGTTGAACTGAAAATAATTTTTTTCTTCGTCATGTCTGTTTCTGTTTTCAACAAATGGATGAAACAACATTAACTCTATAGTTCGGTTTTTTCAATAATTGTTTCCATTTGCTCCAATAGTGGCAATTGTTTTGTGTTTCTATTCCCGTTTGTTCTGTGTTTCTGTTCCCGTTTGTTCTGAAATGTTAAGACCAGAACAGAAACATGATTTTCTGTTGCATTGAGCAATAGTGCTTTCAAAAATATAATTTTTGGTTGGATCATTTTGTGTTTTTGTTTCTATTTGTTCTAATAGTGGCATTTGTTTTGTGTTTTTGTTCCCGTTTGTTATGAAATGTTAAGACCAGAACAGAAACATGATTTTCTGTTGCATTGAGCAAGAGTGCTTTCAATGAAAATAGCAGTGGCGCATTCATTTTGTGTTTTTGTTTCCATTTGTCCAATAGCGGCATTTGTTTTGTGTTTTTGTTCCCGTTTGTTCTGTGTTTCTGTTCCCGTTTGTTCTGAAATGTTAAGACCAGAACAGAAACTTGATTTTCTGTTGCATTGAGCAAGAGTGCTTTCAAAAATATAATTTTTGGTTGGACTGAACTATGTAATTGTATTTTTTCACCTTGAGGTATTTGGGGTGCCACTATTGGATATAATACAACAATTATATTAGGACGACTCAGTTTAATACAATATAATTAACATGATAAAACTCATTTATTTATATCTGGATCTTGACAATTGACAATAAAACTCACCAAGAACCCAAAGTTTTATCATGTTTATTATCAGAACTAAATTGTCATCCTTTAATGCCTTTTAATTGTTTCACAAGTTTGTTTGTTGTTCTAAAATAAGTTTTTGTATTCTTAAAGTCGTTAGCTAGCTAAGTTCATCACAATTCTTTCTCTCCCGAATTGTTGGCCATGGCCATTTCCTCCATTCCCATTAACAGCTCAGGTACATTACTCCCTCCCTAAACCCCCACACTCTTTTCCTTATTGCAATATTATCTTTCGCCATTTGATTCTCCTTGATTTATTTACACAAGGTTTTGTGGTATTTTGTTGTTGACTAATGAAATTGTTGAATTAACGTTTTCTTGAAAGAGTTCAATTACAGTTTTAAGAAATTTTGATGGATTTGATTTAACTTGGAATTTGATTTTTTGTAGTTTTCGGGGGTTGAATCTATAATATTAAGGGTGGAAAGATTGAGGAGGAGGATGATTGATTATTTGCTCTTTTTAGATTCATTTTTATTAGCTCTTTACATTGATTATTTGATTTGGGACTTGACTATGCAAAAGAAGAGTAGGGATTATTGAGCATAATTTTACCGTTTCATGCTTTTATTGTCATTCATTGCTTTAATTCGGGGCGGCTTGACCATGGAATTTTTCTTAGCACTGTCTCAATTTTTTATTTTTATGTTTTGATTTAAGTTACTTTATGGGTTTTAGATTATCATAGTAGTGATAATCCAGGTACTGTTTGAATGTTGTTTTGGGATTATTTTGTAGAGAAAGTTACATGTTCCTGTTTGCATTCCTGTTTCTGTTTCTGTTTGCGTTCCTGTTTCTGTTTTGTTCCTGTTTCGGTTCTTTTGCTGTTTCTGTTCTGTTGCTGTTTTGTTCCTGTTTCTGTTTTGTTCCTGACTCGCCACCAATCAGAAAGATGACGACGATCGGTGATGATGCGACGAACTGCTCCACTGAAGACCAGATGACCAATAAAATTTGACAATTTGTTTTCATATTCAATTTGTTGAATGCACTGCTGTTGAGGTGCATTTCGCGTCAGTCGATTTGTTTGCTAAAACGAAACACATTTTCGAGGGCCTGTTTTGGGTTTTCATTGTTTTTGGGACGTTTGGCGATTGAAATTAGGGTTTATGTTATGGATTTTAATGTTTTTGGGATTTGAAATTAGAGGAGAAGTGCATGTGCATGTCTTTTTTTTTTTTTATACGTATTTGTTGTTTATGTGCTTTTGGGATATTGTAGGGTGGCGATTGAAATTAGGGTTTATGTTATGAATTTTAGTGTTTTTGGGATTTGAAATTAGAGGAGAAGTGCATGCGCATGTCTTTATTTTTTATTTTTATTTTTATTTTTTATACGTATTTGTTGTTTATGTGCTTTTGGGATATTGTAGGGCAATAATGAGCAACGAAGAAGAGAAGATGTGTCCCCTCTGTGCAGAGGAGATGGACTGGACGAATCTGCAATTTAAGCCCTGCCAATGTGGTTATCAGGTTTGGAGTTCGAAATCATATAGGCTCTAGAATAAAGGATATTGCATTGCAAAGTGTTCCCTTCCCCCTCTCCCATTATATATATGTTTTGGTAATGGGATTTGCTATTTTTCGTGAGAGTACTTTTATTAGCTCTTTATGTTGATTATTTGATTTGAGATTAATGTCCAGACACGCGATTGGTAAACATGTTTCTTATCCTAAAATTTTTAAAGTAATTTAAGACTATTTTTTTAAATTTCTTAAGAATTTGAGGAAAAATAATTGTTTACCATTCCGCCTGTCATCTCCCAAAACTATCTCCTGAATTATTTTTTTAGAGAAATATACATGTTCCTGTTTCTGTTTCTACTTCCGTTCATGTTTATGCTCTGTTCCCTGTTTTTGTTTCTGTTCCCTATTTTTGTTTTCGTTTTTTTGTTTCTGATCCTGCTTCTGTTTCTGTTCTCTATTTTTGTTTTTGATCCTAACTGTGTTTGTTTTTTTAAATACAAAACTATTTGTCGTTTGTTGTGAACTCAGATTTCTGTTTAGTTGATTTATGTTCTATTCCCTGTTTTCGTTTTTGTTTCTGTTTTTTGAGTGTCCTTTTCCATGTTGTTGAAAACATATTATTTCAATGTTCTTTTTTTTTTTTTTAATTTATTTTCTGTTTTATTATAGAATGAGAGGGAAAAGAGATAAGCTAGCGACGAGGGAGGGAAGCGGCTGTAGAATCAGGTTAAATCTTAGCTCTCGAATCAGGTAAAACATTCTCATACCATTTAAGTTTCATGTATACACTTTGTTAGCTATTTTTTTATTCCACAATTTCATTGTTGGCTTGAATAGCAAAACAAATTGATATAATTGTCCCAAATGATGTTGTATGTTTTACGCTCGTGCCTCTAGGCAAGGGTTATATACTAATCTATATAATAAATCACCTCATTTCTATCCAGGGTCGTTGGATGTCTCTGGATATTGGTAACCTTTAGATAAAAAATAACTTCACAATTAGGGTTCCAGCCGCCTGGTAATGCCTCTCGCTCACCTCATTCTGCTTCGGGCTTCAGCCCTCTCTCTTTCGCTCTTCCGCCATCCCCACGCCACGGTCACCTCTGCTCCACCCCGTTCCATTTCCCTCATCTCTCTGCCTCCTGCCTCCTTATCTATGCATCGCCTCTGGCGGTTTCCATCACCAGCCTTCGATCTCCACGTAGCCACCACCGATATCACCTTTCCATCAAAATCCTAGCAGCGTCTCTCATCGTCGATCTATCGCCGTGCATCACCATCACTGAAGGTGCCGTCATCGTCGTTCCATCGCCGTGCATCACCATCACCACGCTTCCGTTCTAGGTTCATCTCTCTCTCTCTCTCTCTCCC
This sequence comes from Eucommia ulmoides, assembly GCA_016647705.1. Classification (NCBI taxonomy): domain Eukaryota; kingdom Viridiplantae; phylum Streptophyta; class Magnoliopsida; order Garryales; family Eucommiaceae; genus Eucommia; species Eucommia ulmoides. The sequence continues at coordinate 27,917,129 of CM028338.1, read as the reverse complement.
TCCCTCCTTCCCTTCTCCCCGTTCCTCTCTGATTTTCAATTTCATTTAGGTTTATTATTAATTTTGATTAGTTTAGGTTTTTGATTCAATTTTGAAATCAATTTATGTTTGGTTTGTTTAGATCTAAGAGCGAATTGGTTGCTCCCAAAGTCCCAACCCTACATCGCCATCGTGTACGGCTGGAGAACCAACCGTACATCGTCGTCGTGTACAACTTTTGATGCAAGCACCCCCATCGTCACCATCCAGTCAGCGGTCAAAACAGAAATGGTTTCCTCATTTCATTCCTTTCAGCCGCAAGGTATGTCCATCTCTCAACATTTTTGTATCTTTTTGCTGTAGGGTTCCCTCTTTCCCATTGTCTTTCATCTAAAAAATGTGACATTTTCAATGCTCACTTCTCAAATGTTACATTATTGCTCAATGTTTAAAACTTTCCACCACATTGGTTACTTTTATAATGAATTCAAATCAATTAAAGTTGAATGCTTTGGTGTGGATTCTTTGGTTTTAGCTTTATGATGTATTCATTTTTTCTTTAATTTTCAATTCTTCAAGACCCTTAGTTTGTGATCTTCAAATATAGTTACTACAACTTTGTTTTCACTTATATAGAAATGCAGCCCAAGAGGTAAATGGTATATGGTTCTACAATACACTCTCATCGTGATTTTGGCGATTTTGGCTTACAATTGCAATTTTGCGATTTATTCGATATGTAGTTTATCTCTTTGCTACCAATTTTCTATTTTGATTATCTCTTGGTTTACAATTGCAGATTTCATGAATTTTGCATTGAACTGGGCTAGATTGGATTCTTCTAAATCCTGACCAGGTGTTTAATGCTTTGGCATTCTTCATAGCATTGTTTGTTACGAATTTTGTGTGTGTGATTGTTTGTTATGGAGTATATACTAAGAACCCCTTCAATTATGTATATGATATATCTCCCAAAATGTTGGAAGAACAAGAACAAATAATTTTTCTTGTTCTCATATTTCTGTTTAAATTCAACTCATTTGTGTTTTGTTTGGTAATGGGTTTTTCCAGATTAACAAATTATCAAAGGTGAATCACAAAAATTTTGTGAACCTAATTGGAAACTGTAAACAAGATAAGCCTTTCACCAGAATGGTAGTGTTTGAATATGCTCCAAATGGAACACTTTTCAAGCATTTACACAGTGAGTATCTTTATTTATTGTCTTAATCTTTTTATGTGGGATCACATTTACATTTATGGTATGTGTTCCTATTTCCCTTTTTATGTTTCTGTTCCCAGAAAACTTGAAAAAGAAACAACAATATGGAAGCAAAAATAGGAATAAGGTGGCTTTGGGGCTTCCTATTCATAGGTAATTTTTAATGCTTTGGCGTTCTTCGTAGCATTGTTTGTTACGAATTTTTTGTGTGTGATTGTTTGTTAAGGAGTATATACTAAGAACCCCTTCAATTATGTATATGATATATCTCCTAAAATGTTGGTAGAACAAGAACAAATAATTTTTTTTGTTCCCATATTTCTGTTTAAATTCAACTCATTTGCGTTTTGTTTGGTAATGGGTTTTTCCATATTGACAAATTATCAAAGGTGAATCACAAGAATTTTGTGAACCTAATTGGATACTGTAAGGAAGATAAGCCTTTCACCATAATGGTGGTATTTGAATATGCTCCAAATGGAACACTTTTCGAGCATTTACACAGTGAGTATCTTTATTTATTGTCTTAATCTTTTTATGTGGGATTAAATTTACATTTATGGTATGTGTTCCTATTTCCCTTTTTATGTTTCTGTTCCCAAAAAACTTGAAAAAGAAACAGCAATATGGGAGCAAAAACAGGAATAAGGTGGCCTTTGTTTAGTATTTTTGTTTCCCGTTCTGTTTCTGGTGTTTGAAGAAAAAGAATTGGTCCAAGAGTACTGGTTATGTTCCCCATTTTTGGAACAAAATTCTGGGAGCAGAATAATAACATATTTTTGTGTTGTCATATTTATATTTCTGTTCTAACAGAAATTTTAGAACAGAAACACTTGCATGCCTAACCAAACTCTACCTTACCTAATACTTCCATTTTAAGGGCATAAGATAAGATCCTGGGATCTAACCAAGAGACATTTTGTTATTTCTGTTCCCAGATTTCTGTTTCGGCTACTAAAAAAAATACTTAGCAGAAATATAAATTTGTTCTTCTAAATTTGGGAGCAGAACGAACTGGTAACAGAAACAGAAATTTGGGAGTAGAATTACAAGAAATAAACGGATAGTTTTTTTACTCTGTCTTCTGTTCCTGTTCCTAGAAATCTCGGAACAGGAAAAAAACCAGAAGTGTGGAAACGAGAAAAGATTGTTTGTAGCATTGTTTGTTACGAATTTTTTGTGTGTGATTGTTTGTTTTTCGGTAAAATCAGAGAATGGAAAAAAGACTAGATGTCTACTTTTTCACTTCCATTCACGTCCGTTGTTTCAAGGTATTTCTTTGCTCACACATGCAACCAGGTAAATATTGTTTCTCATTTTTTTTTGGTTCAAAGTTCGCAGGTTTCTATTTTGCAAATCAAATTCTACATCCAAACGCACCTAGAAGGTCATGGGTCATTGATTAGATTTAGCACGTGTTTGTCTGATTCTTGGGTTTCATCGTTCTATTAGATATGTTGGAAAAGAAATGGTATTTTAATTGGTACATATGATATGTAGATGAAATACTTGCATGCTGCAACAATAGCCATGAAGGGAATTGGGAGTCTTCAGTTTTGAGATAATGACCTAATATGGTACTCAGGTCATTATCTTCTTCTTTAGCGTTTGTTTAGTGCTTATTTAGTTGGCGTTCGTTGAGTGTTTCTCTTTAGTGTTTCTGTTCAAAGAAAACTTGGAACAAAAAAGCGTACGTTGGTTTCTATTTTTTTTTAAGTGTTTCTGATTCATTCGGCGACCAAACAGGTTAGTTTCAATCCAATATCAGATTTGTTCAAATCAATTGATTTCTCTCTCTTATCCATTTTTCAATTTTGCTGTGATTGAAATATTATTGATTTGAATTATGAAATATTGCTGATTTGAATTATAAAATATTATTGATTTGAGATATTACTGGTTTAAAATCTGAAATATTGTTGATTTGAGATATTGTTGATTCTTTTGGTCACAACGCCTTTGTACTCATGCACCCAACTCACACACCCTCACACGGATGGGATTGGAGACCCACACCCTAATATACATGGGAGGGGAATGGAACCCCTCAACGCTTAAAGTTTTTTTTTTTTTTTTTTAAAAAAAAAAGGTGTAGGGTCTTGTGTTTCAGTTCCAAGCAATTTTAGGGGAGCGTTTTTAATTGCCAAATGAATTTCAAAAACCAAGAACAATAGGTGTTTCTTTAGTGCTTTTATTCCAAGCCAAGTTTATGTTCTGTTTTGTTCGCAGATTTCTCTGTTTTCAATTTTTTGTTCCAATATTTCAGTATTTTTGTTCCCAAATATCTACTGTGTTCCCAGTTCTATGTTTTCGCTCTATTTGTTCATGTTTTTTAATGTTGTATTGTTTCCTGATTAACATATCATTTTTAGGTATGTTTAACTAATTAGTGTTTTTGGTCTATGAATTTGATTGCATTTGCTTGCAATATTCTCATTTGATTCGTCAATCGATTCATGCACAGTTGAGAATGTCCAGTTAAAATTAATCTTTATAGTTGTTTTATTACTTTTTGTATTTAATTAAAAATGTTATTTTTTATATCAAATTAACTATATATTTAATAATAAAAAATTTAAACCCGTGCCTTCAGGCACGGGGTATACGCTAGTATATAAATATATGTTGATTTTAAAATGTGGAACCCACCTATACATCATCTTTTCTTTATCATTCATTTTTTTTCCACACGTTTCAACCCTACTAAGGATAGCCATTACACATGTTCTAGTTTTCACACAATCCATGCAAGATTTTATTTAAAATTACACAAACATCCCCAAATATTTATAATATTGTTATTAGATCTTAAAATTATACTTTTAACCCATATAAATTATCAAATATTTATTTATATCATAAATTTATAAAAGTCTCCAAAAATATTAAACTTTTATATAAACTAATATTTTTAAAAATATAAATTTTTGGAGTATTACAGTTAATATATAAGAAATATGAAATTTATAAAGATATACAATGAGTCTGTACATAGAGAGTGACTAAAATTTTCTTAATGAGAATATGATTTAACTTAGTGGGTCAAGATGCATAAACATATATTAACAAATATAAAAATAATTATAAGCAAACAATTTATTTATTTTTTCTTTAGAATTTTAAAAATGAAAACCAAAGGGTTTAAAATTAGTTTGTACTTACATGACGTAAGTAAGTGGGGTTATTTAGGTCACAAACAAATAGCTGAAAAAGGGTCAAACTCGTGTCATGAAAAATCATTAAAGGAGACAAAAAATATGACAATGACAATTATAAAGTCCATGAGGATTTAGTTTAATCCGAAATAGTACATAAAGGTGAAGTGTGAGTTGATAAAAATATATGGGAGTAAATTGTAATTTTAATACATTTACAACATAATATACATTTTTTTTTTAGTTTTAGTTTTTCTTCCTTTTTCTCTTATGTTTTCTATTTTTTAATATATATTTTGATTTCTTTAGTTTTTATGTATATTTATAAAAAAAATAATAAATAACAAAAATAACAAAGTAGAAAATAAAATTGGAAGAATAAAACAAAATCAAGCAAACATTTTAACTTTTAAAAATAAAAGGACTTTTTTTTTTTTTTTTTTTATAACCATTGGTGTCACTACACCCACACAGGGTGTGAGATTAATCTCATTTGGGGTTCCATGGCTTCTACTCATAACAAGTATTTTTTCACAGATTCGAATTCTTGACCTTGTTGAGTCATTTCAACTGTTTTTAACTCAAGCTCATGGGTCATTCTTATTAGAGATAATTCATCTCCTTGATTAGATTTAGCACACTTATGTCTTGTTTATATATATAAAGCATGAAATGAATATGTGATGGAAGCAATCCAAGACACTGTAGGTTGTGAGGATTGTTAATATTTTTTCACAACCCATTTTTGGGAGCCATCGAAAAAATGGGTTTATTCTGCGAGATTTTCACATTCGATTTTTGTGAGATTTTTCAGGCAGAGGTTATACTCTAGTCTATATAATAAAACATGACGTACATAAACCTTTTAAATAAATCTCAATCATTTTTTATTTCCCACATAAAACGCGGTTCAAATGAAACCAAAAAATTAGAACAAATATAAAATATATATTTGTATTTTATCTTATTTAATTTATACCTAATTGAGGAGAGATAATATATATATATATATATATATAATTAAGGAGAGAATATGTTATTCCTACCTATATAAATTTATGAAAGTAATATATGGATATTAAATTTACTAATAATATTAAAATATTAATTTATAAAAATTAAATTAAAAAAATAATATACTGAAATTATAGACATTAAATTTATGTAATTTAATAATAACACTGAAATAATAAATTTATACAAATTGAATCAAAAGAAATAATATAAAAAAATATAATATATAAAAATTATGACAATTAAATTTATAAAAATTTTAAAAATAATAATGAATCATTAAATTTACGAAAATAATATATATATGACGAAATATGATATACAAAAATTATGTACATTACATTTACGAAAATTATAAAATTAATTTATGTAATAACAATAAAACATTCAATTTATAAAATTCAAATTAAAAAAATAATATGAAAATAAAAATATAATATACGAAAAATTATAGGCTTCAAATTTATAAAAAAAAATATAGAATCTATCAACATTAAACTTAACGATAATATTTTAAAATATTAAATTTATAAAAAATAATATATAATAAGATTTTTTTTTTCATCCACTATACCTAGGGAAATAATAATATTAGATTTTAACATGAACTTTGTATGGACCCCAAACCTATATACGTTATCACTGACGTGCTATAATCTATAGCACAAAAAATATTGTCTATATTTAGCTCCAGACTTGGAGATCAAGACAAGAGTCCGGATAAGAGTTCATCTTGGAGTTTAAAAAGTGATTTCGGGTTGGACCGAGGAGCTCAAGTCGGACTGCAGGATAACCAAGGCGTCAAAAGTTTCAGAATCACCAATTCTCCACCATCGTAGGCGTGCTAACCTTTCAGGACTATACTGCTGGTTGCTCGCTGATTTTCGACACCAACAAATTCTAAATTAAAATCATAACTTTTTAATTTAGGCTTATACCATTTACCACTCAGATATTTTTTTAATCATTTTACAAATATCGGTACCCTTTGACCTATTTTTTTTTTTTTTTTATATAAACACATAAGTATCTTTTCCTTATTTAAAAAATAATTTTTTTTTATTTTTTATTTTTATAATAGTTTATTAACATCTCCTTATTTTTAAAATCATATTTTTCACCCTTAATTTTTTAACATTTATATTTACCACTCACCCTCCTTCTCCCCCCTTCTCTCTCTCATCTTATAAGTTTGCCTTTGATAACATGTCAAGTAATTTTTTTTTGTTCAGCTACTGATCGCATTACATTTTGTGCGATCTAAGACCACTAAACTTAGTTTTATTAGTTGTTTGATTAAATTAAATTAAAAAAAAATTAATATATTTTAGGGATAATAAGTGGGAGGTCCTACATTTAGGTTTTAATAGGTCAAAACTCCTAGAGGCGTTAAATGTTTTTGATTTAGTCTCATATATTTTAAAAATGTGGAAGTCTTGCACATATAATAGTCACGCGCTAGTTACATGTAACTATTTTGTGTGTAATATTATTGTATTAGTTGCAAGTAATTTTTTATTTTTTATTTTATTTTATTTTTTTACATGTAACAATTTTGTGTGTAAAAAATTTGTTTGATGTTACAAAATATATATAATTAGTTAAAGGTAACTAATTATATATAACTTTTTAGTTACATGTCTCTGATATGTAATTAAAAAGTTTGATATTTTTCAGTTACATGTGCCAATAATGTGTAATTTTTTAGTTACATGTCTCTAATATGTAACTAAAAAATTTTGATTTTTTCAGTTACATATTCTAATAATATGTAATTTTTTTAGTTACATGTCTTTGATATGTAACTAAAAAGTTTTATATTTTTCCAGTTACGTTACAAAATATTACACATATATATATAATTATAACATGTAACTAAAGTACATGTAATCAAAAATACCTAAATATGTATGAAAATTAACAATTATGAAATTGTAACTAACATTAGTTACATGTAACATAATTCACTATAAAAATTCAATGTACTCACTAAGGGTTCCCTACAATTCCTACAATTTTCCTACAATTCCTGCAATGCGGGACTAAAACACAAGTGAAATCTAATTTAAAGGATTAAATCAAAACCTAATAATACAAAAAGACTTTTCACCAATTAGACTTTAAAAATGGGACTTTTCACCAATTTTCCCTATATTTTATTTATTTTTGTAGGTTTTTAGAATTGGAATAAAAACCCGTGAATTTGGACCAAAAAGAAAAAGAAACGGACAAGAAATGGCACTTTGAGGCATCCGGTTGGGCACATGCATGGCTCCAAGAGCTGTGACCAAAACGGCTGGCGAAGCCGCGTGAACAGTGGCGGCTCCCGTGCCTGTCACGGTGCCGCGTGACAGACACTTTTTCTGTTTCTCAGTACCACAAATATATACCATTTCTTCCATTATTAACCACTTGTGGCAGGATTTTTGTCAAAATTCACACCCAATTAATGATTGGGGACCACTTTTCCATCTAAGGCACGTGATATGTGTTGGAAGGGAGGATTATTCAAAGGGAAGGCCACAAAGCTAAAGGGGTTTGTTTGTTTCTTGGTGGAGACTTGGAAGAGGACACAAAATATATTGTCTATATTTAGCTCCAGCCTCTAGCCTACATTCCACGCATATTCACTCACATACCCATCATGAATAAAACAATCTCCTCACTCCTATCTATTGATACGTTGTTGGTAAACTTTCTAATCAGTTGGTTGCCTACGGCGGCCGCCACCATTCTCTGCCACCTTCCACCATCAAACATCACTTACATCTCTTTGGACAAAATTGCCCTTAAGTTATTTTTTAAAAAAATTCTTTAGCATCCCTCTATTTTTAAAATTATATTTTTTACCCTTAATTTAAAAAAAAATTATATTTACCTTTCACAATCACCTAACTCCCACCACCCAACACTAGGGATGGTCATGGGTCGGGCTAATAATATTAAAATATTAAATTTCTAAAAATTAAATTGAAAAAATAATATACTAAAATTATAGATATTAAATTTATGTATATTATATAAATAATATATCTATATTAAATTTAATAATAATACTGGAATAATAAATTTATACAAATTGAATTAAAATAAATTATATATAAAAAAAGCATAATATATAGACTTTAAATTTATAAAAATTATAGAATATATCAACATTAAACTTAAAGATAAAATTTTGAAATATTAAATTTATAAAAAAATAATATTAAATAAGTTTTTTTTTTTTTTTTTTTCATTTGCGTCTTGAGGTATACCTATGGAAATAATAATATCAAATTTTAACATGTAATTTGTATGGACCCCAAAATCACAAAATATCTTGTTTATATTTTGCTCTTGCCTCTAGCCTACGCTCCACGCATATTCACTCACATACCTATCATGAATAAATATTGGTACCCTTTGACCTATATTTTTTTTTGTTTTTTTTTATAAAAAGACATAAGTGTCTTTTTCTTATTTAAAAAATAAAAAAAAATTATTTTTATTTTTATAAAAATTTATTAACATCTCCTTGTTTTTAAAATCATATTTTTCACCCTTAACTTTTTTGACATTTATATTTATCGCTCACCCCTTCCCCCCTCTCTCTCTCATCTTATAAGCTTGCCTTTGTTAGGTGATTTTTTTTGTTCAAAGTTCACAGCTTTCCATTTTTCAAATCAAATTCCACATCCAAACGCACCTCTAAGGTCATGGCTCATTCTTACTGGAGATAATGCATCTCCTTGATTAGATTTAGCACACTTATGTCTTGTTTATATATATAAAGCATATAATGAATATGTAATGGAAGCAATCCAAGGTACTGTAGTTTGTGAGAATTGTTAATTTCTTTTCACAACCCATTTTTGTGAGCCATCTAAAAAATGGGTTTATTTTGCGACATTTTCACATTTGATTTTTGTGAAGTTTTTCAGGTATGGGTTATACTCTAGTTTATATAATAAAACATAGATGTACATAAATCTCAATCGTTTTTTATTTCCCACACAAAACGCAGTTCAGATGAAACAAAAAAATTAACATAAATATAAAATATATATTTATATTTTATCTTATTTAATTTATACCTAATTGAGAAGAGATAATATATATATATATAATGGAGGAGAGAATATGTTATTCCTACCTATATAAATTCATGAAAGTAATATATGGACATTAAATTTACTAATAATATTAAAATATTAAATTTATGAAAATTAAATTAAAAAAAAAATATACTGAAGTTATAGACATTAAATTTATGTATATTATAAAAATAATATATGCATATTAAATTTAATAATAATAATACTGAAATAATAAATTTATACAAATTGAATAAAAAGAAATAATATAAAAAAATATAATATATAAAAATTATGACAATTAAATTTATAAAAAATGTAAAAATAATAATGAATCATTAAATTTACGAAAATAATACATATAACGAAATATGATATACAAAAATTATGTACATTAAATTTACGAAAATTATAAAATTAATTTATGTAATAACAATAAAACATTCAATTTATAAAAATCAAATTAAAAAATAATATACAAATAAAAATATAATATACAAAAATTATATGGTTCAAATTTATAAAAAAAATATATAATATATCAACTTAACAATAATATTTTAAAATATTAAATCTATAAAAAATAATATTAAATAATATTAGATTTTAACATGAAATTTATATGGACCTCAAACCTGTCTACGTTATTACTGGCCTGCTATAATCATCGTTTGCTAATTGATCGTCACCGAACCTAACAGCTGTGTCGTGATGGTCGATTCGGAGCTAAGCCTGATTATGGGCACCGTGGCAGCCAAAAAGGCATCGACGGCGAAGAAGACTAGAAGCCATACCCAGGTCGCCAAATTCGCTCTGGTCGCAGCGAGAACACTTGATTTGTAAGTACTTAAGCTAAGACTTTCCAACCTCTAACTTTTATTTTTTAACAGGATTCTTCAGCACTATATTGGTTTTTAAATTTACAAATATTAAAAAAAAAATTGTACACAATAAAAATTAGTAAATAAAGTACATGTATAAAAATTAAAGCGTACAAAATATAATTAAATTATTGAGTGGGGTAAATGGTATAAAGAAGTTTGAAATTATTGAATTGAGAAATTGTACAAGTTCACTTTTAACCATTTAACTTTTAAATTTAAATTTGTACTGTTAAAATATTTTTTTTCGTCTTGATTTATTAATAAACTTACGTATAACCCGTGTTTTTAGGCAAGTATTTTAATTTTGCAATTAAAATACGATATACCATGAATGGTAAGATTTAAAGAAAAATAAAGAATTATAAGATATTCTAATCATAATTTATGTTAAAAAAGTATTTGACCACCAACGAGTTTACCGAATTAGCTTGGGTTGAGTCGCAGACTAGGTCGCTCTCTTTAAGACGTTTCGCGGCTCTGCCCAAGAACGTGCAAGCAGTGTATCAGCCCCGTCGTCCCCAGGATAAAACAGCCCAGAATTCTCCTCTGTCTAGGACGTTCTTTGCACTGTAGAAGTCCCGAAAACCAAACACCCCCACACACTGTTCGCAAAACGAACAAACTGCTCGGAAACCAAAATCAGACTGAAAAAACAGTACCGGAACAATTCCGGAACAGAAAAACAGAAAGTTGTTCTGGAACAGAAAAACAGAAACAGTTCTAGAAGCAAAAAAACAGTGCAGAAACAGAAATAGTTTTAGAGCACTTCTGTTTTTTTCGTACTTCTAAATGGTGAAAGAAAACTTGGATTTATAGAGAAAAAAAAAATAAACTGTTAAAATAAATTAAAAACGAAATTGATAATAATAAAAAAAAACGTTTGAACTTATTTAAACGTTTTAAATCAAAACGTTAATAGAAAAAAAAAAACGTTAAAACGTTTTTAATCAAAACGTCAAAACGTTTTTAATCAGTTTTATTTTTATTTTTAATTTTTTTAAACGGTTCAAAAAAAAAATTCGGACAATTTTTTTTTTTTTAAAAATAAACTGTTTTTTTTTTTTTTTTTTAAATTTTTTTCTAAAAAATAAATAAGTGTCACCTCATCACACGCGCGACTCGACTCGACACGGCCGGATGGCGGCGGCGGCGCGCGTGTGTGGTAAACCGATAGGGATGTAACTCCTCTCCCCTCCACAAAATGTGGGTACCCCTTGGGGCACACCCCAAGTGTCTCACATACCCCTAGATATCCACTTTAATTTTTCCTCTCCCAACCAATGTGGGATAAAAGTTTTTGAGGGAAAAACTAATTTGACACATTTGACACTTTCTATTCTAAAAATTAAATTAAAATTCATTTGTTTCAACAAGTGCCAGGGAATTCAACACTCTTATAAAGAAATACCAATAACTTTTATCGTACATCACCAACCAGTTAATATCTACACATGCAAATATTACACCTGACATACTTGACCAAAAAATTAAGCAATACAATTAGATCATAATATTCTACATAATGCTTAAACCAAAGGTGAAAATGTTCAACTATGATACAAATAAATAAATTAATTAAAAAGAAAAAGAAAAAGAATTCCATTTCGCTTAAGAATTAAGCGTAACAATTAAAAATTTAACAGAACTAAAGATTTTTTTGTCATTTCACTTAAAATAAGGGTAATTTTATCATTTTGCTCCAATTAATTCAAGGGGATCTAGTTGATTTTTTTTTTTTTAAAAAACTTAAAGGATCAAAATATTTTTGACCTTCATCTCTTATAACAATCCCCTCCTTTGTTCGGGTATTCCCCTCATCTCCCCTACTTGCTCCGACAACGGTGAATCAAGCAACCATTGCCCGCCGCAACACCTACAGCGAAGAGCACCACCACCACATACCGCCACCACCAGTCCTTCTCCCTTTCTCCATTTCTCTCCCTCTCTACTCTCATCTCCTCGCCCCCCTCTCTTTAAATATTTTTTGAATCATCTCCATTAAATTAATTGAATATGATTTAATTAATTTGAATGGTATAAATGTTATTTAACATTAATTAATAGAATAACGTTGACTTTTATCTTTTGACCATTAAAGTTAAAAATAAAGTTAACCGTTGCACTTAAGTATTAAGCAATAATTTGATATAACTAGTGCAAAGTAAAATTAATCTAATATTGAAATTATAAATTCCTTGTCAGTGTTCCAGAAAAGATAAATTTCTAAAAAAATAAAAAGTGCACAACAATCAAATCCACATAAAGGAAGCTGAGTAAAATCCCAATTTGAATTTTTCTTGTGTTTTAGAAAATGTTACCCATTAGAAAACATTGATAAGGTTGCGTTTGGGTAAGAGATTTGATAAATTCAAACAATTTTTTAAATGAAGGGATTTCAAAATACTGAATTTTGAAATCCGTTCATTTCATAAATCCCTTATTTGGATAATAGTTTGAGCCGAAATATTTGAATGTGTAATTTCAACAAATTATGGAAACAAAACAGAACATAACAGAATTTATGGAAACAAAAACTCATCGCCAAACGCCATACCAAACCCAAATCCAAAAACAAATTCAACCAAATCCAAGAACACATTCAACCAAATCAAAGAAGAAGAGGATTGTTCGTTCGAACAAGAAAAACCCAATCGTTTGTGTTCGTGTTCACAGTCGCCATTCGAAAACGTGTTTGCAATTGTTGTTCATGTTCGAAATCGCAATCGTTCGCCGTACTAAATAGGGTTCGAAAACGTGTTAGCAATTGCCGTTCGTGTTCGTGTTCGACATCGAAATCTATTTCAAACCCTAAATAGGGTTCGATTTCGATTTTGAAATCAAAATCAATTTCGAAAAATGAAATCAAACCTAAAACGAACACCAATATAAGAACGAAGAAGAGATGAAGCAGCAGAAGAACGAAGAAGATGCAGAAGAACGAAGAAGAGACAGAAGAACGAAGAACAATGATAGGAAGGATTTCACAAATTTAGCCTCTCTCAAAATTATTTTGAAATCATTCATTTTACCCCAAAAATGACTTAACAAATCCCTTTTCTTAAAATTCTTCCACTCTCCAAACAAAGGATTTGTCAAAAATGGATTTCAAAATCCCCTAACCAATTGAAAACCCTCCTACAAATCCTTCATCCAAACACAACCTAAGTTTACCAGTAGAAGAATAAAATATTCAGACAAGAGAGAGAGAAACATAAGATGGCTCTGAGAGAGAGAGCAGCCGCCGTTGATGGTGCCGGCGCCGGCGCCGGCAAGGAGTCGAGGTACAGGGGCATAAGGAAGAGGCCTTGGGGATATTACGTGGCGGAAATCAGGGATCTCAGCAAGAAGAGCCGGGTTTGGTTGCGAACTTTTGATACGACGGAAGAGGCGGCGCGTGCGTATGATATGGCCGCACGGGAGTTTCGCGGCGCAAAGGCGAAGACCAATTTTCCACCGCGAACGAGCTTTTGGCACCAAAAAGTAACGTGTCGTCGTCCGGAGTCCCAACCGGAGCAGCACCATCGAGTCTTCCATCTCTGCTCCTCCCCCTCCCATTCCCGTTCCCGCTCCCGCCGGCCTTCCGTTTCCCCTTCCTCCGCCTTCACTCGAGCTCAATCTCGGCGGATTCACCCACTTCCCCAGCCCTTTCCCGACGACGCGTCCCTACTTCTTCTTCGATGCACTATCGCGGTCCCAAATCATGGCCCACCACCTCAACATGTTCAGGATCCACTGTCTGGTCCCGGATTTACACCAGAACTTCACCGGCGGCACCAAAAGCGACTCCGACTCATCCTCCATCGTCGATTTCAACTATTCTAACTGCAACTAAGCCAGAAAGACCATCGATCTCGATCTTAACCTCCCTCCTCCCCCAGAAGTCGCCTAATCTACCCTTTTCCGGTCGACCCACCAGCGATTTCTGTTTTCTTTCTTCAATTTAATCGTTATCTCCCTATCTTCGGCGTAGCCCCATCCCCCAACCCCTTCGTTTTCTCCGGTGACAGCTTAAAAATGGATTCTTCAACAAAATTTCCATCGAATAAGGCTCCTTCATGTGTAGGCGGTGTAAATTCTCTGTAAATTTCATCAAACTCCAAATATCTTTTTCAGAAGCTTTCTCAGTTTCATTAACTATTTCCATGAGATTGTTGAGATAAGTTATGTACTCGGAAGGAAGAAGAGGGTTTATATTAGCATCGATATGAAACCAAACCCAAAACACAAATAATAGACTCGGTCAACTTGAGATTAATCCTCTACCTCTCAAGGTTGGTAAATGAGAGAGAGAATATAGAGAGCCATCATCAGTGGGTCGATTCGCCGTTGCCGGTGAGACAAAATTTACTCTTATTTTTTAAATAAAATAACTAAAATACCCTCAATTCTATTAAAATGTTAATTGTTGCACTTAAGTCTTAACTATATGGAGTATAAGTGGTGACAAAAATATCATATAGGTGCAAAGTGAAATTAAATCTAATTATAGGGGTGCAAGATGAAATTAACCCTAAATTAAATTCTTAAAAACTACATGATTAATTATATTTTACTCTCCTGTAGTTACCCTGTTTTGTACTTTGTCCCCCTACAGTATCGATGTCACCACTTACTCCTCAGTGGTTGTGGACTAAAGTACAAAAGCTAATTTTTCTATTAACTCTATAGGTCAATGGGCAAAACTCAATAAAAATCCGTTAAATCGCATTAAATGACATTTATACTCTTGAGTTGACTAAATTACAATAAATTATTTTTATAAGGAATTATAAAAACACATTTAAAAGTTGGAATACAAAATTCAATTTGAAATATCAAAACCCCTTTATCTTTATAAGGAATTATAAGGATGATTTAGAAATACATTTAAAAATTGGAGTACAAAATGCAATTTGAAATATCAAAGCCCCTTCCTTTATTTTTCTTCTGCAAAAGAACAAACCCTCTCCATCTACTTCACTCGCAAAACAACCAGGCGCAACCACAACTCAAATGGCGAACCACCATCGCCGCATACCCCACCCCGTGTAATCTGCTCGTCTCCTAATTCCCACCCCTACTCCGGCTCCAGGGAAAGCGATCCCCCCTCCCTCACCCATCTCTCGTACCTGCTCGCTTCCCCACTCCCACCTGCTCCTACTCCGGCGACGACGAACCCTTCACCACTGGAAACAAAAATGGGATAATTGGTAATTAGTCCCAAATAGGGGATGTAATATGTTGTTAGTTCCTTTTGAAGCATAAGTTGTGATTTAGTCCTTTAAGTTGGTTTTTGCTTGTATTTTAATCCCGCATGCGTGTTGTGCGAAATGTAAAAATAACTTTGGTGAATATCAGTTACATGTGACTAATTTTAGTTATAATTTAATAATTAACTATATTACATATATCTGTGTAATATTAGTTACACGTACTTGTGTAATATTAGTTATACTTTACAAATTACATGCATTTGTGTAATATTTGTTACACACAAAAATTAGTTTAATATTAGCTATATGTATTTGTGTAAATTTAATTACATGTTACAAATTACATGTATTTGTGTTATATTTCTTGTATCTTACAAATTTTTACACATAAATTAGTTACAAGATACAAAATACAATAATGATTGTTACATTTAATGAACATTTTATACACAAATTAGTTAAATATAACTGCGCGAGTGCAGGCGCGTGTATTGAGTCTTCTGCCTTTTTTAATAGATGGGACTAAAACACAAGTTGTAATTGCCAATAGAACTTTTTTAAAATTAACGGTAAACTACCAGCTCGAGTCTCCCGTTTGGTTCCTCGCCAATAGACAAATATTGCAAAACAGAAGGTAAGTTAGGGTGATGACGTTGCAACAACAAAGTATCAAATTGCAATGATATTTAAGTTAATCAAATCAAATTCAAAGGCTGTAAGGGTGCATTTGGTTGGATGTAAAATAAATGAAAAAGAAAATGAAATGAGAAAAAAAAAATTCTTATTTAGTTGGATAGAAAATAAGAGAAAATTAAAATATGATGAAAAAAAGACAAATTTCGAGGCTATTTCGACGATAAGAGCATCTCCAATCACAAAATATCTTGTCTATATTTAGCTCCGGCCTCTAGCCTACGCTCTTTAGCGCTAGCCTTTAGCCTACACTCCACGTATATTCACTCACATACCCATCATGAATAAAACAATCTCCTTACTCGTATCTATTGCTATGTTGTTGGTCCACTTTCTTATTGGTTGGGCGGCCGCCACCACCAATTAATTTGCTCTTCTTGTCTTAAAATCTCACATCCTGGCCTCCGAGCCTCACCACCTCCTTTTCGCCAACTGGACCACCGCCACCGCCTTTTGCAACTGGATTGGCATCACATGCACCACCACCTCTCAGCCGTCCTGAGTTGCCGCCCTGAATGTCTCCAACATGGGTCTCTCTGGCACCGTACCCCCTCACCTGGGTAACCTCTCTTTGCTCGAGTCGCTCGACCTCAGCAACAAGTCTTTTCATGGAACCTTACCAGCGGACCTATCAAAATTACAGAGCTTGAAAGTCTTGAATCTCAGTCTCAACGACTTCATTGGCGCAATCCCTCCATGGATCCCGGCCTTAACGGAACTCTGACACTTGGTCCTAAACAACAACAGTTTCACCGGTCCTATCCCACCGTCGATCTCCCAATTGTTGAAGCTAGAGACGCTGTCTTTACAGTCCAATTCCATTATAGGGCCAATCCCGCCGAAGATCGAAAATTTTCGTGGCCTCAAGAGGCTCGCCATGGAAAAAAACCAGCTCACCGGCTTGGTGCTGACCTCCATTTTCATCATCTCGTCTTTGGAGATGCTATCTCTTCAGAACAATAGCTTGACCAGCGAACTTCTAGCGGATACAGATATCTGCAGCAGGCTAAAAAATCTTGAAGTGCTGAGTATTGCTTGGAATCAGTTGCACAGAGGAGTACCAGTCAACTCTATTTCGTATTTTTGTGTGTGAAAAAACTCTTATACCCCTTGCTTTTGTCAGATTTTATAGACTAAAAAAAGTTCTAAATAAAATAACCGATTTACCCTTGTTTTAATTTAATGGGATCTATTTAAATATTTTGTTAAACTTAAATGGTGCTAAATCTAATTAGCATCCATTGTCGCCAGCGATAGAGAACGTGGACGACAATTTCGGCAGTGGCGAGAGCTTCGGCAATGGCGTCTTTTCTCTCTCTCTCTGTGTGGAAGTCGACGGTCGGTAATGGTCGGATTTGGGAGAGGTGACGTTCGGGGTGGTCGGATCTGGATGGCAATGGCCAGCAATGGTCGCGGCGAGGTTAGATTTGGATGGCCACGACAGCGATGGTCGTATATGCACGATCTGGCCACCTCCGTCCACTCCTCTAGTATCGTCCTCGCTCACCACGCTGTATCTCTCTTTCAAGCTGCGCCTCGCCGCCATCGTCGTCCAGATCTGGCCACCAGTCGCCGTCTCCGTCGCCATCACCATCCACCAGTCGTTGTCGCTGCTCGAGCTTCAGCCGAAGCACTGTCGGTCCGTCTCTGCTATGCTCACCTGATAAGTATTCTCCTTTCTCTCTCTCTCATACTAATCTCGCAGTAAATTGGTGAAAAATCGCCATTGCAAATTATTGCCACCACCACCTCCTTTCATCTCACTTAAAATCCAAATCAGAAGTAGATTTTGTAAAATTTAAGTTCGATTTTTCTAGATATGAACTCGATTTGTTTAGATCTAACAACGATTTGTGTAGATTTGATAGCGAATTGTGTACATCTGCAATTGAAACACTTTGCCATTTACCTCCCATGTTCCAACTCACGGTATCACCATAAACGTCACCTCTCAACCCCTATCGTGGCGATGGTGGTGGGTTTTAGAGAGAGAGAATAGAGAGAGAAGATGAGAGGAGAGAGAGAGAGCTCGCATGAGCGGCGGTGGGGAGGATGATGGATTTGTTCCTCCTCATGGTCATGGATTATTACTTCAGCTGTTTCAGTAGTGGGAAGAGAAGAATTAGATAGAGAGGAGATGAGAGGAGAGAGAGTCGTGGGAGATGGGAGGACTTGGGTTTTCTTTTCTTGTTTTTAGGAAGATGAATTAAGTATACTTTTTACCCTTAAGTTTAAAATAATTTACAAATAGACCCTATCAAATTAGTTTGGGTAAAAGGACGAAATTAACCTTATGTCATTTTATTGAAGTTAAATGATTTTGAGTGTATTTTTGTCAATAACAATGATATGTTAGTAATTGTTTACTAACCGTAGAGGTAAGTGGTTTAGATTGTAAAATTATAGGGGGATGACTGATATTTGTCAAATAACAAGAGAGGTCTTTGGTATAAACCCCGCAACAATATTTTGATAAGGGTTAGTATGCGAACACCCGCTATTTGAGACTAATCACCAACTATCTGTTATATAATTCTTGACAAAATTAATTTAACTTACTTTGCGTTTATATAAGTTGCCTTTTACTCCTCTCTACTTTGTGTAATTATCACTTTACTTTATATATATAATTTACCTATTTTTACTTTTGAACATAATAAAAAAAATAATTTTTTTTCCTGTTTAATTTAATGGATTATACTTAAAAATGGATAAAATGAAAAATAAAATGACAATTTTATCCATGAAAATTTTAATTCCTTCAATTTTTAAATATATTAGGTTAGTTTAAATAAAAAAAATAAAGTAGGATTTTGAATAAAGTAAAAATAAGTATAAAATGGAGGGGAGTGAAAATGATAATAGATCAACATATGCCTTGTTATATTTTAGTGGTTGATTGCAAAAATAAAAACTATTCAAAATAGATAATTAACGTTTTGTTTTGTACAAATTAGCTAGTGACTTGTTTTCTTCTTCAACCAAATTGATTACATTATAATTCATACATAAATAAAAATAAAAGTATATACAAATTAACTCATTGAAAAAAAATATATCATAAAATGTGATAATTTATAGAATTTGAACCGTATATGTTTTTTTTTTTTATATGTACAGGGAAAATCCCAGAAGAGATAGGCAATCTACATAGTTTGGAAATTCTGGATTTGTCGAGGAACAACATCACCGGTCTCATCCCATTTTCAATATATAACATCTCTTCTTTGAGATAGCTCTATCTTTATAGAAATCAATTGTTCAGTACTATTCCATTGGATATTTGCTCCCGTCTTCCGCTTCTCAAACATCTTACTATTGGGGAAAATATGATAACGGGAACTATTCCTCGAGAAATTGGCAACTGTACTTCTCTTGTGGAGATATGACTAGCAAATAGTAACATGAGAGTTACATACAATCACCTATTTCTTCTATTTTTTAGCCCATGTTAATTTTATCATGGGAGTTGCTAAATAATATTACATGATCATAGTATTGGATTGATGAAGCCAAAATTTAGTTAAAAAAACTAGGATTTAGTTCCATCGTGTACAACATTAATTTGACCAACTTCTTAGTTTTCACCAAGGGGTAAGAAGTCAAACTTGATTCGTAAGTATTTAACCTAAAACTCTTCAACTTTTAACTTTTATTTTTTAATAAAAATTCCATGTGAATTAGGTATTATATCGATTTTTAAATGAATTAATCACACTTTATTTTCTATGGTTTGGTCATTTTGCATTTATCCCTGTGCTATTTTTTCATTACTCACCCCCGGTGTCTGTGGACTAAAGTACTGGTTAAATTTTCCATTAATTTTAACGGTCAATGAAAAAAGTCAACAAAAATAATTTAATTTGTGTTAAATGACATTTATACCCTTAGAATATTTTAATAAGAACTGTTTTTATATTTTCTAAAATTTAAGGGGTATTTTTTCTTTTATTTCATTTCTTCGTTTCCCTTCCCACCTCATGTCCGGCAACCCAACCCCCACCCCTGCTCCATCTCCTGCGAAACCACCCAACCCTGCAACTCTCCGCCTGCCTCCTTTTCGCCGCCTCAACCGCCATTGTTGGACCTTCGAGCTCTTCTCTAGTGTGTTGAAGGATCAAAACAGCATTTGGCTCGCCGGACGCCGCTGCGGAACCTGACATCGAGGCTGCGGTCATCAGGAGGACGAGCCACGATGTGACCAAAGTTGATTACCGGAGCGCACAGAGGGTGTTGGCGTGGGTACGAAGGTCTCCGACATCCCTCAAGCCAAATGTCGTTGATAACCTGATCTTTAAAATTCAATTTAAGGCCTTGTTTTTGCCTTAATTCTTCTCATTTCTTCTTTACCTTCAGATCTCTCTCTCTCTCTCTCTACGTTCTCTCTCTAAAATGAGGGACTTGGGTCCTTGTTTTAGTGAATAATGAATATGCAGTTCATGTTTCTGATCTTTCTTGCTCTAGCTATGCAAATGCTTATTCCTGTATTTCTCCAAATTTAATCCCTTCAATTCAATATTCAGTAACCTGTTTGTATAGAACAATTATCTCTTCTCCGAAGCATATGCAAATGCTTCTTGTTTGCATCGACGATAAGAGCATCTCCAATGGTAGTGCCATCCTCCCTTTGGCTATTTTGAACCCAAAAAATGCCTCCAATGGTTGTCATTCGGTGTGCCATTTTGGCACAAATAGTCTGCCTGTGCCAAATATGGCACAAACTGAAGAAGAGCTAAAATGACCATTGGAGACCAACAGTCATGAAATCAAATTCCAAAAAAAACAAAAAAACAACAAAAAAAAAAAACAAAACAAAACAAAACACGGGGGCATTGAATCACCTCGCCGTTTCTTGCCAAATTCCTCGTCGTCAAGCTCCAGATCCTCATCGTCAATCTCCGAACCCTAATAGCTCGGCTCATCACCGTTTTCTAATAGATCATCATTTGCTAATTGATCGTCACCGAACCTAACAGCTGTGTCGTGATGGTCGATTCGGAGCTAGGCCTGATTATGGGCACCGTGGCAGCCAAAAAGGCGTGGGCGGCGAAGAAGACTAGAAACCATACCCAGGTCGCCAAATTCACTCTGGTCGCAACGAGAAAACTTGATTCGTAAGTACTTAAGTTAAGACTTTCCAACCTCTAACTTTTATTTTTTAACAGGATTTTTTGGCACTATATTGGTTTTTAAATTTACGAATATTAAAAAAAAATGTACACAATAAAAATTAGTAAATAAAGTACATGTATAAAAATGAATGCGTACAAAATATAATTAAATTATTGAGTGGGGTAAATGGTGTAAAGAAGTTTGAAATTATTGAATTGAGAAATTGTACAAGTTCACTCTTAATCATTTAACTTTTAAACTTAAATTTGTACCGTTAAAATATTTTTTTCGTCCTGATTTATTAATAAACTAGCGTATAAGTTGTGTCTTTAGGCAAATATTTTAATTTTGCAATTAAAAGACAATATACTGTTGAATATTAGGATTTAAAGAAAAATAAAGAATTATAAGTCTTATATTGTGGCATCTAATCATAATTTAGGTTAAAAAGGTATTTGACCACCAAGTGCTAGGGAATTCAACACTCTTATTAACGATAACGTTTATTGTACATCACCAACCAGTTAATATTTACACACGCAAATATTACACTTGACATACTTGACCAAAAAATTAAGCAATACAATTAGATCATAATATTCTACATAATGCTTAAACCAAAGGTGAAAATGTTCAACTATGATACAAATAAATAAATTAATTAAAAAAAAAGAAGAAAAAGAATTCCATTCCGCTTAAGAATTAAGTTTCAAAATATTTTTGACCTTCATCTCTTCTAACTATTCCCTCCTTTGTTCGGGTATTCCCCTCATCTCCCCTACTTGCTCCGACAACGGTGAATCAAGCAACCATTGCCCGCCACCACACGTACAGCGAAGAGCACCACCACCACATCCCTTTTTTGCTCCCTCTCTACTCTCATCTCCTCGCCCCCCTCTCTTTAAATATTTTTTGAATCATCTCCATTAAATTAATTGAATATGATTTAATTAATTTGAATGGTATAAATGTTATTTAACATTAATTAATAGAATAATGTTGACTTTTATCTTTTAACCATTAAAGTTAAAGAAAAATTTAACCGTTGCACTTAAGTATTAAGCAACAATTTGATCTAACTAGTGCAAAGTAAAATTAATCTAATATTGAAATTGTAAATTACTTGTCAGTGTTCCAAAAAAGATAAATTTCTAAAAAAATAAAAAGTGCACAACAATCAAATCCACATAAAGGAAGCTGAGTAAAATCCCAATTTGAATTTTTCTTATTGATAAGGTTGCTTTTGGGTAAGGGATTTGACAAATTCAAACAATTTTTTAAATGAAGGGATTTCAAAATCCTGAATTTTGAAATCCGTTCATTTCATAAATCCCTTATTTGGATAATAGTTTGAGCCGAAACATTTGAATGTGTAATTTCAACAAATTATAGAAACAAAAGAGAACATAACATAATTTACGGAAACAAAAACAGAAACTCATTGCCAAACGTCATACCAAACCCAAATCCAAGAACAAATTCAACCAAATCAAAGAAGAAGCGGATCGTTCGTTAGAACAAGAAAAATCCAATCGTTTGTGTTCGTGTTCACAGTCGCCATTCAAAAACGTGTTCGCAATTGCCGTTCGTGTTCGTGTTCGACATTGAAATCGATTTCGAACCCTAAATAGGGTTCGATTTTGATTTCGAAATCGAAATCAATTTCGAAAAACGAAATCGAACCTAAAACGAACACCAACATAAGAACGAAAAAGAGACGAAGCAGCAGAAGAACGAAGAAGATGCAGAAGAACGAAGAAGAGAACGAAGAAGAGGCAGAAGAACGAAGAACAGTGATAGAAAGGATTTCACAAATTTAGCCTCTCTCAAAATTATTTTGAAATCATTCCTTTCACCCCAAAAAGGATTTAACAAATCTCTTTTCTTAAAATTCTTCCACTCCCCAAACAAGGGATTTGTCAAAAATGAATTTCAAAATTCCCTAACCAATTGAAAGTCCTCCTACAAATCCTTCGTCCAAACACAACCTAACTTTGCCAGTAGAAGAAAAAAATATTCAGACAAGAGAGAGAGAGAAACATAAGATGGCTCCGAGAGAGAGTAGCCGTCGTTGATGGTGCCGGCACCGGCGCCGACAAGGAGTCGAGGTACAGGGGTGTGAAGAAGAGGCCTTGGGGACGTTACGCGGCGGAAATCAGGGATCTCGGCAAGAAGAGCCGGGTTTGGTTGCAGACTTTTGATACGGCGGAAGAGGCAGTGTGTGCGTAGGATACGGCTGCACGGGAGTTTCGCGGCACAAAGGCGAAGACCAATTTTCCTACCGCGAACGAGCTATTGGTACCAAAAACTAACGTGCCGTCGTCCAGAGTCCCAGCTAGAGCAGCACCGTCGAGTCTTCCAGCTCCGCTCGTCCCCTTCCCGTTCCCGTTCCCGCTCCCGCCGGCCTTCCGTTTCCCTTTCTTCTGCCTTCACTCGAGCTCAATCTCGGTAGATCCACCCACTTCCCCAGCCTTTTCCCAGCAGCGCGTCCCTACTTCTTCTTCGACGCACTGTTGCGGTCCCAGATCATGACCCACCACCTCAACATGTTCAGGATCCACGGTCTGGTCCCGGGTTTATACCAAAACTTCACCGGCGGCACCCAAAGCGACTCCGACTCATCATCCGTCGTCGATTTCAACTGTTCCGAACACAACTCAGCCAGAAAGACCATCGATCTCGATCTTAACCTCCCTCCTCCCCCAGAAGTCGCTTGATCTACCCTTTTCCAGTCGACCCACCAGCGATTTCGGTTTCCTTTCTTCAATTTAATCTTTTTCCCCCCCCATTTTAAATTAGGAAAAAATATTAAATATGTAAAAAAAAAAAAAAAAATCCACAGAGAGAGGGAGAGAGAGAAGTAGAGAGAATCGCAGCCTGAAAATGATTTTGGATGTGCTGAAAAAAAAATCCATCCACCATCTCCGGCGCAGCCCCATCCCCCATCCCCTTTGTTCTCTCCGGTGATAGCATAAAAATGGCTTCTTCAACAAAATTTCCATCGAATAAGGCTCCTTCTTGTATAGGCAGGGTAAATTCTTTGTAAATTTCATCAAACTCCAAATATTTTTTTCAGAAGCTTTCTCAGTTTCATTAACTATTTCCATGGGATTGTTGAGATAAGTTATGTACTTAGAAGGGAGAAGAGGGTTTATATTAGCATCGATACGAAACCAAACCCAAAACACAAATGATAGACTCTGTCAACTTGAAATTAATCCTCTACCTCTCAAGGTTGGTAAATGAGAGAAAGAGAATATAGAAAGCCATCATCAGTGGGTCGATTCGCCGTTGCCGGTGAGACAAAATTTACTCTTATTTTTTAAATAAAATAACTAAAACACCCTCAATTCTATTAAAATGTTAACTGTTGCACTTAAGTCTTAACTACATGGGGTATAAGTGGTGACAAAAATATCATATAGACGCAAAGTGCAATTAAATCTAATTATAGGGGTGCAAGATGAAATTAACCCTAAATTAAATTCTTAAAAACTACATGATTAATTATATTTTACTCTCCTGTAGTTAGGTTGTTTTGTACTTTGTCCCCCTATGGTATCGATATCACCACTTACTCCTCAGTGGTTGTGGACTAAAGTACAAAAGCTAATTTTTCTGTTAACTCTAACGGTCAACGGACAAAACTCAATAAAAATTTGTTAAATTGCATTAAATGACATTTATACTCTTGAATTGACTAAATTACAATAAATTATTTTTATAAGGATGATTTAAAAACACATTTAAAAGTTGGAATACAAAATGCAATTTGAAATATCAAAACCCCTTTATCTTTATAAGGAATTATAAGGATGATTTCGAAAGACATTTAAAAATTGGAGTACAAAATGCAATTTGAAATATCAAAGCCCCTTCCTTTATTTTTCTTCTGCAAAATAACAAACCCTCTCCATCTACTTTACCCGCAAAACAACCAAGCACAACCACAACTCAAATGGCGAACCACCATCGCCGCACACCCCACCCGGTGTAACCTGCTCGTCTCCTAATTCCCACCCCTACTCCTGCTCCGGGGAAAGCGATCCCCCCTCCCCCACCCACCTCTCGTAACCTGCTCGCTTCCCCACTCCCACCTGCTCCTACTCCGGCAACGACGAACCCTTCACCACTGGAAACAAAAATGGAATAATTGGTAATTAGTCCCAAATAGGGGATGTAATATGTTGTTAGTTCCTTTTGAAGCATAAGTTGTGATTTAGTCCTTTAAGTTGGTTTTTGCTTGTGTTTTAATCCCGCATGCGCATTGTGCGAAATGTAAAAATAACTTTGGTGAATATCAGTTACATGTGACTAATTTTAGTTATAATTTAGTTACATGTACTTGTGTAATATTAGTTATACTTTACAAATTATATGCATTTGTGTAATATTTGTTATACACAAAAATTAATTTAATATTAGTTATATGTATTTGTGTAAATTTAATTACATGTATTTGTGTTATATTTCTTATATCTTACAAATTTTTACACATAAATTAGTTACAAGATACAAAATACAATAATGATTGTTATATTTAATAAACATTTTGTACACAAATTAGTTACATATAACTGCGCGAGTGCATGTGCGTGTATTGAGTCTTCTGCCTTTTTTAATAGATGGGACTAAAACACAAGTTGTAATTGCCAATAGAACTGTTTTAAAATTAAGGGTAAACTACCAGCTCTAGTCCCGCGTTCGGTTCCTTGCCAATAGACAAATATTGCAAAACAGAGGGTAGGTTGGGGTGATGACGTTGCAATGATGAAGTAACAAATTGCAATGATATTTAAGTTATAATCAAATCAAATTTAAAGTCTGTAAGGGTGCATTTGGTTGGCTGTAAAATAAATGAAAAAAAAAATGAAATGAGAAAAAAAAATCTTATTTAGTTGGATAGAAAATGAGAGGAAAATTAAAATATGATGAAAAAAAGACAAATTTCAAGGCAATTTCTTTCCTTACAAATTTGGGAGAAAAATGGAGAAAAATGATGAAAAATGAATACAATTACAATTATACGCTTAATAGTACATTTTTTAATTTATTTTTTAATAAATGAGGACAAAATAGTAAATTATATTAAAATATTTTATTTTCTCTCCTTTCATTTTTCTTCTTAACCAAACAATATTAAGGGAAGTAATTTTTCTTTCACAATGGATAAAAATATTATCCTCTCATTTTTTATTTTTTTTTCTTTTTCATCTTTCGAACCAAACTATCCTAAATATTACATAAATGATAACACTTTTCACCACCACCCCTTGTTTTTCATTAAAAAAAAAAAAATCAAAATAAAAATTGAAGATAAATCAATCACCTATGTTATTATATAAAGGGAGAGAGGAGTTATGGTCTGCTTCCTCCTTCCTTTATCTATTTTTAATTAGATAATAATGATGAGCAGTCAAAATACAAAAAGTGATAGACTTTTCTTGATATTAAACCCTGATATTCTTACATTTTTCTTTTCTAATTTACACTTTACAAGTGAAATACCACAAGAGATTGCCAACCTTAAGTTGGAGAGACTAGTATTGGACCAGAACCATTTGACTGGATATATTCCAGCAATGATCTTCAATATTTCTACATTGAGAATGTTGTCATTACTATCAAATCATTTTGTGTGTAGACTTCCATCAAATATAGGCCTCACGCTGCCAAATCTTGAATTCTTCAATCTTGCAGCCAATAACCTCACTGGAGTCATCCCCGAATCTCTATCACTTGCTTCCAGACTATCTACTCTCAGCCTCGCTGGAAATAAATTGACTAGATCAATTCCTAACTCACTGGGTAACTTGAGACTTTTGGAAAGCCTTTAACTACAGACAAATAATTTCGTCAGTGACATGAGTTTTCTCACTTCCTTGACAAATTGCAGACATTTAAAGAAATTATTTCTAATGGAAAATCCTTTTAACAACTTCCTTCCAACTTCGATTGGGAACTTCTCATCTTCTCTGCAACATTTGGGTTTAAGTAATTGTGGAATCAAAGGAAACATTCCCAACGAAATTGGAAATTTAAGCAACTTGATACGGTTAAGCCTAGATGTCAATCACTTGGTCGGATCTATTCCGACGTCAATCAAAGGGTTATGGAATATCCAAGGATTGTGGTTTTCTGACAATGAAATAAGTGGATCCATTCCTCAAGAAGTTTGTCTCTTGAAATCCCTGGATACATTAGATCTAAGCAGAAATCGATCTTCAGGTGGGATTCCATCATGCTTGAGTAATATAACTGCTCTCAAACATCTCTACCTTGGTAACAATTCGTTAACTTCAACCATACCAGAAAGCTTGTGGAGCCTCACAGATCTCTTGGAGTTGAACTTATCGTTGAATTCTCTAAGTGGCTTTCTATCCACAGAAGTTGGAAATTTGAAGGTTGTAACATTCTTATATCTATCGGTGAATCAACTCTCAGGTGAACTCCCAAACTTATTTAGAGGTCTACAAAGCTTGCTTAACCTTTCTCTAGCTCAAAATAATTTTGAAGGTCCTTTTCCTGATTCATTCGGTAGATTACTCAACTTGGAGATGCTGGACCTATCTCATAACCATATCTCTGGTGTAATACCCAAGTCTTTAGAAACACTTTCAAATCTTGAATATCTCAATTTGTCTTTCAATGGGTTGAGTAGGAAAATTCCCAATGATGGACCTTTTCGAAACCTGTCCAGTCAATCTTTCGCATCAAATGGGGCACTATGTGGTGCTCACCGGTTTCAAGTTTCATCATGTCTAAACAATTCTTAGCACAGATCCGACAAAAGAAAAAAGCTTTTTATTGTGTATATTCTACTCGCTATCGTACTCGCAGTAGTGCTCGCCTTAATCTTTGCCCTTATCTTTTTTAAGAAGAGTCGGAAAAGATCTAAGAAAGAAGTCTCAACTCAACATGATCCAATAAATGCACACAAAATAGTTTTGTACCATGAACTTTACCGAGCGACAGAAGGGTTCAGTGAAAGTAACTTGCTAGGTACGGGAAGCTATGGTTCGGTTTACAAAGCGAAAATTGATGGAACTTTTTTGGCTGTAAAGGTATTCAATACTCAAGTAGATGGCGGATGGCGAAGTTTTGAGACAGAATGTAAGATATTGTGCAACCTTCGTCATCGAAATCTGACTAAAGTCGTCAGCTGTTGCTCCAACACAGACTTCAAATCTTTGCTACTGGAGTACATGCCTAATGGAAGCCTAGACAAGTGGTTGTATTCTCATAACTATTTCTTAGATGTTTTGCAAAGATTAGACATAGTAAAAGATGTAGCATGCGCATTGGAGTATCTTCACTATGGTTACTTGATGCCGGTGGCTCACTGTGATATAAAGCCTAGTAATATCCTGCTATATGAAGACATGGTTGCCCATGTTTGTGATTTTGGCATAGCAAAGTTGTTTGGCATGCAACAGTCCAACACGCATACAAAGACCTTGGCAACATTTGGGTATATCGCACCAGGTGACACTTGAACTTTAACTATTTCACATCAATATTTTACAGTCATTTTCTCACTAAAAAGAATGTATTGAAATATTAAAGTATGTCAATCAATAATTAAATCACATGTAAATAATTAGAGTTAAAATAATCTAAAAGTCATTTTTGTCTAACAAGTATGTTGTCCCCTAATCTTTATTTTTGCACGTCCCCTCTCAAAAGTTTGGTTTTGTCTTTCATGGGCCCAATTGTACACTTTCGGTCACTTTTATCACCAGAATCAATCAACTTTGAAGTTTGGGTATAGTTGTACTTCTTTAACTAACTTGCAAGTCACGTGATTGACTCGACAAGAAAAGAGATTAGAACAGGGTGATCGAGCCAAGTAGACATATAAAGAGAAAGGAAACATAATGAAA
Source organism: Eucommia ulmoides (assembly GCA_016647705.1). Lineage (NCBI taxonomy): Eukaryota > Viridiplantae > Streptophyta > Magnoliopsida > Garryales > Eucommiaceae > Eucommia > Eucommia ulmoides. The sequence goes on along the minus strand of CM028338.1, from coordinate 27,887,919 downwards.
CATTGTAAAAACAATAGAGCGCAAAGCGCAACAATACCCAAACATCAGGGGTGACATCTGTAATTTTAAATTTACTCATCCTCACAAACATGTGGACTCTTGTGTTTCATTGTATCTTCTCCTACAGAGTATGGATCAGAAGGAATAGTTTCAACAATGTCCGATGTTTATAGCTATGGCATTACGGTGATAGAAACGTTTACAAGGAAGAAGCCAACGGATGACATGTTTGATGGAGATCTAAGCTTGAGAGGTTGGGTAAATGATTCAGTACCTCATGCAACAATTGAGGTCGTAGATTCCTACTTGCTTCAGCCAGAAGAAGAGTACTATACTACTAAACTACAATGCATATCATCTATTTTGGAATTGACTTTATGTTGCACAGAGAAGTTCCCTGAAAAACGAATCAACATGGAGGATGTAGTAGCTTCACTGAAGACGATTCGAGAGCGGTTTTTTGCAAGTCAAGGGTGGGCTAGAAGTGGCATGCACTTTTAGAAAATCCAAAGTGTTGTTTGGTAAGTCAAAGTTAATGATGTTAGATTGTAGACTATATATGATTTAGCTACAATAGATGTGGGTTCTATATTTGTTTTTACATATAACGAAGCATGGACATTTGTCATGTTCGACATGAAAATATTATAAAATTAAAAAAATTAAAAAATATGAGTATAATTAGGCTACAAAAATACTCTAAATATATATTAAAATTTCTATTAGTTCTCATATCATTTAGAGCACTAATGAATTTAAAAAGATAATGATAAAAAAAAAATGACGTTGGAGAACTCCTTAATTTAACAAATAACAAAATGTAAGAAAATAAAAATGCAAAAAATTGACTATTAAATCGCGTAAATTAAAAGTCACATAAAACTTATCTATGGTGGGAGGCCATCGACAAACAAGACATAATATACTTAACAAAAAAAAATGACTATTTTTTACAGTTTGTAAATAATTTATCTTAAAGTTAAAAAAAAAAAAAAAAAAAAAAAAAGAAAGAAAAAAAAGAAACTAAATTAAATGATAATTGTTTTATATTTTTGAAATCAGACAAAAGTTAATGATAACATTTATAATTTTAATTTATTGGGGGTATATCTGGTAGGTTTTAGGTGTGAAGGCGTGTGAGTGGTATTATCCCTTTGCATTTTTAGCTTTTATTTATTAACATTTGTTACCCTATAAATTTTTAAAATATTACCTCGTTCTGTCCCTTACATGTCCAAGACGTGTCCGATTTGAAATTTAAATTTTCAATTCTCCAGGACACTCTGACACCTGTATAGGAATGCCCATCGTGTGTCTGTATCTAAGACATGTCCAATATGCATACGCCGATCTTCCGACAAGTGTCCGTGCTTCCTAAATCACCATTCTTGTTTATAAAATTTTCTTACAAATGCATTAGAGTTAGCATTCCCTGAACATGTATGTGTTCCCATATAACCTAAAAATAAAATTCTTATGAGCCATAAGTGACTTGATGCAACATCTATACTATCGAAAGATTCATTGTGGTTTGTCTTTTTTCTTCTATAAATATACAGCTAATCATTTCATGTATAATAAGTAATTCCAATTATTTTAACCCATAACAATTTTTAGCGAGTCAAAATTATTATATTTTCATACCAAATACTTCAAGTATGAAGTTGCAAGTATGTTCATATATTTAGTCCAATATTATCCTTCATATTTTTCCCTTCTACATATATTTGCATACACAACCACTACTCCCCCTAGATTATATTTAAATTTCATATTTCGTACTTCATTTGGAGATACTCTAAGTCGGCACATATCTAATGGGGTTGGCATATGCAACCTCCTCTCCCCCAAATTTTTAAACCTCCTCTATTATATGACATAATTTACAATTACTATTTATTTATTTATTTACAATAGACTCCAAAGTTTATGTTAAAAAGATAGTTCCTAAAGTCTAACTCCTATACTCCAAAGTTTTTCTCTCGCTCAGACTTTGTTCTATTTGGACATTGTTCAAATAACCGATGGTGGTCATTGATGGAGCAAGAGAGGAGAGATGCTTTGATAGAATCGATGAAGAAGAATTGAAGAAGAAGAAAAAGCTCTTATTCATCAGATCTAAAAGAATCGAAGAAGAAAAGACGAAGATGAATAATGTCGACTTGCTCAGTTTTTTTTTTTTTTTTTCAGTTTCGATAATGTTGCAGGTTTTGGACAGTTTTTGCACTGGAATTCGCTGTAGGGTTTGGACAATGTTTAAGGAGCGATATTGATGTATTGAAGAAGAAATGACTTATAGTTTTTTTATTAGTGAATTTTAGTTTTTTGAAGTACTTCATGGTGAAATATAAATATTAATGTATTTTGATATATTAACATGGTGTATGATGAAATTGTGCATTTTGAGATGTATTAAATGATCGTATATTTTTAACTTCATAGATGATAGGGTAACCGACAAAAAATGATAATTCATATTTCATTACTTCAACTATTATATTCATTTTTGTAATAACATACACACAAAATACAATTTTTTGAAAAATGAAAGTCTCTCACTTTGAACAACTTTCAAGTCGACTATTCGATCACATTTGTATTTTTTTTTCCCCGAAATTCATTCCAATATCACCACCATAAACACTTGAAAAAGACATGAAAAATAAAAATAAGAGAAGTGGAGGTAAGAAATTGTGTAACATGAATTTTTTGTTAGAGGAGAAATAGGGGTAAAATAGGTATAAAAAATGTGAGTTTTTTAGAGAAATCACACAAAATTGTATTCTGAAACATTCTATGAGGTTGAAATAGTATTATATCAAATGTGTACCATGCCTTTGACTCTCAGGTTCCCGATTTCTTTATTGTATATCTTATATACAATTTTCTTCAATATGAAACAAGAAAAGTAGAAAAGTAACTGTCTCACTTAAATGGGTGACAATCTGAATCCATAAGCACCAAAGAGCTCGTCCTACCATCATGCAAATTTGTAGCATATTACACAATACTCATCCTACCATCATGCAAGACTTCTTTTAGCCCTTTTCTGATCTAGCTTTCAGTAGAACTTCAAATAACAAATTATTTCAGTCTCCGTTCAAATTCCTAGGGTCCTATAAGCCAGTATAAGTGTGGCAAAGATTTCAAAATTTCAATATGGGGTCTAAGGCCCCCATACAGTGAGTGCTAGTTTGGCCAAGATGTAACTTTTGGCCATAAATGTTATATCTAAAAATTAGTTTATAGAGTTGGTGTAGGAATCAGGTCAAAACACAAATTAGTGTCTGTATGTGTTGTTTGAAATTGTTGTTTGTGAAAATCTATGTAAATGCGAATGTTTGGATTGTGTATTTAGTGATTTTAAATTATGTGTTGTCAATTATACTCTTTTATATATATATATATATATATATATATATATATATATATATATATATATATATATATATTGTATATGTCATATACTTACAGATAAAATATTATACGATATATTAACCTTATGTTATTTGAGTTAATCATATTAATTTTAAAATTTGATTTGATTTATATTATATATATAGTTAAAGATAAAACATCATATCATATATTAACCTTATGTTATTCGACTTAATCATGATAATTTTAGAGTTTAATTTGATTTATTTCTTAATTTAATATCTCTAATCTTTAGTTATTTATTAAAGTAAAAAATTAATTTTATGACTTAAATTTTATTGAATTAATTATACGATATTTATATTAATTTAATTAGTATTATAATATAATTATATGTATATAATAATAATAATAATAATAATAATAATAATAATAATAATAATAATAATAATAATAATTTGAAGTTGAATTTACTTATTAATTGGTAATAGACTAATAGTGACCAACTTGGTAAGAGACTAACTATATAATATTGATTTGACATTCATAAAAATATAATTTAGCTAAAAAATAAAGAGTAAAAAGTGAAGGAGAATTATTTTTTTTTTAAAAATCAACTGCATAAAAGTGTGGTTGGACAAAAGCTACTCAAGGAAGCTTTTGTCTAGGTACACTCTTTTTTACGATTTGATTTCCAAACACACTTCCTACCACACTTTACAAAAGAGGAGTGTTTGAAAAAAAAATGCGACGAACTGCACTTTTGGAGCCAACTGCACTCCCAAACTAGCCCTAAGCAAAGCAGAGAATAAGAGCTGAATGTGACCTCTGAAATGGTGTTCTAAATCTTCCTCTGAAGATTGAGGAATGAAACCGATTGGAGTCCTTTCTCTGGAGATTTCTTTAATGCGTTCTAACTCTTCCTCATCTTCATCGTCATTTTCTCTTACTCTCCAGTCACTGCGCCGCTAAGACGAGGGTGGCTCCAATTGTGCTGATCATACATCAAATCACTGAAGTATCAAGAACTTCCTAATCAAGAACTTCAACTTCTCAACTCATGTTGTTGTTTCCGTCATAAAAAAAAATAAAAATTATCAGTGTACAATTATTAAAAAACGAATCATATATTGGAGAACCTAAGGTAGATTGGAGGTGCTCCTGGAGGCTTGAATGATCCGTGAAGAAATCCAATTAAGCCAAAAATGAATAACAATGAGTATTGGTGGAGAATGAGAGATGTGGAGGGATTCTATCGCCATTTTTACCGTCGAATTAGCCCAGTAAAGGGAAAAAAGAAAGTGTAATTTGTGTTGTCCGTTATCTAACACCACTTGCGCCCTCTTTCCAGGCTATAAATATTCAATAGACTAAAGAAGCTAGCACCAGAAGACGATCTCAACCATTAGTCGAAACATATATTCAAATACCATTCTAATTTATAATATAGATTATTCGTGCTACAAGAACATTTTAATATTATTCTAATAAAAATAATTTAGGTAATTTAAATTTATAATTTCAAAATATAATTAATTTAGGTTAAATAACTAAAAATTATTTAATTCAATTATTATTTTACCCTTTAAAATTACAAACACAAATTCTTAATCTTTTTATGTCTTTTATATTTTTTTTCCCCAATGCCTGCGGCGAACCACAATTTCCCCTCTCTTTCTTCTTCTTCTTTCTCTGCCCCGATCTTCCGCAATAGACTGCATAAATCTTGTGCAGATTTGTACAGTGTGTGGAAGAAAAAAATAGAGAGAAAAAAAATTTGTGGCTCGCCGGAGGTAGTAGCTCGCGGGAGAGGGTGGTTGAGAGAGAAAAAGAGTACCAAATGCCACCTATTTTAGACTTAATTTTCAATTTCATCAAACTAAGATAGTAACAGAGAGAAAAATAAAACAAAAAAATGAAACTCTCTCAAAGCATATGCAAAAACCCCAGGCAGATTGATTTGAATATGAATGAAGTGCATATCAAGAATCATAAAGACATAAGAAAATGATCATTTTATTCAACTCTGCTATCAAAACGAATCCATTACCAAATGATTAAATACAGTATCATGTATTATATCTATATATACTCTATGTATGTAGAGCACACGCAATCGATCGAACTTCACATGGTAAATTTCCAGCGTCTGTGTCGAATCACACAAGGATCCGATCTACTGCTTGATCAAGGCAATCAGAGAGACGAACATCGAGGATATCACAATTGCGCTGGAGATCGGAACGGAGTATCCCGATCCGTGGTCCAACTCCGGTGCCGCAGCCGGAGGACTACCGAAATCTTGTGCCGATACAGCGGAGAAAATTGCAGCGACAGCAAAGACGAACATAAACAGAGACTTGAATGCCGCCATTGTAGAGAGAAGAGGTAGGGATTTGTAGAGAGAGAAGGCAACAGGGATTGAAGATATGAGAGAGAATGAGAAGGCGAGGATGATGGAGGTAAAGAGGAAGGGAATGAGATATATATAGGTGAGCGTGGACCTTAGGTGGAGGCGCGTGGACCCGGCGGGAGAGTGGACAGGTGGAGGAGCAGCGATTGGCCGCCGGCACGCGTCTTCTCTCAGCCCACAGGGGCAGGCACATGGGAGAGAGGTTAGTTAAACCATATTATGATAGACTTTTCTTAATTTTTGATTAATTTCCCTTCAGCCCCTTATCTCTTATGTTTATTCCATTTCAACCACTCTATTATAAATATTTACATATCACTCCCTTTTATTTTTAACTTCTACTTTTAACATATTATTCTTATTTTTTATATTATATATAAAGAACTCTATTTGTTTGGCACATTATAGTTTCAAATTATAATTTGTGATTTATTATTAAAAAATATAAAAAAAAATCACATCAATAATTCTTTTATTTTTTTTTATTGTAAATTAAATATTTGGAAAAATTAGATTAAAAATATTGTCACATTAAAAAATAAATAAAATTAGTTTAATATTGGTTACAAGAGTTTATGTACATTTAGTTACATGTAACTAATTATTTGTGTGATTTTTGTTACATCTAACAAAATTTTACACACAAATTAGTTGTATGTTACAAAATATATTAACATTTGTTATATCTAACAAAAATTTACACACAAAATTGTTACATGTAACCGCACCTGACTACTTGAGCAGACGCGTGTATTAAGCTTCCGCTTTTTTTAAATAGACGGGACTAAAATACAAGTTATTTCCGCCTCTAATACTTTTTTAAAATTAAGAGTGAAATAAGAGACCTCCCACTGAATGACTCACATTAAAAAATAAATAAAATTAAATTGAAAAATGCTATTGACACTCTACAATATCTATTCACACACTACTTACGCATTTTTTTAGGTAAAAAGGAACAATGGGATGTTTTTGGAGGGGTAATAGGGTTTCTTAATTAAGGTAGATGTAAGACCGCCATCGTAGCAGGTACGTCATTTCAGTGGTGTAGTAAAGTAATGGTGAAAATTCGGGGTGAAACTAGGACCATTAAAAATTCAAATAAAAAGTTTAGGGGTCAAATTGAAAATATAGAAATAGTAAATCCCAATTTAGGGAAGTAAATTGACATGTAACATTTAAGTTAAACTTTCAGGGGTGGAATTGAAAATGTTAGAAACCTTTAAAATTAAAAAGGAGTAAAATCAGGGTTTAAAGGAAATTGGGGGGAGGAAAGAGCAATTAAGGGAAAATGTTTTTTTTTATTATTTATACACACCCACACGCCGACGGTCGGACAAAACGCATGGCCGACAAGGAATCCGAAGCCACTAATTACATGCACCGGTGGTTGTGATAAAAAACCGAATCCCATGATCAAGAGAAAAAAAAATGGGAAAGGAAGGAGAAACATGGAAGAGAGAAAGAAGAGAGAGAAGGTGGGTATCGGTTCGGGTAGGTGTTCCGGTCGACGTCACGGGTGTTCCGTCTTCGGGAAGGTGGGGCGTGATCGGAGCACGGTCGGTCGCCGGCGAGTCCCAAAGCAGAAAACAGAAAACGAAGTGAGGGAGAGGGAGTCGTCGGTGACGTCGTCGTCCGGCGGTAGGTTAGAGAGAGAAAGCTTGCCGGCGACGAAAACGCAAAACAGAAAAATTGAAACGCAGCATGGGTAGGTGTTCGGGTTCTTCGTATGAGTGTGTGTCGGTCGTGTGGCGTGTGCATGGCGGTATGGGGTGTCGCCGGAGTTGTCGCCGGAGTTGGTTAGTTGAGAGAAAGGTTCAGCCGGTGGAGAGTTCATCCGGTTGGTGAGGTGGGTGTTCGGTCGGTCCGTCCAGTTCGTCGGCGGAGTGGTAAGACGTGTGTGTGTGTATGTGATCGCCGGAGGGGACTTCGTCGATGGTGAGCCGCCGATCGGTGAGTTAGAGAGAGAAAGTTGTGTGTATGCGGGTGTGTCTGCTGTGCGTGTGATAGCGAGTATCATGGTTGTTGTGGGTGAGAGTTCCGAACGTCGAGTATGGATGTGTGGGGGGCAACGTGAGTGGCCGTCAATGGTGGTGGCGGTAATTTGGTGGGTAGGTGCACAGGGTGATGGGGTGGTCGGAGAAGGTTGGTGATCGGTAGTAGGGGATGGAGTAGGTCCGGCGGTGAGGGAGGCAAGGCGTGGGAAGCCTCCGGTGGGTGGTAATGGTAGAGAGAGGGAGAGATGGCCGGCCGGGAAAGGTTGAACGGAAACAGGAAACCGAGACAGGCCCGACCAGAACAAGAAAGAAGGAAAAAAAAAAGAAAAAAAAGAAAGAGGAATTGCAGAAACTACCCCAGGGGAATCCAAAATCCATCTTGTGGTCGCCAAATGTTTCGGAAACAGGTGAAGCTTCGATCGATTATTTAATTTTCATTAAATTAAATTTTAATTAGTATTATAAATCCTAAAACCATAATAATGTCGTAACGATTAATTAATTTTAAGTACGTGGTATGTAAAATTAGTAACGATTTGGGAAATAGGGTTTGCATTACATGATTATGATATTTTAGATAAGATATTAATTTAAACTCTGCCACTATTATATGGTGTATTATATGGTGGAAACATATTGTAATTTAAATTTGGTTGTTTGGGTATTAGTGATGTCATGTTGTGGTCACGCCAGCCTCGGGATGACGGATTTCGGGACGGGTCGTGACAGTAGACTCAGTCGTTATACCCCCATTAATTAAAAAGAGTAAATGACTCAGTCTAATTAAATTAATATAAATTTAACTATTGGTCCTTGAACTTTAATTGTATTATCAATTTGGTCCCTTGTTTAATTTTTAAGGGTTAATCGGCCAGAAGTCCAAAAAACAGATTTAATTTTAAAAAAGTCCCACCTAAGATCTAAGTTATGATTTAGTCCTTTAAGTTGGATTTCGCTTGAGTTTTAGTCCCGCATTGTTGGGATTGTATGGAGAACTTGGTGGGTAAATTCGGTTTATAGTGAATATTAGTTAGAATATTAATTATAATTTAATAATTGTTATAATTTTACATATATGTGTATTTTTTGTTACATGTACTTATGTAATATTAGTTACATGTTCAAATTACATATATTTGTGTAATATTTGTGGCATTTAACAAATATCATACACAGAAATTAGTTTAATATTACTTACATGTATCATGTATTTGTGTATGTTTAGTTACATGTATTTTGTATGATTTTTGTTAAATCTAACAAATTTTTACACACAAAATTATTAAATGTAACCGTATGCCTATAGGCGCGTATAGTAGGCTTCTGCCTTTTTAAAATAGATAGGATTAAAACACAAATTCATTTTGTCCCTAGATTTTTTTTTTGACCCTATTTTTATTAACTTAAATTGTTCCCCCCAAAAGTTATTTTTAAGTGTTTCAAACAAACACAACTTAGACAAGGAGCAGAGAGGACAATTCAACGTGATTGTCTCTCAATTTTCCCTATATTTATCTTTTGGTAAGGTACGTACCCCTACCTATTAGCTCTCCCAAAGACATTTCCATGCAAATTGCAAATAAAATTTCAAAATTGGAAATAAAAAACTCTAAAATAATTTTTTTTTTGGTTGTTATCACCAACGATAATGTCCAAAATTGGATCGTTAGATACGGTGTACCTCCAATCTTGAATATAGTTTTAGAGTATTATTGCAAAACAATGCACACGCAAGTAGACTTGCCGTCATTACAATTCCGATGTGAGATTAATTAGTAGAGTTTTTGTCTAAGTAAATTTTGATACAGTTTTTCCTAGTCAGTTATGCATAGCTTAGTCTGGCAGTTTTCCCTGTATTTATGGGTGTTGGAAGACTAATTTGGCAAGTCTTTCCCAAGATCTTGGTCAACAGTTCCTCCTACATCTATAGGTGTGAGAAGATTTTTTTGACAAGTCTTTTCCAAGATCTTGGTTAGTCCGTCTTGTAATTTTCGCGAGATTTGTGGGATTGTGGGGTTTATGCCCGTTAAAAGAATCATCTAATCTCTTTTCATTATATATTGGAATTAGGTGACAAGTTTGAAGCATTGAGTTAAGGCCTGAGCTGGGGGCGACTATGCTCAATCTCTGGTAGTCCCGAGATTGAGCATTCTCATGTCAGCCCAGGCTGATTCCTCGGATAAGTTGTTGCATGATCCGCAGGTTCATTTGGGAGATGTCTCGCATCTCTCTCATCATCTCCATAAAATGTGAATGAGACTCACCAGATGGACCCGCACAAAAATGCAGCAAACAATTCAAAGAAACAATTGAATCAACAACAAACAATTCAAAAACACAACAAAGATAAAGAAAAAAATATGCAAGAAATCAAAACAAAAATAACAATGACACGACAAATATTGCAAGAAAATCGAACAAAATAATAACAAAAATCAAACAAACACAACAAATATTCGAGGATCTAGAATTTTTCAAACCGAGAGAAAAAGAGATAGAGAGATATCCAAAAACTTTAGATTGGGTGTCAAAAAAAATGGAATTTTCTAGAGTGAAAGAGAGATGAACAACAGGCCTCCGATTTGGGGGATAAGGTGGCATCAATTGCATCATTTGCATTAAAAGAACCAATATTCAGATCATTTTAAATGCATTATTGTTAATAATTACTCTATATGTGTTGACCTGCAAATGAAAAATTGGATGAGCATTATGCTTTTGTGTAAACATCTCTCAAAGCATATACAAAAATCCCTCGTGAATTGATATGATTATTATTAAGAAGTTTTAACTTAAAATCATATGATTCAAAATATAGTAACTCATTTATTTTATATAGTAATTTGGGTATTCTAAGATGATATATATGAAACAAAAATCTAATAGTCGTCTTTAAATACAAATCGGAATTTGACTACAAGTAAATGACGAGAAATGAATACATCATCCAATTATTAAAGGAATAATTGCCCATTAGTCCCAAATGACAGATTTAGTTTTAAAAAAGTCCCACTTAAGACAAATTTTGATTTAGTCCTTTAAGTTGGGTTTTGTTTGAGTTTTAGTCTCGTATGTGTAGGCATTGTCGAAAGAACTTTGGTTAATAAATTTATATTATAGTGAATATTAGTTACATGTAACTAATTAGTTACAACTTAATAATTAATATTTAGTACATATATCTGTATAATTTTAGTTACATGTACTTGTGTAATATTAATTACAAGTTACAAATTACATGTATTTGTGTAATATTTGTGACATTTAACAAATATTACATACATAAATTAATTTAATATTAGTTACATGTATTTGTGTAAATTTAGTTACATGTTATAAATTACATATATTTTGTATAATATTTGTTACATCTAACAAATTTTTACACACAAATTAGTTATATTACAAAATATATTAATATTTATTACATCTAACAAAAATTTACACACAAATTAGTTACATGTAACTGTGCGATTACAGGTTCATGTATTGGGTTTCCATCTTTTTTAATAGGCGAAACTAAAACACAAATTGTTTCTGTCTCTAACATTTTTTTAAAATTAAGGACAAATTAAGCGACTTACCGCCAAATGTCCCGCTAATAAATACTCCGGCTTTAAATCAAGAAATTATGAAGACATACAAGAAAATGATCACTTTAGTCCACTCTCCTATCAATCATCGAATTAATAAATACAATATCATGTATATGTATATGTGTATGTATCTATCGATCTATTTATGTAAAGCTCACGAAATCGATCGAACTTCGCATAGTGAATTTCCAGCGTCTGTGCATCAAATCGGAATCGAATCGCACAAAGATCCGATCTACTGCTTCATCAGGGCAATCAGAGAGACGAACAGCGAGGATATCACAATTCCGCCGGAGATCGGAACGGAATATCCCGATCCGTGATCCAACTCCGGTGCCGGAGCCGAAGCACTACCGAAATCCTGTGCCGATACAGCAGAGAAAATTGCAGCAACAGCAAAGACGAACATAAACAGAGACTTGAATGCCGCCATTGTAGATTGCGATCGAGAGAGAGGGATTTGTAGAGAGAGAAGATATGAGAGAGAATTAGAAGGCGAGGATGATGGAGGTAAAGAGGAAGGAAGGAGGTATATATAGGTGTGCGTGGGCCTTAGGTGGAGGCGCGTGGACCCCGCGGGAGCGTGGACAGCTGGAGCAGGGTGGGTGGAGGAGCGACGTCGGCCGCCAGCACACGTCTTCTCTCAGGGCGCAAGACCACACGGCACATGGGGGAGAGAGAAAGGTTAGTTAAACTATTATATTAAACAGCACTTGTTTGTTAAAACAATAGTCAAATGTTTTTCTCAATTTAAATTTAATATTTTTTAGATAATATTATTTGTCTTTAAATATGTCTTTTTTTTTATGGCCACAGAATATGAGACTGATCTCGTTCGGAATTCCATGACTACCTTTCTCAACAAGTACTTTTCTGCAGGTTCGAACCTTTGATTTTGCAAAAATCTCATAACTACTGCAACTTAAGTATATCTTACTGCTTGAGTCACACTCTGTTGGTAAATATGTCCTTAAACATTAAAAGTTGTTCGGAAGAATTCAATCAAAAAATATTATCACACCAATAAATAAATAAATAAATAAAGGGGAAATTACATTTTTGGTTCCCAAGTATAGGGTAGGTGCCTATTTGGACCTTGAGATTTGCCCAATTATATATTTTTACATTTGTTTCAATTCCGTAAAATTAAAAACATAATTGATGATTTCGGAAGAAAAAATAGTTATTTTCAATACATGGTCTTCTAATGAAAATATTTTCATTATTTCATCGCCACTGAACTTTAAAAAAAATTGTAAACAACAATTCATGTCTTTTTCTCTCATTTTTATGAAGAATTGTTGTTGGAAAAAAATTAGAAAAAAATGTTTTAGTGTAGTGGAGTGATGAAATGACGTAAATAATCTCCATTAGAAAGCCATTGCACTAAGCACAAGCTATTTTCCATACAAAATCATTGACAACGTTTCTAATTTTGTGCGTTTGAAACAAATGTGAAACTTGAGGTACCAAATGTTTAATTTGATAAACTTTAGGGTCCAAACATACACCTCTTTTTTTTCTTTTTTTCTTTTTATATCCATAAGATGACATTTCATCTCTGAAAAAAAAATCTCTATCATAGAATCAGGAGGAGAGCTGATAAACATATAGTTTATCTTGGCTTCATAGCTTTTTAAAGCAAGCAAATTCGTCAATTTGTTGTTTTCTCTCTTAACGTGCTCAATTTGGAAATTCGGTTCCGCCATCAATCTTATAAGTCTTCAATCACTATTTTGAGATTGTGATTTTCTGGGCAACTCTCTTGAATGAGCTTCACCACCTCAGTAGCATACGTTATACACCATTCATTAAAAAGAGTGAATGACTCGGTCTATTTAAATTAGTATCAATTTAACTAGTGGTCCTTGAACTTCCATTGTATTTTCAATTTGGTCCCTAGTTTTTTTTTTAACTTAAATTATTCCCCACAAAAGTTATTTTTTAAGCGTTTCAATCAAACACAACTTAGACTAGGAGCAAGGAGGACATTTCAACGTGATTGTCTCTCAATTTTCTCTCTATTTATCGTTTGGTAATGTACGCCCTACCTTTTACCTCTTCCAAAGGCATTTTCCATACAAATTGTAAATAAAATTTCAAAATTAAAAATAAAAAACTATAAAAATATTTCTTTTAGTTTTTATCACCATTGATAATGTCCGAAACTGGATCGTAAAATACAATGCACCTCCAATATTGAATATAACTTTAAACTAGTGTTACTGTAACACAATCCACAAGCGGGTGGACCTTTCACCTTTGCACATTTGGTATGAGAATTAATAGAGTTATGATTTGAATAAATTTTGACATTGTTTTCTCTACTCAATTGTGCGTACCTTAGTCTCGTTGTCCCCCTTGTATATATAGGTGTGGAGAGACATGTTTAACTAATATTTAAGGGATCTTGGTAAACAATTCTCCCTGTATTTATAGGTGTAAAGACTTGTTTGACAAGTCCTTCCCAAGATCTTGGTCAATCCTCCTGTAATCCTTGCGAGATTCGTGGGACTGAGGGATTTATGCTTATTGAATGGGTCATCTAATCTTGGTGGGATTGGATGATAGGTCCCAAGCAATGGGTTAAGGCCCAAGCTAGGGGTAACTATGCTCAATCTCTAGTAATCCCGAGATTTAGCAATCTTGTGTGATCCCAAGATGAATCCTTGGATAAGTTGTTGCATGCTCTGCAGGTTCTTTCGAGAGACATCTCCCTTTTCATCTCCATTAGTTGTCAACGAGACTCACCAGATGGACCCGCACAACACAAATAAAGAAAAAAATTACAAAAAATTACAACAAAATTAACAATGGCACAACAAATATTGCAAGAATATTGAATAAAATAATAGCAAAAATCAAGCAAACACGACAAATATTCGAAGAAATAGAATTTTTTAGATTGAGAAAAAGATCTAAAATTTTTACATCTAGTGTCATAGAAAAAACAGACTTTGGAATTTTTAAGATCTCGAGAGAGAGAGATGAACGGCGGCGGGCCTCAAATTTGGGGGATGGGTGGCATAAATTGCATCAATTTTGTTAGAGGAACCAATATCTTGGGGGAAGGTGGTGGCAACGATTGAGAACTGACGAAGGTGGTCGATCAGAGGAACTATCGAGATTCTGGATGACAAAGAAGCTTTTAGGGCCTAGACCGTGAGATTGGACAATGAAGTATCGTTGGAGGGACTGGTGCCATAGGTTCCAATCTATATTCAAATAGTTCAACATGTAGTTGTCTCAAATTAACTGATTTTACTTAGAATTTTTTAGATAACAACCTATTTTTAAGAAGTAATTTAGAACGGGCCACATAAACTACAACGCAATGCCATAAATCTTATAAATATTTATTTTTCATTTAAAAAAATCCCATAATTAATATACGTGTGACTCATCAATTATAGACGCCGAAATATGCTACATTGAAATCCCATGACGTGTGTGAAAAAAATTAGAAAGATTTTGGTTTATTTTATTTTTAATTTTACTTTTCTATTTTTATTCGTATTCTCAGTCCATGCAAAATTCTACAATTGTTCAAGATTTTTGGTGGAGAGAGATTCATAGTGTTACGACAGTGTAGAGTGATCTGGCGGTGGAGATTAACAGTACTACTGCAGCGACTAGTGCTTTGGTTGTGTATTGGTACTCCAACGGTCGCAACTGTGCAAGATTTCAATTGAGATTCATAGTGTTGCGGTTGTGTGGGGGTGTTTCAGCTATGGAGATTCACAATATTGCAACGAGGAATGTTGCTTTGGCAATGTTTGCAATCAAGTTTGGTAATCTTCTGATACACATGTCTGTTCAAAATATAGGAAATGTTTTTTCATGATTGCCTTTGATTCTTGGTATTTGGAATATTGATTTTTACTATTTCATTCTTTTTAAAAAAAAAAAAAAAAAAATGAATGTAACTGCACAGTAATTGTTTAGAGGTAACACAATATATGTATTTTAGATCATGTTAAACTCGTTATTGTTAATTATTACTCTATATTTGTTGACTTAGCAACGGAAAATTGGATGAGCATTATGCTTGTTTGTAAACACATGAAAACTACACACATTTTCGGTATTCATAGTGTCATTTTGCATAATTCCCAAAATACACGTTTCATGCTTAGTATTGCCTAAAACTTAATGAGGGGTTTATGGCCCATATACAAAAACAGTTATAATTGATTTTTTCTTCTTTTAAATTATCACTTAAAATTGTACCTATTTTGGCACTTAATTTTCATTTTTAACAAATTAATACTGTAAAAAAAAAATTCCTCGCAAATTGATATGAATATTATTAATAGATTTCAACTTAAAATCATATAATTCCAAATGGAGTAACTCATTTGTTTTATACAGTAGTTTGAGTATTCTCAAGTAATTGATGTATAACAAAAATCTAACACATATCGCCTTTAAGTGTAATTTTTGATTCACACGAATGATTTGATTACGGAAAATAATTACTCGACTTTAAATCAAGAAATTATGAAGACATACAAGAAAATGATTACTTTAGTCCACTCTCCTATCAATCATTGAATTAATAAATACAATATCATGTATATGTATATGTATATGTGTATGTATCTATCGATCTATTTATGTAAAGCTCACGAAATCGATCGAACTTCACATAGTGAATTTCCAGCGTCTGTGCATCAAATCGGAATCGAATCGCACAGAGATCCGATCTACTGCTTCATCAGGGCAATCAGAGAGACGAACAACGAGGATATCACAATTCTGCCAGAGATCGGAACGGAATATCCCGATCCGTGATCCAACTCCGGTGCCGGAGCTGGAGCACTACCAAAATCATGTGCCGATGATAATGTCTGAAATTAGATCATCAGATATAGTGCACCTCTGATGTCAAATTCAGTTTTGAACTAAGATTTTGCAAAATAATGCACACGCAAGTAAAACGGCTGACGTTATACTTCCAATGTGAGAATTAATATAGTTTTGGTCTAAGTGAATTTGGACACAGATTTCCATAGTCAATTGTGTGTATCTTAGTCACGTTGTGCCCCCTTGTATTTATAGTGTGGAAAGACTTGTTTGGCTAGTCTTTCCCAGAATCTTGATCTACGGTTCCCCCTGTATTTATAGGTGTGAGAAACTTGTTTGACAAGTCTTTCTTGAGATCTTTGTCAATCTCCCGTAATCCTTGCAAGATTTGCGGGACACTAGAACTGAGGAATTTATATTTGTTGAATGAGTCAATCCTTAGACAACTTGTGGGGTGATTAGGCGGTGGAGATTAACAATGCTATGGAGGCAAATTGGTGCTCCAACGCCCAAGGGTGTTTTGGTACTCCTACGACTGCGTTGTTCAAGATTTTGGTGGAGATTCATAATGTTACAGTTGTGTGGGGGTGTTACTGTGGTGAAGATTAACATTGTTGCGGCGACAATTGGTGCTCCAGCCATGTTTGCAATCAACTTTGGTAATCTTTTTATGCTCATGTAGCTGTTCTTCCATATTTTCAAAAAAAAAATGGGAAACTGTTTTTTACGATTGCCTTTGATTCTTGATATATGGAATATGGATTGTTACTCTCAAAAAACATATGTCACTACTTAACAACTATTATCAAACTTATTTATGATACTTAATTAAATAGTAATTCACGACAATTATTTTGTCCATCAACAAATTTACCGTACAACAACTATAAAAAAAGGGAAAAAAAATATGTTTTAAACCCTCTAGGTATTGACACATTTCTAAACCTCTCCGTTTGAGCTTTTTATTTTGAACTCTCTATGTATCAACACGTTTTTATTCGATCTTTCCGTTAGAAATTCTGTCAAAACTAACCAAATGTTTAGGGCAAATATGCCATTTTATATTTTCAACATGTGGGTGTGACGGGTGCCATAGGTTCTAATCTATATTCAAATAGTTCAACATGTGGTTAGCTAAAATTAATTGATTTTATTTAGGATTTTTTAGATAACGATCCATTTTTAAGAAATAATTTAGAATGGGCCACATCAGCCACAACCTAAACACAACAAAGCCCCTATATATATATATATATATATTATTTTAAAAAATTCCATAATTGATATACTTGCGGCTCATCAATCATAAATGTTGAAATATGCTCAGTTCAAATCCCATGATTTCTGCGAACAAAAATGGAAAGATTTTGGTCGATTTTATTTTTACTTTTAGTTTTCTATTTTTATTCATAGTCTAAGACCTTTTTCTTTTTGGCACATGCATATTTTTTAGTTGTATTTTAAAATATTTTGAAAATAATAAGATCTATGATGTCATTTAAATTTTACCTTAAAAATTTAAGGGATTAATAAGTTAATTTCAATTTTGACTTTTAAAAATCTGGGGCCGATTGCTAATTTTGAAATGTTAATTTGTCTTTTGAACTTAAATTAAATTTTAAAGATTCTAGTGGGAGATATATGTATTTTTAATATGATTAAGCAAGTTATGATTAGTAATCAATAAGGAAAAAATGTGTCATTTGCATGTTCAAGACACCATATGAGCACGTGTCCTTGCAGGTAGAAATCACTTTTATCTTTTTTTATTTGGATAATGACACTTTTGTTCATTGACAGATTAAGTCAGTGCTCAATTAGGCCTTCATATTTAAACTTTGACATATTAACTATCTCACATTTGATTTTCGTTTTAATTTGGACTCTCAGTTATGTTTTCTGTTAATTAATGTTAAATTACAATTATACACTTTAAATTTTTTAATTGGGTCATTTTTTTTCCATCTAAAACTTACGGTTTATTGTGCATTTTTTCTTTGATTTCATCTTCAAGTTGCAGCCTCCAAGCACATTCGTCAATTTGCAACCGCATCCGCTCGTCACCGGCAGTAGCTTTTGAATTGGCAGCGGCTTCTTCACTGGTGGTGGCTTTTGAATGGGTGGCGGTTTCTTCACTGGCGGCGGCTTCACCTTCGGAGGTGGTTTTACCACCGGGGGAACGGGCAGCTTGTGCTCATAGGGCGGTGGTCTAGCCCCCCCCCCCCCCCCCCCCCCTCTTTCTCTCTCTAAATTCACTTCTCTCAGCCGCCACATCGCACTCTCTACTCCTCAGCCGCCCCCCACCGCTGGAGACATCACCACCGCAAGCCTAGATCTGAAACTCTCCACAAGCCCACCGACGATCGCCGCTGTTCGCGCACTGCTTTTGGCGACGAACACCGACGACCACCTCCACCTTGGTATGGCGGTCCTTGGAAGCCCTCTTCGGCGGTTGAACCGCCAACAACTTCTCCACCCTCTGCATCTCCATAGACATCGAAGCTAAACCCTCCAAATCATCGTTATTCTGAGAGTCTCAGTCGACGCCATGCCAAATCGAATCGAACTCAAATCAAACAAACCCAGAAAAATTAAGCTAAAACCCCGAAAAATTCAAATACACTATTCATCATCTTCTTCCTAAACCCAAATGATGGTTAGTGGCTACCACCTCCCTCCACACAACACTGATGGCCCCCACAACACCGATCAACGGCGACCGACGTCACCTTCCCGCTCACTACTGCACTACCGTCGTGGCGGTGGTGATGAGTTTTAGAGAGAGAACTTGTATGAGTGGCGGTGGTGGTTTGTTGGTTCAACGGTCGGCGGTGAAGAAGATGGTAGATTTGGGTTGTGATGTTCAGCGGTGGAGCGGCGGTGGGGTTGTGGCAGAGACACGCAAGTGGGTATGGGGAGGGGGTTTGGAAGAAAATATATAAATATATGTTTTACCCTTAAGTTTAGAATAATTTACAAATAGATCCTATTAAATGAGTTAATAGTAAAATAACTAAATTATCCTTATTGTTTAACGTGAAATGACCAAATTAACCTTACTTTAACGTTGACCGTTAAAATTGACCTAACAGAATTTTGAAGAGAGTCCAAATTGAAACAAAAATCAAATGTGAGATAGCCAATATATCAAAATTCAAATAAAGGAGTCCAATTAAGTACCGACTTGATTTGTCAGGAAACAAAAGTGTCATTATCCCCTTTTTATCAACCATTTTGCTTTCTCACTCTAGACGTAACATCTTGAATCCTTGATCGATTCTCTCTCTAAAAGTGCTCTCCCTCTCTCCTTTGCTCTTTCTCTATCTATATAAAAATAAAGGGAAAAAAAAATCATCAAAGGAATTTCTCTATACATCCTCTCATGAGGTAACCTCCTTTTTTGTTTCCATTATTCATTTTGTGTGTGTGTATGTATAAATATGTAAATTATATATATATATATATATATATATATATATATATATATATATATATATATATATATATATATATATATATATATATATATATATATATAATATTTATATTTAATGGATTTGGAAATATTGTGTTTATAATTATATATAGATAATTTAATTTGTGAATAATTTAACTTAAAATAAAAAATTTAAATTTGATAAGAATGATATTTTGAGTAGTTATTTAACTAGTAATATTGTTAATCGTTAGTTAATATTTTTCTCTGTAATTAAATTATTAATCAATAATTTTTATAAATATAAATATAATTGTAATATTTTAGTTATAAAATTAATATTGAATTGAGAAAATAAACTGTTTAATTTTAATAAATTTCATATAATCAACAAAAATTTAGGAATAGAGAAATTGCATTTTATATTTAGTTAAATTCTTAGTTTAGGCCCTATCATGATCAGGTTTACAAGCAGGGCCAATCTTATCAGTGTTTCGGCTGTAGCAAAATAGTTGTGCGATTAACAAGGTGAGTGTACTGTCTTCTAGATAAATTATCGAATTATATTTTCGTATTAAATTATTAAAAAAAATATTTTATTTAAAAGTGATTGTTCTATAAAGTTAGATGGATCAAGTAAAATTTAATTGTGGAAACAAATAGTTTTTATTATTATACTAATATACCATAGTGTAATCCTGATAGGAAGGCATGTCCTGCGGGATGTTGTTGTGATCTGATAGGTGGGCAAGTTCTGCAGGTAGTTGTTGTTGTGGTTGACGATGATGATTATCATCCTGATACGGTGGTTTATACCACTTGTTGGCTCCTACCATTGAAGATATTAATTGGCTCTGGCGCTGATAGCTACCTTACAAGGCACCGTTGTACAAGTTACGGTACCGTTATAACTCCCGATCATGAGGTGAAACGATCCTATGGTTAGTAGGAAAGTATATTTATGATATTTTATTATATAGAAGTAATTTGATGAGTTGATTTATATTTAGTTGTTATTCGTTGATGATATATGTAAAATTTGATATTACGTGTGCGATTATATTCTCTTTTAAAAAAATATCTCAGTGGATATATTTCTGTTGAAAAATAAATTATGCTAAATTCACTTGGTCCATAATTTTTTTTTTATATTATGAAATCAGTACACCGATAAAATATTTTGTATTAGTTCATGTCTAATTCGTTAAATTTGATTGTGAATAACTTTTTTGTTCATTGAATTGCTTTTCCAAGAATGACGCCTATTCATTGTTCACCCACTTAATTATATATGTGTGCATATGTGCGAATGATGTGTATGTATATGGATCTTTTGGTCTTTTAGGTGTTCAGTTTTATTCAAAATCTGTTGAACCTCTTTAATTTTAGTGTTCATTAAGTTGATTCCTTATGCATGTTTGAGAAATGGTTGAATTTCTTTAATTTTTGCCTATTATGCATGTTTCATTTGACTAGATTTATGTTCTAATAGTTTTCTAGTGTTATTTTTAGATTATCTAATATAGGACACCACGTATTTATGAAATTGCCTTAATGAGTCTATACACTTTAACGTGAGTGTGCTTGTTAGAAAGGAAAGACCCATGTTTTATGGAAAACATTTATTCCCTTATATTCCTTCATAATTTACTCCATAATTAGTAGCCTATTTTAGGGATAGTATTCAAGATTTCTTGTATATAAATTCCCAACAGTGTGCATTGTAGAAAATAGTTGAATGAATATAGTTTTCCCATATTTTCTTCTCTATTTCATATTTACTCATCATTTCCATTATCTTCCATATTTCTATATGGTATCATAATTCTACATGGTACTAGAGCCTCCTTTGATTTCCTCTCCATTACCATAGGAATCGAAGTTTGGTTCGTGTTCTCGGTACCACTTATTCCACTGCGTTAGTTCTTCCTTGGTCTCTATATCACTATGTCTAATTCAAAAAGTGGTAAAAATTCTCTAACAAGGAAGAATGAATCTAATGTTCTATCTGCCTCGGGGTTCCATATACAAGATACTTCATTGTTAATTACTCCAGAACGACTTGATGGTACTAATTACATCGAGTGGTCCTTGAATGCTCAAAATAAAATCCGTGGGAGAAAACGTTGGGGTTTTATTTCGGGTACTAAGGATGCTCCAAAAGATAAAGAATCGGATGAGTATGAAGAGTGGGAAGATGAGAATTGCTTGGTGAAATCCTGGCTCCTGGATGCGATGACAAAAGACATTAGATCTCAAGTTCTTCGGTTATCTACAGCCAAGGAAATTTGGGAGGCGGTCAAGCAAACTTATTCGGTCAATCAGGATGTATCAAAGGCATATCAATTATACCGCGAGGTAATTTCTGTCAGCTAAAATAGAGGTTCTGTTATTTCTTAATTTGGCAAACTACGAACGTTATGGCAAGAATTTGATGATATTAAGAAGTGTACCATGGAGTGTGCGAAAGATATTGAGAAATATACCATAATGGCTAATTCCCAACATGTGTATGTGTTCTTGGCCGACCTTGACCCTCACTTAGCTAGGGTTCGCAGTTGTGTACTTGCCACTGTACCACTTCCAAATATACAAGTTGCTTAAGCCATGGTTTGTGCCGAGACTAATCGTCAAGATGTTATGCTTAGAGGAACAATCAGTGAAGGGGCTGTAATGGCTTCTCGAAAAACGCCTATCTTAAATAAAGACGTTCGGAAGTGTACTCACTATAATGGTGAAAACCATGTGGTGGATACATGTTTCAAACTCCATGGATACCCAGATTGGCATCCAAAGGGCAAGAAGGTGTCTCAAGTGTCCTCCAAGGTAGATAACTCTAGTCCAAATGGGTATCTAACCACTGCTACCGGATTTACTACCAAGTCAGGTATGTCTCATTCTTCTATTAAACTTCCAACTTTTACTAGAAATAGTGATTGGATAATTAACTCGGGTGCAACAGACCATATGACTTGTGACCGCAATAGGTTTCTTCATTTATCTACTAGGTGTTCCAAAACTACCATTACTAATGCCAATGGTGTATCATCTCCAGTTGTTGGAATTGGTGAAGTCCCTTTATCTCCCACACTAACTATTAAAGATGTCTTGTTTGTTCCATCACTAAACTGCAATCTTATCTTTGTTAATCAGTTAACCAAGTCTCATAATTGTACTGCTATGTTTTTTCCTACTCATTGTGTTTTTCAGAACATCCATACCAAGGAGAAGATTGGCTGTGGTAAACAAAGTAGAGGATTGTACTATCTGGAGGATGGGTTCCAACAATCTAACAAAGAAGGGCAATCTTACTTGGTGAATAAAAGATTGGTGGACAAAAAAGAAGAGATTTGGTTATGGCATAGAAGACTAGGACATCGCTCATTTGGTTATCTTCGGAGACTGTTTCCATCTTTATTTAGTGGTTGTACTCTCTCAGATTTTATTTGTGAGACTTGTGTAATGGCAAAAAGTCATCGTACTATTTTTCATTTGAGTGATAAAAAAGTAGATCGTCTTTTTTCATTAGTACATTCAGATGTTTGGGGTCCAGCACCACTTCCTACTCATAATGGTATGAAGTGGTTTGTTACATTTGTGGATGATTGCACTAGGATGACATGGGTTTATCTTTTCAAGCACAAGAGTGATGTTCGCTTAGTATTTCCTCTTTTTCATCAGATGGTGACTACACAATTTGGTATTTCAATCAAAGTCCTTTGTTCTGATAATGGGGGAGAATATTTCAAGCAAGAATTGACGGAGTTCATGCATTCGGTGGGTGTTATCCATCAAACATCCTGTCCTCATTCTCCTCAACAAAATGGTGTTGCAGAGCGAAAAAATAGGCATTTGTTGGAAATCACTCGGTCTCTCTTGATCGGTGGTCATGTTCCTTCTCATTTATGGGGCGAGGCCTTAAATTCGGCAGTCTACTTAATAAATCGCATGCCATCTAGTGTGCTGAATTTTCGAAGACTGTTGGATGCACTGTCTGATCACTATACACTTCCTCCAGTGGTTCTTCTAGCTCCTTGAGTTTTTGGGTGCATCGTCTATGTTCACTTACATCCTCATCAACGTTCTAAGCTTGATTCTCATGCCTTGAGGTGTGTTTTTGTTGGGTATGGAGCAAATCAGAAAGGCTATAAGTGTTATCATCCCTCTTCAAGAAAGTTTTATGTCTCCATGAATGTCATCTTTCATGAGAAAGAACTCTTCTACATTCCGTCAACTATTGATTCATCACTTCAGGGAAAGAACGGAGATGAAGTAATTTATCATGGCGACATGCATCAATTTTTTCCCTTGTCAGATTCTTCCAATGACTTGGTTGGACGATCAGAAGAAGACCAACAGATGACCAAAAATGACATGACTATTCATTCGGATGAAGACAATTGGACACCTATAATTGCTAAGACATCTACAATTGTTGATACAAACCCACTCCATGATAGTACATTATCCCGTAGCACTTCAATGGAACCATTGAGTCAATCTTCTCCCGAAAATCCATTAGAGGTACTTTCTAATCCTACTCTTGTTAATAATAATATTATTGATGTTGAGTCTCAATCATCCCAATATCACATTCCACCTCGTTCTAACCGTGGTATACCACCTATTAGATACGAACCTGATCCAAAAACCAACGTTAGATATCCCATTAGTAATCATATGTCTTCCCAAAAATTGTCCAAGTCATATGCGTCTTATGTACTACAGTTATCATCTGTCTCTGTTCCTAGTAACTTACAGGAAGCTTTAACAGATGCTAGATGAACCAAAGCTATGGCAGAAGAAATGGCAGCACTTGAAAAAAATGATACTTGGGAAATTGTGCCTTTACCCAAGGGAAACAGTACTGTGGGATGTAGATGGATCTTTACTATCAAGCACAAGGCAGATGGAACCGTTGAAAGATTCAAAGCTCAATTAGTTACAAAAGGGTATACACAGTCCTATGGGGTGGATTATCAAGAGACTTTTGCTCCATTTGCCAAACTTAATACGGTGAGAGTACTCTTGTCATTGGCAGTCAATCGAGATTGGTCACTTCTCCAGTTTGATGTAAAAAATGCTTTCTTGCATAGAGACCTTGTCGAAGAAGTGTATATGGATCCTCCTCCAGGTATATCAAAGTACTCAGATGCAACAATGGTTTGTAAACATAAGAAGGCTTTGTATGGGTTGAAGCAATCTCCAAGAGCTTGGTTTGGTAGATTTACCAAGCCAATGAAGAATTTCGGTTATGAACAAAGCAACTCTGATCACACTTTGTTTTTAAAGCACAAAGATGGTAAGATTACTGCTTTAATTATTTATGTTGATGATATGGTGGTGACAGGTGATGACCATGATGAGATTGATAGTTTACAACGACACTTGGCCTCAGAATTCGAGATAAAGCAGCTCGGTGATTTGAAATATTTTCTTGGGATTGAAGTAACTCGATCAAAACATGATATTTTCTTATCTCAATGAAAATACATTCTCGATCTATTATCTAAAACTAGAATGCTTGGATGTAAGCCTGTTGGTACCCCTATTTAGCAAAATCACAAGTTATTTCATTGTTTGGATGCTACTCCAACTGATAAAGGAAGGTACCAGAGACTTGTGGGAAAATTGATTTATTTATCTCATACCAGACCAAATATTGCCTATGCGGTATGTGTAGTAAGTCAATTTATGCATGATCCCCGTAAACCTCACATGGATGCTGTGGAATGCATATTGAGGTATCTAAAATCTGCTCCTGGTAAAGGGTTACTATTGACCAAAAGTAACCACATGAAAGTAGAAGGTTATACTAATGCAGATTGGGCAGGTTATGCAGACAATAGGAGATCTACTTCAGGGTACTTTACATTTGTTGGGGGAAACCTTGTGACTTGGAGGAGTAAAAAACAACCGGTAGTAGTGAGGTCTAGTGCAAAAGCTGAGTACATAGGAATGGCTTTTGGAGTATGTGAGTTACTTTGGTTGAGAAACTTGTTGAATGAGTTAGATGTTACATCCAAAGACGCAATGAATTTGTACTATGATAATACATTGGCTATAGAAATTGCTCATAATTCTGTTCAACATGATCGGACAAAACTCGTAGAGGTTGACAGACACTTCATTAAAGAAAAACTTGAAGCTGGAATCATTAAATTTCCTTTTGTGAAGTCTGAAAACCAATTAGCCGATCTCTTTACTAAAATTGTAACCATCAAGGCGTTTGGTGACTCTTTAGACAAGTTAGGCATATGCTATATCCATGCTCCAACTTGAGGGGGAGTATTAGAAAAGAAAGACCCATGTTTTAGGGAAAACATTTATTCCCTTATATTCCTTCATAATTTACTCCATAATTAGTAGCCTATTTTAGGGATAGTATTCAAGATTTCTTGTATATAAATTCCCAACAGCGTGCATTGTAGAAAATAGTTGAATGAATATAGTTTTCCCATATTTTCTTCTCTATTTCATATTTACTCTTCATTTCCATTGTCTTCCATATTTCTATATGGTATCATAATTCTACAGTGCTTGCCTATTTTGAATTGTAAGTGGGCATGAATGGAAACACTACGTATGGTGAAACAAGGTCCAAGTTGCATCTTGCCTTGGTTTATATTAACTTATGAATTCGAAACCTATTTATAATCTGAGAGAAGGGCTAAATGGCTATTTTGGAAAGTTCAAAACGCATTTTACTATTCAATCGTACAAGATTTACTGTTCAGGCGGTATTTACTATTCACGCATCTTCCACTATTCACTGTTGGTGGTACCGCACACAATTCATGCGTATGATACTGTTCATGCGTATTATTCACTCGTTGAAAATATCAAGACAATACTGATCATTATGAAGTGTGATCCTAATGGAATTCGTGTTGACAATTATCATCCTTAATGTTGGACGAAGCTTCAATCGCATCAATTCTGGTCATTGCCATTGTCCCGTCATACTCGTTAAATCAAATCTTCAGAGGAAATACAACAATATAATCAATATACCGTTCAATTCTGGTCATTGCCATTGTCCCGTCATACTCGTTAAATCAAATCTTCAGAGGAAATACAACAATATAATCAATATACCGTTGTTGAACGTACAGTAGGTATCAATGTAAGCTTGTTCAAGTGTGGCATGGACTAAATTTGTAATGGTTTATTGGTTCTACATAGCACCATTTTTCTGAATGAGGTATACCTTTCATTCTTGAGGTAAAATTACATCGATAAAATTTCAATTCCAATTTCAAAAAATATACCTAAACAAAGAATTGGCAAATGATGAGATTTCAAAATTTTAAAATCCCATCATTTCTATATTCTATGAATTTATGAAATTCCTTATCAAAAAGCACTCTAAAGTCTCCATTTTTCTCAACTAGGATTTTTTTAAAAACATTTCTATTATATTGCCTGCAAATGTTTTGGTGGGATTTTCTTTCTTATTGGATTGTACAGGGATATCGTTGCAGCTTTCGTAGATTTAAACTTGTTTTTTTTTTTTTTTTTTTTTTTTTTAAGTTTCTATTACTTGATATCAATTTCCCTGTGGTTGTGGTGGTTTTGGCAACATATAATGTTTTTTCCCCTTCTTGCAGCTCTATTGATTGCAGAGACTTTGAATTTGAGAACGGAACTTGCCCATATGGAACAAGTTGTCTTTACAAGGTACCTTAAATTGTTAAGATCTTGATCAATGAAATTGTTATGTTGTTTAATTTTTATAGAGTCCTCTATTTTTGCTTTAAATTTTTTCCCTTATTTACAAAACAACTTATTTTTTAATTCTTACCAATTTATTTTCAACTTATTTTTAACATTGACTATGAGATAAGTTGACAGCATCAACTCAATAGATTCAACTTAGTTGATGTTAGCTGAAAGACAAAAAACTTATTCGGAAAAGTATAAAATAGAGAGAAAAATTTATGTAAAAATAGATAAGAGGGGGCTACTGCCCCCACCAATAAAAAAAGAAGGGATGGGGCGCAGCCCCCCACCAATGAAAAAAGAGGGAGGGTGTCACACCCTACCCCAGACACCCGTCACCCTGGGGCCGGAGTGACGTCAACACCACACTACCTGAATATCCAACCAACTCAAAAACAACACTATGCATACCTAAATATATAATCGCATATACAGGCCATATACATCTTCTCATATGGGGACACACCCGTCTCCAAAATAGTAACAACAAAATATAATATTACCCATGAATCTCTCACTAGTTTGCCTCTGACGGCTCATCTCAGAAACTTCCACGCGACTCCACCATAAGACTCTACCTAGCACCAATAGGGGACCAACTCTTAACTGCTTCACCTGTGAGTGTACTGTATTCTTAGTAAAAATATTTTTTTTATAATAAAAACTTATTCTACAACATCTAAATGGATCAAGCGTAAGTTTATAAACACCCCCCTAGCTCGTAAAATCTCCAGTATAAAAGCAGGGAAAATAAAGTGATATAATTACGTTTCATTCAAATCTAACTAATATAAAAATAATACCAATCGCCATTATAATAAAACATCAAATCAGCCAATATACGTAAACACCACATCTCAAACACATATCTCAAACATACACCTCCAACACATATCTCAAGCACAAATCTCAAACACACACCACACACACACATGCTGGCCAGCCCTAGTGATCGTTTTAACCTCAAGATCGGGAGTTGCAACGGTACCGTACCATCCGTAGGATATGCCTTCCTACGAACACCCATCACTCCGCCGAAGTGGATAATCACTGCACAGTATAATCACCACTCTGCCGAAGCAGATAAATCACCACTCCGCCGAAGAGGATAACATCACTCAACCGAAGCAAATAAACACCACTCCGCCGAAGCGGATAAATACTATGGCATCGTCAAATCAATAACACATTCATCAAATCACAACGTAATCAACATCGTCTAATCAACATCGTCAAATCACATATCCACCTCTCTTTTCCAAAACCAATTTTTTATCCAAAAATCATATTTCTCACTTTCTTTTAAAAGGAAACATTTGATTTTACCAAAACCACTTTTCCACTCTTTATTTTTTTGAAAACAGACATGTTTAGAGAAATAGATATTTTCCACTCTCTTTTAAAACCACCAAATCCAACGAAAAACCATTTTTTCCTTCCTTTCGAAAATCATCGTAATCTCACGAAAATCTATTTTATCAACTCACCCAAAACCTACTTGATCCACAAAATTTTAAAAGCATCTAATGTAAATACAACCATTTTCCATCATATATAGATATAAAAATAGTTTGGCAAGAAGAGCAGTACACTCACCTGATTATCCGTTTTCGAAGACTTTGACCGCCTATTCTCTATTGATATTCCGGTGCCTGCGAACCTAATAGTAATAGGACCTAAATTAATATTTTCTGTACCAATAACGAAATTATGCAATGCATGCCCTAAATTCCGTAATTCCCTATTCCCCGCCTTTTATTATAAAATATGTCTATTTAACTAATATTGTTCCGTTACCGTTTATTATGTCGAATTTATTCATGCGAACATATAACGCTAAATTCAACGATAATGATAACATGTATTTTTTATTGAGACAATTAAATATATTTATTAAAGAAGTGCGGAATTTTATCTTCCCTGAATTTTTCACCGACCGCGAGCTTGGATTTTGGTTTTATTGGGGTGGTTTTTGCAATTTTCCTCTCTTTTTTCTTTTTCCCCTTCTTTTTCCTTTTTATGTTTTCTTTCCCCGTTTTCGTTTCCCATTTGCGTTCAGCCGCCGACGACCTTCTGATCACGCTCTCTCTTTCTCTCTTCACCAACTCCGGCAACCACCACACTCATCACACACGCCTACACAGCCACACAAATGGAGAAATACACTTACACACATACACGCAGCACACCTACACACAAAGCACTGCTCTCTCTCTCTCTAACTTACCACTGGCGAACTCCAGCGACACCCACACAACCAAACGAATTCGGCACCACCGTCACCACCAAAACACATACACACACTCGGCAACATACACAATACGCACAACCACATTACGGCTGAACACTGACACCGCCGACCAGACCACCCACGCCGTCGAGCCAAACGACGACGATCACTCCCTCACACACCCGCAATGGTGAACAGAAAAACCGAGCACCCCCACGATCACACACACACCCACGGCTGAAACACACACGAACGCCACACACACACCCACTGATGACGTCCCACCGCCGGCAACCACGCAACTGACGACGGAACAGCGCACGCCGCCGATAAACTGGACAGAACCCACACACAAAATCGCCGAAACAGACAAAAGAACACACACGCACAACCATCCACCGCCGGAACACACCCTTCCGACCGGCAGCTTCTCTATCTTCCTTCTCTCTCTGTTTTCTCTTTCTTTTTCTCCTGCCTCCCTTTGTCTGTCTGTCTGTCTGTATGTATATATATATATATATATATATATATACGTGTGTGTGTGTGTGTGTCAAACAGGGGCCGGCTAAGTGGCCCCTTTTTCCTCCTTCCGTTTCCTTTCACTACCTCTCTCTCTTTCTATATATATAATATTTTTATTTGCACAATCCTCCCCTTCATTTTAGTTAGGATATTTATTAAACCCAACTCACATTTTAATGTGTTTAAAAATTTACGAATTAACCCCCCCGACATTTAAATTAAACAATGAATGACACACGCTACCCCCATATTTTTCTAAAATGTGCGAAAATGTGTTTTAAATAAGGATTGAGGTCTTATAGAGGGGGGGGGGGTTGCCCCCACCAATAAAAAAAAAGGGGGGGGGCAGTCCCCTCTTCTTCCCAGCTGGCCCTGCGGCCAGCGTGCATGCTAGCCGTCACCGGCGCCAAAAAAAAAAAGAATTTTAAATTATATTTATGTAATAATATATGTATATACGTATAAATGGATATTTAGAGTGCTACGAATCTTCCGGGATGCTAGTTCCAGCCAAGAATTGATATTCCTGACCGTCTCGTTTCTCTCGCCGCACAGGGGTAGGGGGCTACTGATGAGGGTATTTTTAGGCTTATCCGAGTCAGCACCTAGGCCCCGGCCCCATGTCCACTATCACCAACGTTTTCACCATAGGCCTAACAAAGGTCCGTGAACTTCGCCAAATAAGCCCAAAAGCCCAAGTCCATCGATTATCTCCTAAACACCCCAGATTATTGGCAAAACACAGTGTTTCGACTAATTAACCGTGTTTAGGCCCGACTAATCATCTCCAACGCCTATATATATCGGGGGCTATGTAAGCCCGAGGTACGCTTGAATGACTTACATTACACGCGAGTTCATTTATTTGCTTACTATATTCTGTACATTTTCTCTCTGAACACTGATTACCACGCCGGAGGGGCTTTACCGAGACAAACTCCGGACTGAGCCTTCTGCAGGTACACTCCCTGAGGAGCAGGACTCTGGACATAGCAGGTCAGTCTTTCCAGGACCCAGCACAGCTCACGTGAGGACTTTTCAACCGACGACTCCACCTCAGCAAGAGGACCCACCTGTCATCCGATTAGACCATACTCGAGGTGTGTACCAGTTTTATACACCAACAACATCAAAATTAAACCTTAAAATATCTTTGAAATTTCTTTCGATATGATTTAAAATTTAATTAATTGTTATTCACTGATACAATCATTCACTAAAGCAAAAAGTCACACCAAGAATAAATGAGTATTGCATCAAAATAAAAGAAAAACTAATAAGATGAGAAATTAAACATGGACTTTAAATCCACAAATTTGGGAAAAAAATAGTTTTAAATTTAACAAATAGGTTAAAAGATGATTGTTCCATGATGGCCCATGGTCGTGCTGATAGAGGTGCATGCGGCGATTGTTCCATGATGGCCCGTGGTCGGGTTTTAGAGAGGCTCGTCTAGCTAGAGATAGAGAGAAAGGAAACTTTGATGAAATGGAATGGGGAGAGAGAGAGAAATGAAACTTTTGGTGAAATGGGAAGGATTGAGAGAGAAACGAAGGGATGTGTGGAATTAATAGTTAGGAATGAGAAAGAAATGAAACTTTTGAACAACTGAAAAGAATTGAGAAAAATACAAAGACGTGCGAAATGTCACCTTTTTCCCTTTAATATTCCCTTAAAACAACAATGTGACATTATGACCTTTTGGCCCCTTGTATGGATTGTTTTATAGATTGAAATATTTATTTTATTTATTACACAACAAAAAATAAAAGTAAAATATAAAGGAAGTATAAAAACATATCTTCTTCATCATGATTAAGCATTTGTGACCTTCCTCCAATTTAATTCCGTTCAATTTGATTCAGAATTGCTGTAGGTGGGATTAATGACCCGATAAGGGCCTGTTTGGTTGTGTAAATCATCTTATTTTATGAATTATTTTATTGGATCATATATTGTTTGGGAGAAGAAAGAATCATGCTTAGTAAAAAGAGAAATATCGTAATTCAAAGACAACCAAACAGAGCCTTAAGGGTGAACCATGGCGGTCTACAATATTTCAGTTTTGCTTGGAGAAGTCAATTACAATATTTAATTTGCTTGGCCTTTTTTTGGTGAGGATATGAACATAGAATGATTATTCTACTTGAGATTTTCTTTTTGTCCTAGTTTTTCCGCTGGCCAATTTTTACATACATACATATATATATGTACACATGCATACTGTGTTATCCCTATAGAAATCAACTGGCGGTTATCTGGTGTTTCGGTTCTCAAATTTCTGTTTCTTTCCATTCTCAGAAGATAAAAATATGGGAACATAATAAATTCTTCTGTTTTTTAAAAAATAAATAAATATATCTTTGGTACATAAAAAAAAAAAAAAAAGGCGGAACAGAAATAAAGGAAAAAATATGTTTATGCTCTTCCTGATTTTTAGAACGAACTTCTGGGAACGTAACAATTTGTCCCCACATTTCTGTTTCTGTTCCAAGTCTTCTGATAACAGAAACAGAAATCCGGTAACAGAAACACTAAACAGCGGTCGCCTAAACAAAGACCATCTATTTCAGATTTTTGATACATGAGTTGTTTACCAGATTATTATATTTAAAAAAAAAATTACTGAAAAAGATTGATTTTGAACTTATTTACTATAGTAGTGTTACCCGGGATTCGGAACCCCGGTTTCAAAAAATATCTCCGTCATATACCCGGTGTTTTGAACATCGGATATACGTAATTTTTTTTTTTTAAACATTATACTATGATCCCCGGGTATGCAAACCGGGATTACATCCCCGGTCCTAACTAATAAAAAAAATGATAACCGAAATGTTTCCATCATCAGGAAGTCAAACAAGCTAGCTCAAGCAGCCGTGATCAAGCAAATCCTGAAGAGGTGTTCGAGCTTAGGCAAAAAGGGTAACACCTACGGCGATGAGGCGATGACAGCGAGGACGACAGGGGACATCCCGAAAGGCCATTTCGCCGTCTACGTCGGAGAAAACAGAACCAGAAACATCGTACCCATATCTTTCTTGACTCACCCGGAGTTTCAATGTCTTCTCCGGCGAGCGGAGGAAGAGTTTGGATTCGACCACGATATGGGTCTCACGATTCCCTGCGAAGAAGTCGTTTTCCGGTCGTTAACTTCGATGATACGATGATTATGGAGATGGATATGGCGTGGTGTGGTGTGTTTTTTTTTTTTTTTTTTTTAGAGAGAGATGGTTAAGATGAAGGTGCTTCAATGGCGGACTTCATTCTTTTTTTTTTTTTTTACATCTCTCTCTCTAGATCTCTTCATTTTTATTTGTTTTTTATTTTATTTTATTGTTGTTTTGATGACTAACCCATATCGAAACCCATGAATTAATATTTTTATTTTTCTGGGTTAGATTTTTTTTTTTGGGTTTATCTCCTTATTTCCCCTGTCATTTTGTCCTAAACCAGATATTTTCCCTATTATTTTACAAATACCAATTAACTCCATTGACCACATTTTTCTTATAAAAAGACATAAATACCCTTTATTTTAAATTCTATTATATATTTTTTAAAAAGGAATAATAATATTTTTGCTTCCTGATAAATCAAGTCAGTGCTCAATTGGACCTCCTTATTTGAAAATCGACACATGGACTACCTCACATTTTATTTTCGTTTCAATTTGGACCCTCAGTTAAGTTTTCTGTTAATTAATGTTAAATTACATTTATACCCTTTAAAATTTTTAGTTGGGATCATTTTATGAGTTCTTGACCAAATAAATGTATTTTAAAAACTTAATTTCTAAAAACACTATTGTTGAAACATATTTACGGATTGAAGTAAAACGCATTTCACAAATGCGTTTTTATAAAAATAAAAATAAATTAAAAACGCATTTATGAAATGCGGGTCTTCGGGCGGGTTGGAAACGCAAAAGAGTTTTGCGTTTCTTTAAAAATGCAAAATGCTTTTGCGTTTTTCCAAAGAAATAAAAGAAAAAAAACGAGGAATTGTTCTGCGTTTTTAAACAGCACCTTTTTTTTTTTTTTGTGTGTGTTTTTGTTTTGGCAACATAACAGAGATAGGAGAGAGAGAGCGCAGAGAGAGAGAGCAGAGAGAACCAACACATTTGGGTTTTAAAAATCCAAATATTGTTTTACACAATACACCCTTAAGTTTGACCATTATTTTATTTTAAAGATTTTGTTTTTGCTTTTTACTTTTAACCTTTTTTCTTTTCTTTTTTTTTTCTTTTTTTTTTTTTTTAAATTTTTTTTTTTTTTTTGTTAATTTTAATTTATTTGATTGTTGTAATTTAAATTTAAAAGTGAGGTCAAATGGTCGATCGAATAAATTAAATGTTTAGTTGACTCTCGATCGACCAATTGGATTAGTTTTCAGAACTTTTTATTTCCATTGGAGTCATGCTGCAGTCAAAGCGCATTGTTCGTTATGACTTGTTTTCAAGTGATCAGTTTGCTTTATGTGAGCCGACTTGAGGTAAAAAGTTCTGAAAATTAATCGAGTCGGTCGACCGACTTGACAAATCAGTGGACCGTTGAAAATAATGAATTCAAATTGAATGTCTTGATCTAACCTGTCAACCGAATGAATATCCTGTCGACCAACTGAATTTTTACTTGAATTTAATTAAAAATAAAAAAATATATTTTTACTTCAATTGAAAAAAGATAAATATCTTTTTTGCTTTAAAAAATCTAGTATGATTTTTTATTATACTAGATTTTTTGAAGTAGAAATCTACTTAAAAAAATATTTCTACTTCAAAAAATTATTAATTTTCATAATAGATTTCTACTTTAAAATTATTTTTACTTCATTTTCATAATTGAATTTTTTGAAAATGTATCGTCCGGGCACCCCATTTCGATGTTCTATTTGTTTAGCTAAGCATGTTCCTCAGCGGGCTGATTGATATAAATTTTCAGTGACTCGTGTTTGATTTGGGAACAAGTACAAGACAAAATTTCCCCATTCCAAGCACTATACTTGAGAAGTGGTATGTTGTTCGTGTTTTTTTTGTTCAACATTCTCCAGTGGTCAGCAAGAAAGCAAAGAAGCTCCCAATAAGCATCCATGGAAGAAGAAAGAAACATGAGATTACATGTTCGAATGCATTTGCCATACCAGTCATAACTAGGACCAATGAATGACACACCAAGGAACTTCCAAATTTCATCGTATTTTTTATTGTCAAATGAATTATGAATTACGTACTTCTACTGAAAAGAAATTCCGTGAAATGGAAGACCTTGTTCCCTAAAATGTACCAAGATGTTCCTAAATTTAGGCAATATCCTTAATGCTTTGGTCGGCTCACATAAAGCAAACTGATCACTTGAAAACAAGTCATAAGGAACAATGCGCTTTGACTACAGCATGACTCCAATGAAAATAAAATGTTTTGAAAACTAATCCAGTCGGTCGATCAAGAGTCAACTAAACGTTTGATTTATTCGATCGACCATTTGACCTCGCTTTTAAATTTAAATTACAACAATCAAATAAATTAAAATTAACAAACAAAAAAAAAGTTTTTTTAAAAAAAATAAAAATAAAAAGTAAAAAGTAAAAAGCAAAAACAAAATATTTAAAATGAAATAATGGTAAAAATTAGGGGTATATTGTGTAAAACAATATTTGAATTCTTAAAACCCAAATGTGTTGGTCTGCTCTCTCTCCTCTCTCTCTCTCTCTCTCTCCTATCTCTGTTCTGTTGCCAAAACAAAAACACACACAAAATAAAAATAAAAAAGGTGTTGTTCATAAAGGTAGAACAATTCCGCGTTTTCATTTATTTTTTTATTTTTATTTTTTTTTCTTTGGAAAAACGCAAAAGCATTTTGCATTTTTAAAGAAATGCAAAACTCTTTTGCGTTTCCAACCCCCCCAAAGACCCGCATTTCATAAATGCGTTTTTTATTTTTTTATTTTTTTTTAAAATGCATTTGGAAAATGCGTTTTTTATAAAGACGCATTTTACAAATGCGTTTTATTTTAATCCTGTAAATTAGTTTTAACAATAGTATTTTCAGAAATTAAATTTTTAAAATGCATTTATTTGGTCAAGAACTCATCATTTTATTTTATATCCAAAAACTTAAGGGTAAACTGTGTATTTTAGATGTTATTCATCCCCTCTCTCTTTTAGATACTATTCATTCTGCTTCATCCTCTGCAACTTCTTCTTCGTCAGTTTTTTTTTTTTTTTTTGGAGGAGGAGACACCGACCCCAAACTTCAAGGGTAAAAAATGCAACGATATGAGGAAGAGGATGAAGCTCAGTCTTTATCCCCTTCGCCGACGATACGGTGATAGGCACACTAATCCTCTCCTTCCGGTGCCTAATTATCTCCTCAAAAACCTCCTCCATCTCCGTCGACGGCAACCCATTCACCACCACATCGGCGTCCCAAACCGCCTCTTGCAAATTAGTCACCACCTTCAATGGAGCAGGGCGGCGAAGACGCTTCCCCATGCTCCGGCGCCGACGCCAACGATTCTCAGTAAGTCGTCGTCGGATTTGCCGAGGACTCGCCGGAATTCGTCGAGTTTCTCTTCAAATCCATTGGTGTGGTTGTTGTTGTGAATCGCTCCGTTGGAGTAAACGCCGGCACTTCCGACCATCTTCTCCAACTAAAACCCTAAAAAATCTTCAATTAAATCAGACGAAAATCAGCTCAAATTCTTGGTAAAATCGAGAAATGAAAACGACCCACATTTCATTTTATAATGAATTCAGAAACCTGAGATTTTCTCACCTAAAATGGAGCTAATTTTCAAAACCACTAAATTCCTCTGTTCTCTGTTCCTATTTATGTAATAGAGAGTAGAGAGTAGAGGGAGGAGAGGAGAGGAGTGATAGAGAGAAATAGAGAGAGAGAGCTTGTATTAGCGGGCGGTGGTAGCTCACCGTTGGAGTGGTTGATCATTTTCATTTCACATCTGCTCTCTCTCTCTCTACAAAGAGATGCAAATCCGCCATTGGTAAGCTACACAGACCTCCAAGCGGCCGTACAAACCTCGCCTCCTGCATTGTCGCCACCATCTTCTTGATCTTCGACCTCACCGTCTTCAAGCCCAAGAACCCCATCATCGTCGTCAACGCCGTCCAACTTCCGACGTTCTCCGTCGGCAAATGGTTGGGGCAGGGAGGAACAAACCAAGTGGGCCAAAATGCAAACCACATGGGGTAAAATGCAATGAACCCTAAACTTAAAGGGTTATTCATATATTTTAATTTTTAATTATTTAATTATTTTTAAATAAGAAAAAATAAAATTTTCATTATAATAAAAAATTTATTAATTTTTTATTTATAAAGGAGGTAAGTGGTCTTTAACCAAAATGATAAAATGATAAGATAGTTGACTGATATTTGTAAAATGATAGGAAATGTATTTGGTTTAGTGTAAAATGAAATAGGAGGTATGTGGTATAACTTCTTCTTTTTCTTTTTTTCTTTTTTCTTTTTTTTTTTTTTTTTTTTTTTTTGTAAAAGTTTAGAATTTTCCTCACAATGTTGAGAGAACTCAAGTAATGTTGATGGATTAAGCAAGGTGATTTGCCTTTTAATTTACTCTCTCTCTAGATGTCAAAAATGTTGAATTTAATCATTGTTCAAATTAGGTGGACTTGCCTTTCCTTTTAATTTACTATCTCTCTCTCTAGAATTCAAATGTATTATGCCGAGAAAATTTACTTTAAGATCATTTAGAGAGGTTGTTAATCGAAGTTCAGTAAAATATTTTTAAATAAAAATAATAAAAAATATTTTTAAATTTTAAATTTGTAACAAACTTTTAAACAAAATAATAGCTCTCACTTTGTGTTTTTTTGGTAGTTATTATTATTATTAGAAATTTTAATAGTGATTATCAATAAAAAATTACAATAAAAGAGAAAAGAAAATATAATTATTTTGACCAATTTAATATGTCATATTTATAAATAAAAAAAATTATTTTGAATTAGAAAAAAATCATTGAACTATTTTGTTAACTATTTGGATAATTGATTAGAATGAAAATAATTAATTTAAATATAAAAGATTTAATTAATTTACATTAAAATGTTATTAAAATTACACTACTTTTAAAAACAAATTTTAAAATTAAAA
Organism: Eucommia ulmoides; assembly: GCA_016647705.1. Classification (NCBI taxonomy): domain Eukaryota; kingdom Viridiplantae; phylum Streptophyta; class Magnoliopsida; order Garryales; family Eucommiaceae; genus Eucommia; species Eucommia ulmoides. The sequence continues at coordinate 27,849,685 of CM028338.1, read as the reverse complement.
AATATTTTTTATTATTTTTATTTAAAAATATTTTCTCTCTTTTTTTTTTTTTTCTCAATTTAATCCTTTTTTTTCTCTATAAATATTTCTACATGATTTTTTTATAAGATTTTATAGTAATAAAATTGAATGGTAATTCTCATAGATAAACATCGATGATTTTAATTGAAAAATATTTAAAAAATTAAGTGAATCACTCGTAGGTTAAAATTTTAAATAAGAGTACTTAATCTATTTTTAATTTTATTTTTTGCAATAAATTGTGTCTTGGTCAACTTATGTGAACCTCGATTAATTACCTCTCCAAGTGATCTTAAAAGTAAACTCCCTCGGCATGATACATTCACGGTTGAATTCTAGAGAGAGAGATAGTAGATTAAAAGGAAAGTCAAGTCAAGTCGACCTAATTTGAACAACCATTAAATTCAACATTTTTGACATCTAGAGAGAGAGAGTAAACTAAAAGGCAAATCAACTTGCTTGAATTGTTTACCCAAAAAATGCTATTTAAAAACTTAAATTCTGAAAACGGTGAATATAAAACTTATAAACCGAAGTCAGGTTAGTTGGTATTCGGAATACCGTTTAGGCTATTGCCGGTGTTCCAAACACCGTAATTTAAAAAAAACAATTCACTTCTTCGGTGTTGCGTATACCGGTTATATGGTTTGGGTTTTTAATTTTTTTTTTCTTTTTTCCCCTTTTTAAACAAAGAAGCCAGTGATGAGTTCACCGGTCATCCTTGCCGGTGAACCGAATGCCGGCTCCTCAGTGTTGGTTTAACTTTTTCTACCCAACGCTGACTCCTTCACCGGTTCCACTCCTAGCCGTTAAAGCCCCATAAATACCCCCAGCTACCCACAATTACTCTCTTTTAAGTGATTTTCACACTTGCATTCAAACACCCCCATCCACCCCTCTTTAAATAATACTCATTTTTACTGCCCACAAAACCAATCTACCCATGGTTGATCTCTCCTCCTCCTCCATCTCCATATCTCCTCTCCATTGTTAAAGCTTGGTTTATCTCGCAAAAAAGGTATATTTTTTAATTTTTACCGTCAAAAGCTAGCCTACAAAAATAAGTTTTGTAATTTTTGTGTTTGTTTTTTTTTTTTTTTTTTTTTTTTTTGGCGACTTTGTAGTTTTATTGATTTTGTGTTTATACTTTTAATTTCAAAAAAATAATATTGCTCGTAATTAGGATTAATTTGAAAACTAGTGTTTAAATTATATTTATTTTAGTATTTATTGATAATTATTTAGTTATGTAATATATGATTTGTTAATTAATTGTTAATTTTAGGATATAAAAAATCACATAATCAATTAAAATTGGAAAATGATTTTGATTTTTTGAAAGAGTTGTTTCATAAATTTATAAAATGATGTAGGATGATTAAAGTAAGCCAAAATGACCTTTTCAGTAGCTTTACATATTTGTCTGATTTTTTCTTTCTTTAACAAGAACAACGTTGACTTTGTAAAATACAGTTGTGGGATAAAATTCGTGAAAATGGTCCTTTGGTGAGCTAGAGCCTTTCTATTTATTTCTATTTTTATTTCTTGAACAAATTAGTTCTTAAATTAAGAAAATGATATAAGAGGATAAAATAGGAAAAATAACCGAAAATAATAACATTTTCGGTGAGTTATAGCCTTGCAATGTTTTTCCACTTTTTTTTTTTTTTTTTTTTATCAAATACAACCGTAGCTCCGTGAATACAATTATAGCGTGAAATCCATGAAAATGGTCTTTTTGGTGAGTCATAGCCTGCCTATTTGCTTCGATTTTGATTTTTTGACCAAATTCTTTCATAACTTTATGAAATGATGTAGGAGGATAAAAGTATCGATAATTATTATTTAAATTATATTTATTGATAATTATTTAGAGTTTAAATGGATTAGATTAAAAATTATTATTTAAATTATATTTATTTTAGTATTTAATTATTGTTGTAGAAATTTCAACATTTGATTGTAGTATTCATTGATAATTATTTAGAATTTAAATGGATTAGTTTGAAAATTAGTGTTTAAATTATATTTATTCAATATGTATAAATTACTCAATATCATAAAATAGGGATAAAGACCTTTTTGATCCCTGACAAATGGCCTAAGTGTCCAATTGGCTCATAACTTTTGCAACTCGACATATTGACCCTTGACATTTCAAAAGCTTTCTAAATTGACCCTTGGGTCGGGTTCCGTTAGTAAAATTTGGGAAAATTGGATGGAAACAGTCACGTGACAAGCACATGACGTTTGGCCAAGGGTATATGCGTCATTTCATTATTTCTAATTGAATGGGACCTATTTACATATTTTGTTTAAACTTAAGGGGTACAAAATGTATTTTTTCCACCACTCTACCGCTGCTCTCCCTCACCGCCGCTGCTCTCCCTCTGTACAAAATGTCTCTGCCGCTGCTCTCCCTCACCGCTGCCAACGCCTCATCTTCTTCCCTCGCCAACGGCACCTCTAATCCCTCCATCACGTTGACGACGCGTGCTCCAATCCTTCGTTCACCTGTGTCGTCTTCGTCTTCTTCGCCATCACCTGTGTTGTCTTCGTCTTCGTCGATTTCGATTTCGATTTTTTGTTTCGATTTCGATTTCGAAATCGAAACCCTAAGGTTCGATTTCGACAGTGTTCTTTGTGCCATGTTCTTCGATTTCGATTTTGATTTTGAGATCGAAATCGAAACCCTATTTCTATTTCGATTTTGAAATTGAAACCCCAAGGTTCGATTTCGGTAGTGTTCGTCATTTTGGTAGAGATGTTTGGCGGTGTTCTGCCATCTTCTTCGATTTCAATTTCGATTTCGAAATCGAAATCGATTACTTGTTTCAATTTTGAAATCGATTACTTGTTTTGATTTTGAAAATCAAAATCGAAATCCTATTTCGATTTCGATGGTGTTTGTCGTTTTGGTGGCGATGTTCAGTGGTGTTCTTTGATTTCGATTTCAATTTCAAAATCGAAATCGATTTCGAAATAGAAATCGAAACCCCAAGGTTCGATTTTGACGGTGTTCGTCGTTTTGGTGGTGGTGTTCGGCAGTGTTCTTGGGGCCATGTTCTTCAGTTTCAATTTCGAAATCGAAATCAATTTCGATTTCCTGTTTCGATTTCGAAATCGAAACCCCAAGGTTCGATTTCGGCGGTGTTTTTCGTTTTCAATTTCGGTGTTCGTTGGTATTGTTGTTTGTTTTGGTGGTGGTGTTTGTTGGTGTTGATGTTCGTTTTGGTGATGTTGTTCGTTTTGGGGTTGATGTTTGTTTTGGTGATGGTGTTCGGCGATGTTGATGTTTAAGGCCCTAATATTCTTATAATGGAAACATTATGGCCCTGTTTGTTTAGTATTTTTGTTCTCAGATTTGTGTTTTAATATGGGAGCGAAAAAAAAATGATTATGTTCTGCTCTCTTATTTTTAGCACAAAATTCTTAGAATATAATGAAATTATCCCTTAGTTTTGCTCCTATTTCCTCTTTCATAGAGGTTTGTATTTGGTTTGGTTGGATAGATCATTCCTTTTGTATTCCTTGGGATTTTTAATTCTCATTTTAATGAAGTAAAAAATGCAAATAATATTTCCAAAAAAAAAAAATGTTGTTTTTGTTCCCATAAATTTGTTGTTCTCATAAATTTTGTTTTGTTCCCATAAATTTGTTGTTGTTTTTACATGTTCAAATTTAGCAATGTTTACATTTGCTAACGAAGAAGAAGACAACGAAATTTGTTTGTTTGAATATAGGAGGATCCTATTCGTTGGCTTCAAAATTTGTTCCCAGATTTTTGTTTCAATATGGGAGGGTCCTATTTGTGTTCTAAATTTGTTTCCAGATTTGTGTTTCAATAAAGATTTTCTCTCTCTCTTTCTCAATTGAGAAAGAAAGCCATGCAGCCATGTACGGAAAATAGGAAAAAAAACATTTTGACCACTTAAGTTTAGATGACTTTTCAAAATTAACCTCATTGAATAAAAAGACTAAAATACTCTTAATGAAACGTTGACCGTTAGTTGACTTAACGGAATCTATCTCAGGGGCCAATTTGGAACGATTTTGAAATGTCAAGGGCCAATGTGTTGAGTTGCAAAAGTTAGGGGTCAATTGGACACTCAAGTCATTTGTCAAGGACCAAAAAGGTCTTTATCCCCATAAAATATAAAAAATAATAATAATAATTTTATACGTGCCGACAATATTCGTTTCAAGGACTTTTAATGTAAACTACATAAAAGTATGTAAAATTTAAATATATTACCTTCCCTTGAACTTAAAGAGATTCTATAAGTTGAAGTTTCTTAATTTTTCTTGATATAATTGATAATAATTCTAAACTTTGAATTTATTGTTTTGTCTTTGTTTGTGAAATACTAGCCGTTTGAAATGGAGAACGTTACACTGTATTTGTACTGGGGTGGTAGAATATTAGAAGAAACTAAGTTTGGGATGTCCTATAGTATGTCTGCAGTAAAATCGCTGGATGTTTGTTGGGGGATTACATTAAACAATTTGATTGAGATGTTACGACCTAAAGTCCTTGAGGATGGAGTTGATGGAAATTTAAAGTTAAAGTATAGGTTTCTATTGCTCTTATTAGACCGAGAAATTTTCAATATATGTTGTTTTCAATTGGCGACGATGTAACATTAGATCATGTGCTTCAGTTACCTCTGAAGATGTCATTATTTTTTGGTGTTGAGGTGTATGTTGAGATAGAGTAAGCGTTTGCTCACGGTCCAAATTTTTCTTCCCAACCTGGTTATTTTACTCAATTTTTTAGCCAGAGTGTTAATCCATATAGTACCACATTATTCGGACCCCTTTTTTGGTTATAATATTCCTATGCCAGATCCCCAAGTTGTTCAATCCAATTACATCGTTCGACCCTCCTACATTCCTGAACCATATAATTCACCTACCATGATTGACCATAACGCATGTACCAGTGTTTCCACTCCACAATGTAATTATGGTAGTAGGTATGATGAGGATGTGGTAGCAACTGATAGTCTTCACAATGTAGAACAAATAATGTTAGCTAAGGATGTTGCATTGGAGGAGGAGGAGAATGCCGAGAATGACAACGAAGATTTAGATGATGGGCCAAGTGGGGAAAAGAGTCAGCAATTAGAGTTGCACACACATGGTTATTCCATTCTATAATCAGTTAGAATGGGGTGAAGACGATGATATGACGAAGTATGAGCCAAAGTTGCGCAGAACATTCTGGATGCCAAAGATGAATGAATTCCATAATAGCATGGTGTTTAAGGATAAGAAATATCTTCAGAATGCCGTGAAGCATTATTATGTCATTAAAAACAAAGAATTTTCTGTCGTGGAGACAAATCAAAAGATTTGGTCGATTAAATGCAAGCACGGATGCGGATGGAAGTTGCGGTCGATTCTTAAAAAAAGTCATGACATGTTTCAGATTACACAATATAGTGGCCAACACACGAGTTTTTATAATCAAACGACTTTGGATCACAGAAACTTAGATTCAACTGTCATTTCGAACTTGATACTCGAACAAGTTGAAGAGGATCCCAAATTGAAGATGGGTGTTATTGTTGCCTTAGTGAAGAAGTCTCGAGGATTAACTATTTCCTACCGAAATGCTTGGTTGGCTAGATTTAAAACCATCGAGACCTTATTCAGAGATTCGGACGAATTGTATCGGAAGTTACCAACATTTATGTTGGCATTGCAAACCTTTAATCTGGGGACAGTTGTCGAGTGAAGTTATGTTCCGACTGCTTATCCTGGTTATTCGACGTTCGATATGGTGTTTTGGGCATTTAAACCTTCAATTGTGGGATGGAAACGTTGTCGGTCAGTTGTCACAATTGACGGTACCCATTTGTATGGTAAATACATTGGCCAGATCTTGATCGCCATTGGAATGACACCGTCAAACAAGTGTTATTCTTTGGCTTTCGTGGTCGTACCGCAGGAGAACTACCATTGTTGGTACTAGTTTATTTCAAAGCTTAAGCACCATATTATTCAAGATCTTCCACAGGTCACATTGATATATGACCGACACAAGGGCATTATTAGTGCGGTGGCTGATTTATGGCTTAATCAAGAGAATGAACCGGTTCAGTATCACCGATTTTGTCTGCGGCACCTTTGCAGTAATTTTAACAACTAGTTCACAGAGAGGGACGATGGAGATTGCCGGTCCTTTATTTTTGTTACAGTGCTGGGCCTGGGAGCGACTCCCAAGGCCTCGACCAAGATGTGTACCGGATCTTGAATTTTTTGGTCCGTAGCGTATTGGGGAGTTCGAGTTCCTAGCTACCCAAGGGGGTGCTGGTAAGTTATTAATTCATTTATTTGCCATCTTCAAAATTTATAAATGTTAACAAGTTTATACGTTCGATGGTGCGTAAGTTCTGTTTTAGATATCGTATCCGCGCATGTGTTGGTTGTATATCGGGATCAATTAGATCGTCTGCGAGATGACAAGGTCAATTATTTGTTTGCGTCAATTAAATAAATTTTTTTTTATATATTTTTTTTTTTATAATTTATTTATTGATACATTATTTGAAATAGGTCATTTGGATGCCTTATCCAGTTCCTATTATGGCGGATTTCCCTGAATACTAGAGAGATGGACAGGAGATATGGATGGCATCGGTTCCCCTCATTTGCTATGAAATCGTTGAGTTTCATTTCCCTGAGCAAATGTTACGACAGTTCGGGTATCGACCAGGGATTCCAGGGCAGTGTGACATAGACACAAATTTGCTTAGGATTAGTCAAAAGGGACATTTCGGTAACAACTGGACTGCGGAGCACGTGCATCATATACAGGCATGGGATAGACAGAGACCAACAGATGTGAGCACCCTCTAGGTCGAGGTAGGGGTCGACGACCAATACATGCCTTGGTACATGAATGTCACTCGAAGATTCGTAGTTAACCCGTCTTATCGACCTACGGTCGGGTTCTTACCATCAGGAGTAAGACCGAGAATAGAGGTATGCAACTTTCATTTAATTTTTGCTACTGTGTAATGACAATTATTTTTTATTTAATTAATTGACGAACACGTGTGCTTTTTAAGAGCCAGCTATATCGCAGTTGTTGTGTCTAAGTACCCTTGCTTTGCGATCTGAATATCGTGAAGATGCGAACGAGGCTTTAACTATGCTTTGGGATACATGTGAGCGGGCATTGTCCATTCAGCCCCAGCAACAGATGCCAACTCACGTTCCTCTATCTCATTGGCACGCTCCAGATGTATCTGTTGAGGGTGATGACGTTTACCGACCAAGAGAGCCGCCTTGCACTAGGGATGATAGTGCTGAGCCACCATTAGCAGATTATGTCATGAGTGATTTTTATTCAGACTACACCGACCTATTGGGCACCGATTGCCAATCGTCAGTGGGTGACATAATTGTCACTCCCATAATAGAGCAATTATCGTCTAGTTCTGTACCGATTCCAGCTGTGAGACGTTTCGTACATACCACCAGATCAAGGAGACAAATGTCACCAATACCGTGGTCCACGAACGACGATATTGCAATTCCGATGGAGGAACAATCGTATGCTTCAACCATGGATTTGGGACACCTGACGCAGGTCAAGCATACGAGTGTAGATTAGATGGAGGAACTCCCACTTTCACTACGCCGACAGCGGAGGAATATTAGACGAAGGGGTTGACGCACATAGTACTCCATTTGTAGGTCTTTGTATTAATTTGTATTTCTATATTATTAGTAAGAGTATGCAGCCGAAGATTGTTACCTTTATGTTATTTCGTAACGTTTATAGCATTTGAATGAGAATTGTATTTTCTACTCTGTCTTTGAGACGTGCATATATATATATATATATATATATATATATATATATATATATATATATATATAAACATCGTTAAACAAGTATTTCTTATCATTGAAAAATATATATAAGAAAATTGATGGATGGACGGAAATTAGTTACTTAACACAATTAAATGTAAAATATTTTTTTTTAAATATATAATAAAAAATATTAATTTTAAAAATTAACTTTTTAATTAAAAATTTTAAAAATACTTAATTTTTAAATAATTAAAATACAGATTTTATTAATTCAAATTACTCAATTTTTTTATGGATTTATGGGTGGGGAGTGGTGAAGCGTTAAAAATTTTGGTGGGGATTGTGGATTATATAGTTGGAGAGTGGAGTGGTGCATGGACTGTGGATGCAGGTGGTGGAACCAATCCATAGACAAGGGAAGGAGGCAGACGATCATACACGAATAAAAATCTCATATGAAGTAAATGGGAAAGAAGCTAGGTGAAAATCCATAATTTTAAAGTGTGGTTGAAAATAAAGAATGCCTCGTCACGAGCCTACAACCTCGCCTCGATCGGTAAGAAAGACATTTTTTTACCTCGTAGATGGATGAATTCTATGGTTATTGAATGCGATAATACTTGTTACGGGATTCTCTACCACCAGCTTGTACTTATTGTGTTACGGGTTCGCGAGATCATGATGTAAAATTATTCGCCTATTTTACTGTATATTTGTATTCATATTTTCTAGTATTGTATTTTTTTTTTCTCTCCCTAAATTTTCGATCGTAATGGTTTGTTTGGTTTGTAACTGCGAGCATGTTTCCTCATTTTTTTTCACCAAATCTATTAATGTTTTCAGTATCTGTCCAAATAGATCTTACTATCGAGTTTGATTTATTAGATTTTGAGACGACTCAGTAACAATGAATGATTGTTGTAATGGTGAGAGTTTATTGTGGAAAAAAATGATTTGGAAGGTATTTTTGTCATGGAATATTATGCAACAAGAATATTAAGAGTAATATTTCATGGAATATTATGCAACAGGTATATATAAAATTTTAAAGAGTAATATGATGAAAGCGAAATATTAAGGTTGAAATAAATTAGGATCTATAGATAGATGGTACAAAATATAAGTTAAATCAACTGTCTAGTTAATTAGGTTGAATTAATTTGGACAACATTTTCGCCCCCGAAAAATTTCAAATCAATCTCATTCGGTACCTGCACACAGGACTTGTCGGGGTTGGCCCGATATGTTCCCTCCGACGTGAGAGTAAGAGCTCATGAGGAAGTATTTAAGGAAACTTTCAAGATATTAAAATCGGTTACCTTTTTCGTCCTGTCAAATATTGTTCATACCTTCTTTTTATAGGCGAGAATGCAAATAGCGTTTTCGCAATCCAGACTTTAAGCTCGGTTAGCGATCTTAGCACGGCGCGTGGGGACATGTGAAGGGATCAGAGCTATGGACTTGGGCTTTTTGATCATTGATGGAGAGGTCCATGGGCCTCATAATTATGATTAAGGAGCCGGGCTAGACGTCAGTTATGAATCCCATGGTGACCGTTCCGAGCTGGCCCCGTCGGCCACATTAATTTACTGCTCAAATTGCTCAAGGTGACCGACCTGTCTTCACACCGATCTGATGAGCTCACACCGGTCTGATGAGACACTAGGCTGTTTAGGTCATTTGATGACGTGTCTTCTGCTTGACTACGTGAAGAGCTTAGGTGGGGCCACTTGGAGAGCGGTGAATTTTCACCCACATCAAAAGCAACTGCCGATTACAGGCACACCCTTGCATTTTCTCACATTGCGTACTTCCAATCCCTTCTGGATGTAGGAAATTCACTTGTTCAGTTTGCTGAGAAGAAGTAATGGTGGGCAGATGAATTTTCCATCTTTTACTCTTTGGCCTCCTCAATATGGAATTGATCCACCTTTTTCCAATCAAGGTAATCTTCCATCTAAATTATTTTTTTTTTTTTTAAAGAATTACCACTTAAAAAATCGTGTGTAAATAGAAATAACACATTGACCAAAATAAAAATAAAAATTAAAGGGCTACATAGAAAATACGCTACAAATAGGAGGACCAAATTTATAATTTGCCCATATATATATAGGGTTTATACTAATCATCTCCTCTGTCATTTTACACTAAACCAGATATTTCCCTTATCATTTTACACATGTCAGTCAGCTCTTTTGTCATTTTAGACAATTACCATTTACCTTCCTTATAAATTAAAAATTAATAAATTTTTTATTGTAATGATGATAATTTTACCCTTAACTATTTAACAATTATTAAATAATTAAAAAATAAAATACATAAATAACCCTTTAAGTTTGTTATACATTTAATTGATTTTATGGAGATGAATTACACATATTCAAAACTTTAAAGAGTACAAAATGAAATTTAATTATTCATCATCTTCGTCTCCAACTATTCGTTAGTAATATAATTATTTGAAATGACATTTATATCCTTCAAATATATTTGTAAGGACTGTTTTTATATATTCAAAAATTTAAGGGGCTATTATGTAATTTATGTTTCATCTTCTTCCTTGTGGCTCCTCCAGCGAAATTTCTCTCTCCGACGAGCTTCTCCAACGAAATTTCTCTATCTCTCATATATGTATACACATCCACTAGAACACCATCTCCACCAACGAATGCCACCACTACACCACCACAGACAAAAAAAAAAAAAAAAAAAAATCTTGCACAAATAAAAAACCCGCATCTTCAAAAGAAACTCCCAAACCTCGGTGACGAAGAAACGGCGGCGACGAAGAAAATCTCCAACGGCGACTACGACAAACAACCACTGCCACTCCTATATTCTCTCTCTATATTTCTCTTGCTCTTGCTCTTGCTCTCTCTTCTCTCACACTTCTTTCTCTCTTTGTATCGTTCCCCTTTTTCTTTTCCTTTTTTAGCAATGAATTGAAGATCTTGAACTTTGGGGAGCCGGTGTCGGAGCAACCCGTTTTCACCCCTTCGCCGTTCGAGCTTCCGACGACGACGACCCTCCCACCACCGCCACAACCGATCCATGTGGGTACTCCATGAACAACATTGATGGCGACTAGTATTCGATGATCCACGCCACACCAGAGGACTGGTTCACCTACGCGAGCTTCAAGTGCGTCGGATAGGTCTATGATGGCGGCGACATAGGTGTGACCCGGAGGACGAACATGGGGGTGCGGCGTGGATGTTTGGAGTGGCGTGGTGGATGGTGGCTGACATGTTTGGATGGTTGGGTTGGGGGTGGCCGGCACGGTGGATGGTGGCCGGTGTGGGGGTGGTTGGTACATAAAAGAGAGAGAAGAGATAGTGGTTGGTAGAGAGAGAAGAGATGATGAATAGTAACTTAAAATACACCTTGATCATTAAGTTTTACAAAATTTGCAAATAGATCTCATTCAATTAATTAGAATAAAATGACGAAATTATCTTTAATTTTAAAGTGAATTGACATAATTACCCTAAATTTTAACCGTTGCAATTTAGTCCAAAACCATAGGGGGATAAGTGTCAAGAAAAATCTCATAGGGAAGTAAGTACAAATCGGCCAAACTATAGGGGATAAAGTACTATTAACCCTTAAAAATATAATTTTTTTTTTCAAAATAATAGAAGGGTTTTTATGTCTTTTAGCAAAAAAAATAAATTGGTCAATGGAGTTGACTGGTATTTGTAAAATGACAGCGGAGATAAGTGGTATAAACCCTATATATATATATTATAATTGAAGAGAGAATGTGTTATATATATATATTTATAAAAAATATTAAATATAAAAGAAAAATAATTTACAAAAATTATAGATATTAAATTCATATATAATATAAACACATTAAATTTAATAATAATATTAAAACATTTAATTTATATAAATTAAATTAAAGAAATAATATAGAAGAGAAAACATAATATATAAAAATTATTAACATTAAATTTACGAAAATTGTAAAAATAATATGTAGATTTTAAATTTAGTAATAATACTAAAAGATTAAATTTATAAAAATTAAATTGTAGAAATATTATAAATGAGAAAATATAATTTGTAAAAATTATGGACATTAAATTAATATCTATTCTATAAATCACAACATATTTACATTTTGAGCCGTCGGATCGAATATCTGAAGGTTGAGGTTACATATGGACACATTTTATATTTGAGACATTTTGGGCCCTTAGATCGAATATCCAACGGCTGAGATTAAATAATACAAGATACATTTTCAGCCCTTAGAGGGCTGAGATTAACTTTCTACATTAATTATTAAATTAAATTCTTAATTGGTAGGGTTAGAGCTAGGGTTTGTTCATTCTCCTCCAACTCCAACTCCGTCGTCACTACTGTCATCACCTCCTTCATCGCCAGACCATCCCCATCACCGCCCTATCAGCGCCCTTTCTCTCTCTACCGTCTCACTCTCGCCCTTGCTCTCTCTCTCTCTCCTTCTCACCGTCTCCCTCCACTTCCTCCATCGCCATCGTCATCGCCATCACGATCGCCAGATTTCCCAGTCGACGTCGTTAGTTCAGCCTTTGATGCCTTCGCCGCCTGGTCACCCCTTCACTATTGTCGTTGCCTCCTACGTACTGGCCCCTTTGCCATCTCCATTGTTTCCTGCTCGCCCTTTTTCCGTCACCATTGCCTTCGCCTTGGCGTCTTCATCTCATCCACCACTGTTGTGCCATCGCCATCTCTCTGATCTGTTGCAGTAGCCATCGCCGTTGATTCGGCCATATTTGAATTTGGATTGGCCAAATTTGAGTTTAATTTGTCAAATCTGAGTTCAGCTTGATAGGATTTGGATGGCGGTTGTCGGATCTGGACGGCGTACGATGGTGCGTGCTTGGATCTGGACAATATACGACGACCGTGGTTGGATCTGGACGCTCTCGATTTTTCTAGGCCCGATCTAAGTTTAAAATTAGCTTTAATACCATGTTAGAATGATTGAAAGATAGAATATTTAGAGAACATGAAAGAATTATATTGATATATAAGAAATATGAAATTGATAGAGATATACAATGAGTCTGTATATAGAGAGTGACTAAAATTTTCTTAATGAGATTAAGAGTTAACTTAGTGGACCAAGATCCATAAACATATATTAACAAATATAAAAATAATTATATGCAAACGATTTATTTATTTTTTCTTTAGAATTTTAAAAATGAAAACCAAAGGGTTTAGAATTAGTTTATACTTACATGAGGTTATTTAGGTCACAAACAAATAGCTGAAAAACGGTCAAATTCATGTCATGAAAAATCATTAAAGGAGACAAAACAATATGGGACAATCGATGTGAGATCCTCTATTTAAACTCTAATTAGTCAAAAATCTTACATGTGATAAAAAAATTTGATTTAGTCCCATTTGTTTTAAAAAGGCGGAAGTCTTACTCAAGTGATAGTCACGCGCTAATTACATGTAATTACTTTTTGTGTAATATTACTGTATTTAGTTACAGGTAACTAATTTTTTTTTTAGTTATATATTTCAATAATATGTAACTTTCTAGTTACATGTCTCTGATACGTAACTAAAAAGTTTGATATTTTTTCAGTAACGTCACAAAATATTATATATATATATATATATATGTAATTGTAACATATAATTAATATTATATAAGCACATGTAACTAAAATTGCCCAAATATGTGTGAAAAGTAACAATTATGAAATTTTAATTAACATTAGTTACATGTAACAGAATTTACTATAAAAATCAAATATACTCATTAAAAGGCTCCTTACAATCCCTGTAATATCCCTACAATTTTTGCAATGCGGGACTAAAATATAAGTGAAATCTAATTTAAAATCTAACTTAAAAGACTAAATCAAAACCTAATAATACAAAAGGATTTTTCATCAATTAGACTAAAAAAAAAAAAAAAGAATTTTCACCAATTTTCCCAAAAATATAACAATGAGAATTATATAGGAGTGAACTGTAGATAAAGGTATAGTGTGAGTTGATAAAAATATATGGGAGTGAACTGTAATTTTAATAGACTCAATGCAGGAATACATTTACAACATAATATACAATTTTTTTTTTAGTTTTAATTTTTATTCCTTCTTCTCTTATGTTTTCTATTTTTTTCCATATTATTTATTTTATTTGATCTATTTTTTAATATATATTTTGATTTCTTTAGTTTTTATGTATATTTGTAAAAATTAATAAATATCAAAAATAACAAAATAGAAAATAAAATTCGAAGAATAAAACAAAATCAAGCAAACATTTTAACTTTTAAAAATAAAAGGATTATTATTTTTTTTTTATAACCATGAGTGTCTCTATACCCATACAGGGTGTGAGATTAATCTCATTCGGTGTTCTGTGGCTTCTACTCTTAACAAGTATTTTTTCGTAGGTTCAAATTCTTGACCTTGTTGAGATCTTTCAACTACTTTAACTCAAGTGTGTATTGTCGCTTGTGTCATACTATGTTGATAAAAAATTATTTTAATAATTATGATATAAACATATTTGCAGAGGTATTTGTGTGGATGACGATGATTTTCAACTCTTAAATGCCACCCTATTCCACAACCAACCTTGATGGTTTTCAACTTTTAAATGCCACTGTAACGGCCCGGTTTTCTAGGGCCGCCACTTGGTTTATCCCATTGGAGAATCAATACCAAAATCGATTGACCGAATTTTGATTCTATAAAATCCGGTAAACTTATAATATGACGGCTACAAGAAATTAGTAATTCGTTCTATGAAAATCTTTTAAATTATAATGCGGCGGCAATAATTAAAATCATCGAATCTATAATTCATCAATTTATTGGATTAGTTTTACAAAGCCAATAAAATTATTTCGAATTCAAATACAACTACTAGTGAAATACAAGAAATTAAGCCAATTAAGAAGTAAGGGGTCAAAAGTGCAAAGAAAAAGTTTCAAGAGGAAGTGATGTCATTCAACTCCCTTTTTTTTTTTGGAAAATTCTTCTAAAGATCTCATCCCATAAAAACACCACTTTCTGGGGGTTTGAGAGAGGCTCAACTAGCTAGCGTTAGAGAGAGAAAACTTTGGTGAAATGGAACAGAGGGGGAGAGAGAGAGGAGGGAATTAGTAGTTAGGGAAAGAGAAAGAAATGAAACTTTTGGTGAAATGGGAAGGATTGAGAGAGAAACAAAGAGACGTGTGGAATTAGTAGTTAGAGAATGAGAGAGAAATGAAACTTCTGAAGAACTGGAAAGAATTGAGTGAAATAGAAAGATTTGTGAAATGACACCTTTTTTTCTTTCATAATTTCCTTAAAATATGTAAGCGATATATGTTTGAAAATATATTTAAAAATTTAAACTGAGCTGTTTTATTTTATTATATATATATATATTAAAATGAAGCCAAGCGTGCCCTCAAGAACTAAAACAAACAATGGAAGTACTCAGAGGCAATTAAACTTTGCCACAAGCATGGTACAAAACTTAAAACAAGTAAAACCCTAAAGACAAGGCTTAAGCAAATAAATGACAAGGCATCAACTTTAAGAGAGTATAAATAATGCCGAAATTTACTTTCAACACGAGTCTGTGAGAATGACTTGGTACTAAGCATTTACACCATCCAATCTATGACGAATCATCTACATTAATAATGTCGAGCTAGGATCCTTTTCCTTTTTTGTGCTTTATTTATGCCTGGCTAAATCCAAAGGTTGATAAACACTGTGTGTTTGGCACATCACATCATGTGATTGTTGGATTTTGCCCAACACAAGTTGCGCACAAAAAAAAATAAAAAAAAATGGTCGAACGGATTTTCCCGACACAATAACACTCCTCCTATGAAGTTTTGTTGTAAATATCTCGGGATTCCCAAATTGGAGTTTTTGTGATTACATTTTATATTTACCCTTACTGCATATGTTTTGAAATGATAAAAATAAGAAGAAACAAACAACAAAATGATATTATGACCTCTTGGCCCCTTATATGGATTGTTTTATAGATTAAAATATTTATTTTATTTATTACACAACAAAAAATAAAAGTAAACTATAAAGGAAGTATAAAAACATATCTTCTTCATCATGATTATGCATTTGTGACCTTCCTCCAATTTAATTCCGTTCAATTTGATTCAGAATTGCTGTAGGTGATATTAATGACCCCATAAGGGTCTGTTTGGTTGTGTAAATCATCTTATTTTATGAATTATTTTATATTGAATAAATTAACTTGGATATTTTTTTCATTGGTAAATTATTCCATTGGATCATATATTGTTTGGGAGAAGAAAGAATCATGCTTAGTAAAAAGAGAAATATCGTAATTCAAAGACAACCAAACAGAGCCTTAGGGGTGACGGCGTGAACCATGGTGGCCTACAATATTTCAGTTTTGCCATTATATGATAACGCGAGAAATGTTTACATATTTTTGCCCTCTCGCGACTTTCTCTACTGCATTATGGTTATCGACCCATCCTTGGAGAAGTCAATTCCAGTATGAAGTTCTTTGGTTGAATGCTGTTTACTTTTTTGATGTTCTTATGATAATCTTTACATATTTCTATGTATCCTTTTGTTTACCTTCTTTAATTTGCTTGGCCTTTTTATTTCGTGAGGATGTGAACATAGAATGATTATTCTACGTTCCGGGATTTTTTTTTTTGTCCTAGTTTTTCTGCTGGCCAATTTTTACGTACACATACACACACATGTATATTGTGTTATCCCTATAATATCAGCTTGCGTGGCATTTGGTAACTGTTTCTGTTCCCATCCCAGCAGTGGAATGAGAGTGGTATGGGATGGGATGAGAATTCTGTTTCCTTCTTGGGAGTATAATCGCGTTTGGTAACGATAATTTTTTATTTTTATTTTTTTTGGGAACAGAATCACGTTTGGTAAATATTTTATCCTAAAACCATTTTATTTTTTTTGAGATTTTTTTTTTTTGTTTTGGCCGGACGGCATGTGGGCGGCGGTGGTAGATGGGTAATGGTGGCCGGACGGTGGGAGGCCGGTGATGCCGGAGGTGACCAGCGACGGTAGCTGGAGATGGCCGGCGGACGGTGGCCGGTGGCCGGTGGCGGCGGATGGCGTCGGATGATGGTCGGATGGCGGCGGACGGTGGTCGGCCGGAGGATGAACAGTGACAAAAGATTTTGGGAATGGAATGGGAATAATGAGAAACAATTTTTTTTTTTGTTTCTCATTTCTTAAGAAAAAAGTGGGCACAATTCTCAAATGGGAATGGAATGAGAACGGGAACAAAAATTACCAAACGCTATTCCTAAACAGAATGTCCAAAAATCTGGGAATGAGATGAAAATTTCTGGAATGGAAACAGTTACCAAACGGGGGCTGTTTCTATTCTCAGAAGATAAAAATATGGGAACATAATAATTTTTTTTTTTTTTAAATCCTTTGGTACATAAAAAAAAAAACAAAAAAAAAAAAACAAATAGATGTGTAGGAAAAATATGTTTACGTTCTTCTAGATTTTCAAAACAAATTTCTGGGAACGTAACTACTTGTCCCCATATTTCTGTTTCTATACGTAACAACTTGTCCCCAATTTCTTTTTCTGTTCCAAGTCATCTAAGAACATAAACAGAAATCTGGGAACAGAAACACTAAACAGTGGTCGCCTAAACAAAGGCATCTATTTCAGATTTTTGATACATTCTCCTTTCGAACTGTCGATGCAAGTGGTGGAATTGATCCATTGACGAGGGGAGAAGACAGATGAGCATACACGAATAAAAATCTCATATGAAAAACAATTAGTAAATGAGAAAGAAGATCTGTGAAAATCCATAAATTTTAAAGTGTGACTAAAAATAAAGAGTGCCTCGTCGCGAGCCTACAACCTCACCCTGGTCGGTAAGAAAGATACATTTTTTTAGCTCGTCGATAGATGAATTCTATGATTATTGAATGCCATAATACTTGTTATGGGATTCTCTACCACCAGCTTGTGTTTGTTGTGTTACGGGTTCGGGAGATCATGATGTAAAAATTATTCGCCGATTTCAAGGTATATTTGTATTCCTATCTTCTAACATTGTATCTTTTTTTTTCTTCGCTACACGTAAATTTTCGATTGTCATGGTTTGTTTGGTTTGCAAGAGCGTGTTTTCTCATTTTTCACTAAATCGATTACTGTTTTCAGTATTTGTCTAAACAGATCTTACTATCGAGTTTGATTTTCTAGATTTTGAGACGACTCTGTAACGGTGAATGGTTGTAGTGGTGAGAGTTTATTGTGGAAAAATTAGTTTGGGAGGTATTTTTTTTCATGGAATATTATGCACTACGAATTTTCCGTGCCTAAAGATACTATATCGATTTTTAATTTATAAGTATGAAAAAAATAGTAAACAAAAAAATATAGTTAATAAAGTACACATGTGAAGCTTGAAAGGTATAAAATATAATTAAATTTAACAGCTTCGGAAGTAGAAGTGTGAATATTTGAAGGGAGATTTTTTTTTTTTCAAATATTTCGTCTTTTCATCTAAGTAATTGAGTTGGTTGAGTAGTGTAAATAAGTTTCAACTTAATGGATTGATAGGTTATACAAGTTCAATTTCAATAATTTATTTTTTAAAACTTAAATTGAGCTGTTTAAATATAATTATGTCCTGATTTATTATATAGATTTTTCGAATTGAGGTTTTATTTTTTATTTAAAAAAAATTAAGGAGAGGGTAATTTATTTAATTTGTGGGTTTTAGGATCTATATTGAATTTTTCTTTTTCTTTCTTTTTTTTAGGACAATAGTGAAAGTCAAACCCCAGGCTTTTGCGAGTGTAAAGCTTAAAGCAAAATTAATGTTTTTTCATCTTGGACTTCTAAGGCATGTTTTTGGTTGTCTTTGAACACTAAACCTCATGTTAAGAAGAAATATTATATAACAGGTAAACGACAAATCTAGAATTATAAATTTGATTATAAATTTTAGAAACTGAAGAATGCCATACAGCTAAAAGTACTTGTATTAGTTGCAAGTAATTTTTTATTTTTTATTTTATTTTATTTTTTTACATGTAACAATTTTGTGTGTAAAAAATTTGTTTGATGTCACAAAATATATATAATTAGTTAAAGGTAACTAATTATATATAACTTTTTAGTTACATGTCTCTAATATGTAATTAAAAAGTTTGATATTTTTTAGTTATATGTGCCAATAATATGTAATTTTTTAATTACATGTCTCTAATATGTCTCTAATATGTAACTAAAAAGTTTGATTTTTTCAGTTACATGTTCCAATAATATATAATTTTTTTAATTACATGTCTTTGATATGTAATTAAAAAGTTTTATATTTTTTCAGTTACGTCACAAAATATTACACATATATATGTAATTATAATATGTAACTAAAATACATGTAATAAAAAAATACCTAAATATGTATAAAAAATAGCAATTATGAAATTGTAACTAACATTAGTTATATGTAACAGAATAAAATCCAATGTACTCACTAAGGGTTCCCTACAATTCCTACATTTTTTCTACAATTCTTGCAATGTGGGACTAAAACACAAGTGAAATCTAACTTAAAGGATTAAATCAAAACCTAATAATACAAAAAGATTTTTCACCAATTAGACTTTAAAAATGGGACTTTTCACCAATTTTCTTTATATATATATATATATATATATATATATATATTTTGTAGGTTTTTAGAATTAGAATAAAAACCCGTGAATTTGGACCAAAAAGAAAAAGAAACGGACAAGAAATGGCACTTCGAAGGCATCTGACACGGCACATGCACGGCTCCAGGAGCTGCGACCAAAACGGCTGGCGAAGCCGCGTGAACAGTGGCAGCTCCCGTGCCTGTCACGGTGCCGTGTGACGGACGCGGTTTCCATGTCTCAGTGTCACAAATATATACCATTTCTTCCATTTTTAACCACTTGTGGTGGGATTTTTGTCAAAATTCACACCCAATTAAGCATTGGGGACCACTTTTCCATCTAAGGCACGTGATATGAGTTGGAAGGGAGGATTATTCAAAGGGAAGACTATAAAGCTAAAGGGGTTTGTTTGTTTTTTGGCAGAGAGTTGGAAGAGGACACAAAATATA
The DNA here is from genome assembly GCA_016647705.1 of Eucommia ulmoides. Taxonomy (NCBI): domain Eukaryota; kingdom Viridiplantae; phylum Streptophyta; class Magnoliopsida; order Garryales; family Eucommiaceae; genus Eucommia; species Eucommia ulmoides. Next base: position 27,829,707 of record CM028338.1, on the reverse strand, counting down.
TTGTCTATATTTAGTTCCAGTCTCTAGCTTACGCTCCACGCATATTCACTCACATACCCATCATGAATAAAACAATTTCCTCACTCCTATCTATTGCTACGTTGTTGGTCCACTTTCTCATCGGTTGGTCGCCCACGACGGCCGCCACCTTTCACCATCAAACATCACTTACATCCCTTTGAACAAAATTGCCCTTAAGTTATTTTTCAAAAAAATTCTTTAGCATCCCTATATTTTTAAAATTATATTTTTTACCCTTAATTTTTTTAAAAATTATATTTACCTTTCACAATCACCTAACTCCCACCACCCACCACTAGGGATGGTCATGGGCCGGACTAATAATATTAAAATATTAAATTTATAAAAATTAAAGTGAAAAAATAATATACTAAATTTATGTATATTATATAAATAATATATCTATATTAAATTTAATAATAATACTGGAATAATAAATTTATACAAATTGAATTAAAATAAATTATATATATATATATATATATATAAAGAGCATAATATATAGACTTTAAATTTATAAAAATTATAGAATATATCAGCATTAAACTTAATGATAAATTTTTGAAATTATAAAAAATAATATTAAATAGGTTTTTTTTTTTTTTTCATATGCGTCTTGAGGTACACCTAGGGAAATAATAATATCAGATTTTAACATGTAATTTGTATAGACCCTAAAATCACAAAATATCTTGTTTATATTTTGTTCTTGCCTCTAGACTACGCTCCACGCAGATTCACTCACATACCCATCATGAATAAATATTGGTACCCTTTGACCTATTTTTTTTTTTTTTTTTTTTATAAAAAGACATAAGTGTATTTTTCTTATTTAAAAAAAAAATTATTTTTATTTTTATAAAAATTTATTAACATCTCCTTGTTTTTAAAATCATATTTTTCTCCCTCAACTTTTTTAACATTTATATTTATCTCTCACCCCTCCCCCCCCTCCCCCTCTCTCTCATCTTATAAGCTTGCCTTTGTTAGGTGATTTTTTTTGTTTAAAGTTCACAGGTTTCCATTTTTCAAATCAAATTCTACATCCAAACGCATCTCTAAGGTCATGGGTCATTCTTACTAGAGATAATGCATCTCTTTGATTAGATTTAGCACACTTATGTCTTGTTTATATATATAAAGCATGTAATGAATATGTGATGGAAGCAATCCAAGGTACTGTAATTTGTGAGAATTCTTAATATTTTTTCACAACCCATTTTTGTGAGCCATCTAAAAAATGGGTTTATTCTGCGACATTTTCACATTTGATTTTTGTGAAGTTTTTCAGGTATGGGTTATACTCTAGTTTATATAATAAAACATAGATGTACATAAAACCCTTTACATAAATCTCAATCGTTTTTTATTTCCCACACAAAACACAGTTCAGATGAAACAAAAAAATTAACATAAATATAAAATATATATTTATATGTTATCTTATTTAATTTATATCTAATTGAGAAGAGATAATATATATATATATATATATATATATATATTTAATTGAGGAGAGAATATGTTATTCCTACCTATATAAATTCATGAAAGTAATATATGGACATTAAATTTACTAATAATATTAAAATATTAAATTTATGAAAATTAAATTAAAAAAAATAATATACTGAAATTATAGACATTAAATTTATGTATATTATAAAAATAATATATGCATATTAAATTTAATAATAATAATACTGAAATAATAAATTTATACAAATTGAATCAAAAGAAATAATACAAAAAAAATATAATATATAAATATTATGACAATTAAATTTATAAAAATTGTAAAAATAATAATGAATCATTAAATTTAAGAAAATAATTTATATATGACGAAATATGATATACAAAAATTATGTACATTAAATTTACGAAAATTATAAAATTAATTTATGTAATAACAATAAAACATTCAATTTATAAAAATCAAATTAAAAAATAATATAAAAATAAAAATATAATATACGAAAATTATAGGCTTCAAATTTATAAAAAAAAAATTAGAATATATCAACATTAAACTTAACGATAATATTTTAAAATATTAAATTTATAAAAAATAATATTAAATAAGATTTTTTTTTATCATCCGTTATACCTAGGGAAATAATAATATTAGATTTTAACATAAAATTTGTATGGACCCCAAACCTGTATACATTATCACTGACGTGCTATAATCACAAAAAATCTTGTTTATATTTATCTCCACAAAAAATCTTGTCTATATTTATCTCCAGGTTCGGAGATCAACATAGAGTCTGGAGAAGAGTTCATCTCGGAGTTTGAAAGAGATCTCGGGTTGGACCAAGGAGCTCAAGTCGGACTGCAAGATCACCAAGGCGTCAAAAGTTTCGAAATCACCAATTCTCCGCCATTGTAGGCCTGCTAACCTTTCTGGACCATACTGCTAATTACTCGCCGATTTTTGACACCAACAAATTCTAAATTAAAATCATAACTTTTTAATTTAGACTTATACCATTTAGTACTCAGATATTTTTTTAATCATTTTACAAATATCGGTACCCTTTGACCTATTTATTTTTTTTATATAAAGACATAAGTATCTTTTTCCTATTTAAAAAATAAAAAATAAAATTATTTTTATTTTTATAATAATTTATTAACATTTCCTTATTTTTAAAATCATATTTTTCACTCTTAATTTTTTAACATTTATATTTACCTGTCACCCTCCTTCTTCCCCCTTCTCTCTCTCATCTTATAAGTTTGCCTTTGATATCATGTTAGGTAATTTTTTTCGTTCAGCTACTGATCGCATTACATTTTGTGCGATATAAGACCACTAAACTTAGTTTTATTAGTCGTTTGATTAAATTAAATTATCAAAAATTAATATATTTTATTTATTTTTGTAGGTTTTTAGAATTGGAATAAAAACCCATGAATTTGGACCAAAAAGAAAAAGAAACGGACAAGAAATGGCGCTTCGAAGGCATCTAGCTCGGCACATGCACGGCTCCAGGAGCTACGACTAAAACGGCTCGCGGAGCCGCGTGAACAATGGCGGCTCCCATGCCTGTCATGGTGCCGCATGACAGACGCGGTTTCCGTGTCTCAGTGCGACAAATATATACCATTTCTTCCATTTTTAACCACTTGTGGCGAGATTTTTGTCAAAATTCACACACAATTAAGCATTGGGGACCACTTTTCCATCTAAGGCACGTGATATGAGTTGGAAGGAAGGATTATTCAAAGGGAAGGCCACAAAGCTAAAGGGGTTTGTTTGTTTTTTGGCGGAGACTTGGAAGAGGACACAAAATATATTGTCTATATTTAGTTCTAGCCTCTAGCCTACACTCTACGCATATTCACTCATATACCCATCATGAATAAAACAATCTCCTCACTCCTATCTATTGCTACGTTGTTGGTCCACTTTCTCATCGGTTGGTCGCCCACGGCAGCCGCCACCACTCTTCGCCACCTTCTATCATCAAACATCACTTACATCCCTTTGGACAAAATTGCTCTTAAGTTATTTTTTTAAAAAAATCTTTAGCATCTCTATATTTTTAAAATTATATTTTTTACCCTTAATTTTTTTTAAAATTATATTTATCTTTCACAATCATCTAACTCCCACCACCCACCACTAGGGATGGTCATGGGCCGGGCTAATAATATTAAAATATTAAATTTATAAAAATTAAAGTGAAAAAATAATATACTGAAATTATAGATATTAAATTTATGTATATTATATAAATAATATATCTATATTAAATTTAATAATAATACTGGAATAATAAATTTACACAAATTGAATTAAAATAAATTATATACTTAAATTTATAAATATTATAGAATATATCAACATTAAACTTAATGATAAAATTTTGAAATATTAAATTTATAAAAAATAATATTAAATAAGTTTTTTTTTTTTTTTTTCATCTGCACCTTGAGGTATACCTAGGGAAATAATAATATCAAATTTTAACATGTAATTTGTATGGACCCCAAAATCACAAAATATCTTGTTTATATTTTGCTCTTGTCTCTAACCTACGCTCCACGCATATTCACTCACATACCCATCATGAATAAATATTGGTACCCTTTGACCTATTTTTTTTTTTTTTTATAAAAAAACATAAGTGTCTTTTTCTTATTTAAAAAATAAAAAATAAAAAATTATTTTTATTTTTAATGAATTGTCCATTTTGACCCTTAATAACCCTGAAATAAAAAAACAGAAAAATTATAAAAAATAAAAAATTAGCTGTGCAATTACCAACCTACCCTCAGTCATTGCAGCAACTCCAGTCGAAGCTAGGTGGCGTGGACCTCACTCACAAGGTCGACATCCGATCCCAGATCCAGCTTCTCCTCCGCCACGGCAACCGCAACAGATCCCGTTCTACCACAAGGACCATTTTCTCGTCCACCAAAACCCTAATTTCCACCCCTCTCAGTCCCAGCTTCCTCCCAATTACGCCGATTCGATCCGATTGGGGCTTGATCTGGAGCAGATTTTGCAATTTATGAAGACGCAGGAGCTCCTGCCTTAACGGAGTTTGATCGATTTCCTTGCCCGGTTCTCTCTGCTCCTGCGAATTCAGGAACAAAAACGTCGATTTCCGATGGAGAAACGCGTAGTAGCATCGAATGAAAGCGTCGATTTCCGTCCCTCAGTCCCTGAAATTCGATAGATCGAACGGTAATCTCCCAAGCCGCCATGACTGTGTCTACTCCTGAAGCCGTCAAAGAGAGGTTTCGTTTTCCTCTCAACGATCTGTTTGCTTGGTGAGAAAATGAGGAATTGAAATAATTGTCATTTGCCGTTGCTTATACAATATTCATATTTCTTCCGTTTCGGTTTAATCGCTCGTACCTTCCATGGCGAAAATGTTTGATGATTATGCGTGTGCGATTCAGTTTATGAGGAAATTTTTTATTTACTCTCATACTCATACAATTATGAAATTTTCGTTCGTTTTGGTTGTGTTGTTCGGCGTTATTGTTGTTCGTTTTGGTTGCAGTGTTCGGCGGTTCGTCCGTCGATGGTGAGGGATAAGAGAGAGAAAACAATGGTGAGGGGATGTGAGAGAGATAAGTGTTGAGATGGAGAATGGAGGTTATTTTTTCTTTTCAAAATGAAATTGGAAGTTAATTTGGTATTATGAATAAAGTGGGTTGAAAATTTGACTTTTTAAAGGACATTTTCAGAAGAAAAAATGAACTGGGGTCTTAGTAACTTCTGATAAAATTGTTCAAGGGTGTTCCAGGTAATTTTAAAAGTTGATGGGATTTCCATGATCACGGTCAATAGTTAAGGGGGTGTAAGGGAGAATTATCTCATCACAAAATATCTTGTATATATTTAGCTCCAGCCTCTAGCCTACGCTCCACGCATATTCACTCACATACCCATCATGAATATATCAACCTCCTTACTCGTATCCATTGGTACGCTGTTGGTCTACTTTCTCATCGGTTGGTCGCCTACCGCGGTCGCCACCACTGCGGCCACCGATCAATCCGCTCTTCTTATCTTAAAATCCCGCATCCCGGCCTCCGTGCCTCACCACCTCCTCTCCGCCAACTGGACCACCGCCACCTCCTTTTGCAACTGGATCGGCGTCACATGCATCACCACCTCTCAATCATCCCGAGTCGCCGCCCTGAATATCTCTAACATGGGTCTCTCTGGCACCGTCCCCCCTGACTTGGGTAACCTCTCTTTCCTCGAGTCGCTTGACCTCAGCAGCAACTCTTTCCACGAAACCTTATCGGCGGAGCTATCAAAATTACAGAGCCTAAAAGTCTTGAATCTCAGCCTCAACGACTTCACCGACGCAATCCCGCCATGGATCCCGGCCCTGACGGAACTCCGACACTTGGTCCTGGACAACAACAGTTTCACAAGTCCTATCCCGTCGTCGATCTCCCAATTGTCGAACTTAGAGACACTGTCTTTACAGTCCAATTCCATCAGAGGGCCAATCCCGCCGGAGATCGGCAATTTTCGTGGCCTCAAGAGGCTCGCCGTGGGAAAAAACCAGCTCACCGGTTTGGTGCCGGCCTCCATTTTCAACATCTCGTCTCTGGAGATGTTGTCTTTTCGGAACAATACCTTGACCGGCGAACTTCCAGCTAATATAAATATCTGCAACCGTCTAAAAAATCTTGAAGTGCTGAGTATTGCTTGGAATCAATTGCACGGAGGAATACCGGAGAGCCTTGGGGGGTGCTCGAACCCTCAACTGTTGGACTTGTCACATAACTATTTGGCCGGAGCTGTACCACCGACAATTGGGAACTTAACAAAGCTTAAGCACATATATCTTAACAATAACACCCTCACTGGTAAGATCAATCCTACCAACTATTACCCCTCAATTTTGGATTAATATCAAATAATACGCTACAATATTTTGATAAAGGCTGATATGGGGACACAAGCTATTTAGGACTCATCACCAACCATCCCTTATATTATTATTGACAAAACTAATTTAACTTACTTTAATTTGGTATAAGTTGACTTTTACTCTTCCCTATTTTGCTTGATTATCATTTTTCTTAAAAAGAAATGTATTTTACTTATTTTTACTTTTGATTTTTTTTTTCTATTTAAATTAATTGACTACGCTTAAAAATGGATGAAATGAAAAATAAAGGGATAATTTTATCTATTTTATCAATGAAAAATTTAATTCTTTCAATTTTTAAATATATCATATTAGTTTAAATTTAAAAAAAAAATAGTTATGAATAAAGTAGAAATAAGTAAAGTATAAAATGGAGGGGAGTGAAAATGATAATTGATCAACGTATGCATTGTTATATTTTAGTGGTTGATTGCAAAAACAAAAACTATTCAAAATAGATAATTACCGTTTTGTTTTGTACAAATTAGCTAATGACTTGTTTTCTTCTTCAACGAAATTGATTACATTATAAAAGTATATACAAATTAACTCATTGAATTTTTTTTTCATAAAATGTGATAATTTATAAAATACGAACCGTATATATATATTTTTTATTTTTTTTATTTATTTTTATTTTTTATTTTTATTTTATGTGCAGAAAAAATCCCAAAAGAGATAGGCAATCTACATAGCTTGGAATCCCTGGGCTTGGGGAGGAACAACATCATCGGTTTCATCCCGTCTTCTATATATAACATCTCTTCTTTGAGATGGCTCTATCTTTCTAAAAATCAATTGCTTGATACTATTCCATTGGATATTTGCTCCCGTCTTCCGTTTCTTGAAATTCTTGATATCTGGGATAATATGATAACGGGAACTATTCCTCGAGAAATTGGCAACTGTACTTCTCTTGTGGAGATATATCTAGGAAATAACATGAGAGGTATGTACAATCACCTATTTTTTCTATTTTTTTAGCACATGTTAATTTTATCATGTGAGTTGCTAAATAATATTATGTGATCATAATATTAGATTGATGAAGTCAAAATTTAGTTCAAAAATTAGGATTTTTTTGGTAAAATTCATCGGACGCTTAAATCAATTGAGTCTTGAATTCAATTTTTTATATTTATCCTGGGGACTCAAACCCCACTCACTTTTTGAAAATTCACACTTTTACACATATTTTTGAAAAAAATAATAATTAAAATCTTGATTTTTTTTTTCCTTTGATTAACATAAGCTTTCCATAAATCTCTATTAGTTTTTTAACCAAACATATCAAGTTTTGGAATTTTTATCATATACAACATTAATTTGACTAACTTCTTAGTTTTCAAACTTGATTCGTAAGTATTTGAGTTAAAGACTTTTCAACTTTTAACTTTTATTTTTCAATAAAGATTCTATGTGAATTAGGTATTATATCGATTTTTAAATGAGTTAATTACATTTTATTTTTTATGGTTTGGCTATTTTGCATTTATTTTTGTGCTATTTTTTTACTACTCACCCTCTGTGTCTGTGGACTAAAATTCAATGGTTAAGTTTTTTGTTAACTTTAATGGTCAATGAAAAAAGTCAACAAAAATAATTTAATTTGTGTTAAATGACATTTATACCTTTAGAATATTTTAGTAAGAACTGTTTTTATATTTTCTAAAACTTAAGGGTCTATTGTGTATTTTTTTTCTTTTATTTCATTTCTTCGTTTCCCTCCCCACTCCATGTCCGGCAAAACTACCCAACCCAGCAACTCTCCGCCTGCCTCCTTTCCGCCGCCTCAACCGCCATTGTTGGACCTTCGAGCTCTTCTCAAGCGTGTTGAAGGATCAAAACAGCATTTGGCTCGCCGGACGACGCTGCGGAACCTGACATCGAGGCCGCGGTCATCAGGAGGACGAGTCACGATGTGACCAAAGTCGATTACCGGAGCAGAGGGTGTTAGCGTGGGTCCTAAGGTCTCCGACATACCTCAAGCCGAATGTTGTTGATTACCTCAATTTAAGGCCTTGTTTTTGCCTCAATTCTTCTCATTTCTTCTTTACCATCAGATATCTCTCTCTCTCTACTTTCTCTCTCTAAAATGAGGGACTTGGGTCCTTGTTTTAGTGAATAATGAATATGCAAATGCTTATTCCTGTATTTCAGTAGCCTGTTTGTATAGAACAATTATCTCTTCTCAGAAGCAAATGCAAATGCTTCCTGTTTGCATCGACGATAAGAGCATCTCCAATCACAAAATATCTTGTCTATATTTAGCTCCGGCCTCTAGCCTACGCTCTTTAGCTCTAGCTTTTAGCCTACACTCCACGCATATTCACTCACATACCCATCATGAATAAAACAACCTCCTTACTCGTATCTATTGCTACGTTGTTGGTCCACTTTCTCACCGGTTGGGCGGCCACCACCACCAATCAATCCGCTTTTCTTGTCTTAAAATCCCACATCCTGCCCTCCGAGCCTCACCACCTCCTCTCTGCCGACTGGACCACCGCTACCTCCTTTTGTAACTGGATCAGCGTCACATGCATCACCACCTCTCGGCTGTCCCGAGTCACCTCCCTGAATGTCTCCAACATGGGTCTCTCCGGCACTATACCCCCTCACCTGGGTAACCTCTCTTTGCTCGAGTCACTCGACCTCAGCAGCAACTCTTTTCATGGAACCTTATCGGCGGAGCTATCGAAATTACAGAGCTTGAAAGTCTTGAATCTCAGCCTCAACGACTTCACTGGCGCAATCCCGCCATGGATCCCGGCCTTGACGGAACTCCGACACTTGGTCCTGGACAACAACATTTTCACCGATCCTATCCTACCGTCGATCTCCCAATTGTCAAACCTAGAGACGTTGTCTTTACTGTCCAATTTCATCAGAGGGCCAATCTCGCCGGAGATCGGCAATTTTCGTGGCCTCAAGAGGCTCGCCGTGGAAAAAAACCAGCTTACTGGCTTGGTGCTGGCCTCCATTTTCAACGACTCGTCTCTGGAGATGCTATCTCTTCGGAACAACAGCCTGACCGGCGAACTTCCAGCGGATACTGATATCTGCCGCCGGCTAAAAAATCATGAAGTGCTGAGTATTGCTTGGAATCAGTTGCACGGAGGAGTACAGTACTAGTCAACTCCATTTAGTATTTTTGTGTGTGAAAAAACTCTTTTACCCTTTGTTTTTGTCAGATTTTATACAATAAAAAAAGTTCTAAATAAAATGACCTATTTACCCTTGTTTTAATTTAATGGTATCTGTTTAAATATTTTGTTAAACTTAAATGGTGCAAAATGTAATTAGCATCCATTGCCGCCAACGATAGAGAGTGTGGACGACGCCGGAGACGACGACAATTGTCGACGACGCCGAAGATGACGGCGATCGTGGACGACAATTTCGGTAGTGGCATCTTTTTTTTCTCTCTATTTTTCGGTGGAAGTCAACGGTCGACAATGGTAGGATTTGGGGGAGGTGACGTTCGGGGTGGTCGGATCTGGATGGCAATGGCCAACGATGGTCGCGGTGAGGTTAGATCTGGATGGCCATGACGGCGGTGGTCGGATATGCACAATCTGGCCACCTCCGTCTACTCCTCCAGTACCGTCCTCGCTCACCACTCTGTATCTCTCCTTCAAGCCACGCCTCGCTGCCATCGTCGTCCAGATCTGGCCACCAGTCGCCGTTGCCATCACCATCACCATCCACCAGTCACCGTCGCCATCACCGTCCACCAGTCGCTGTCGCTGTCGCTGCTCGAGCTTTAGCCGAAGCACTGTCGGTCCGTCTCTGCTATGCTCACCCGATAAGTATTCTCCTTTCTCTCTCTCTCTCATACTAATCTCGCAGTAGACTGGTGAAAAATCATCATTGCAAATTACCGCCACCACCACCTCCTGTCATCTCACCTAAAACCCAAATCAGAAGTAGATTTTATAAAATTTAAGTTCAATTTCTCTAGATATGAACTCGATTTGATTAGATCTACAACGATTTGTGTAGATTTGATAGCGAATTGTGCACATCTGCAACTGAAACACTTTGCCATTTACCTCCTATGTTCCAACTCACGGTATCGCCACGCACGGCACCTCTCAACCCCTGTCGTGGCAGTGGTGGTGGGTTTTAGAGAGAGAGTAGAGAGAGAAGATGAGAGGAGAGAGAGAGCTCGTATGAGCGGCGGTGGGGAGGATGATGGATTTGTTCCTCCTCATGGTCATGGATTATTACTTCAGCTGTTTCAGTTGTGGGAAGAGAAGAATTAGAGAGAGAGGAAATGAGAGGAGAGAGAGTCGTGGGAGAGGGGAGGACCTGGGTTTTCTTTTCTTGTTTTTAGGAAGATGAATTAAGTATACTTTTTACCCTTAAGTTTAAAGTAATTTACAAATAGACCCTATCATATTAGTTAGGGTAAAAGGGCGAAATTAACCTTATATAATTTTATTGAAGTTAAATGATTTTGAGGGTATTTTTGTCAATAACAATGATGTGTTAGCAATTGTTCACTAACAGTGGAGGTAAGTGGTTTAGATTGTAAAACTATAGAGGGTGACTAGTATTTGTCAAATTACAGGGAAGGTCTTTGGTATAAAGCCAAAAAACAAGAAAGGTCTTTGGTATAAACCCTGCAACAATATTTTGATAAGGGCTGATATGTGGACACCCGCTATTTGGGACTAATCACCAACTATCCCTTATATAATTCTTGACAAAACTAATTTAACTTACTTTGCTTTTGTATAAGTTGTCTTTTATTCCTCTCTACTTTGTGTAATTATCACTTTACTTTAAAAAAAATATATATGTACTTTATCTATTTTTACTTTTGAATAAAATAAAAAAATATTTTTTTTCTGTTTAATTTGATGGACTATGCTTAAAAATGGATAAAATGGAAAATAAAAGGAAAATTTAGTTATGAATAAGTAAAGTGTAAAATGGAGGGGAGTGAAAATGATAATTGATCAACGTATGCATTTTTATATTTTAGAGGTTGATTGCAAAAATAAAAACTATTCAAAATAGATAATTAACGTTTTGTTTTGTACAAATTAGCTAATGACTTGTTTTCTTCTTCAACCAAATTGATTACATTATAAAAGTATATACAAATTAACTCATTGAAAAAAAAAAAAATCATAAAATGTGATAATTTATAAAATTTGAACCGTATTTTTTTTTTTTATATGTACAGGGAAAATCCCAGAAGAGATAGGCAATCTACATAGCTTGGAAATCTTGTATTTGCCGATGAACAACATTACCGGTCTCATCCCATCTTCAATATATAACATCTCTTCTTTGAGAAGGCTCAATCTTTTTCAAAATCAATTGTCTGGTACTATTCCATTGGATATTTGCTCCCGTCTTCTGCTTCTCGAAATTCTTGCTATCCATGAAAATATGATAACGGGAACTATTCCTCGAGAAATTGGCAACTGTACTTCTCTTGTGGGCTTAGGCCTAGGAAATAACATGAGAGATACGTACAATCACCTATTTCTTCTATTTTTTAGCACATGTTAATTTTATCATGGGAGTTGCTAAATAATATTACGTGATCATAGTATCGGATTGATGAAGTCAAAATTTAGTTCAAAAACTAGGATTTTTTTTAGTAAAATTCATCGGATGCTTAAATTAAATGAGACTCAAGCCTCACTCACTTTTTGAAAATTCACACTTTTACACATATTTTTGAAAAAAATAAAATCAAATTGAAACCTTAAAAAAAATTCCTTTGATTAACATAAGCTTTCCATAAATCTCTAATAATTTTTTAACCAAACAAATCAAGTTTTGGAATTTTCCATGGTGTACAACATTAATTTGACCAACTTCTTAGTTTTCACCGAGGGGTAGGAAGTCAAACGTGATTTATTTGAGGCGAATGTCGTTGATTACCTGATCTTTAAAATTCAATTTAAGGCCTTGTTTTTGCCTCAATTCTTCTCATTTCTTCTTTACCATCAGATCTCTCTCTCTAACTCTACGTTCTCTCTCTAAAATGAGGGACCTGGGTTCTTGTTTTAGTGAATAATGAATATGCAGTTCTTGCTCTAGCTATGCAAATGCTTATTCCTGTATTTCTCCAAATTTAATCCCGTTTGTATAGAACAATTAAGTAACCTGTTTGTATAGAACAATTATCTCTTCTCAGAAGCAAATGCAAATGCTTCCTGTTTGCATCGACGATATGAGCATCTCCAATAGTAGTGTCATCCTCCCTTTGGCTATTTTGAACCCAAAAAATGCCTCCAATGGTTGTCATTGAGCTAAAATGACCATTGGAGACCAACAGTCATGAAATCAAATTCCAAAAAAAAAAAAAAAAAAGAACAAAACAAAACACGAGAGCATTGAATCACCTCGCCATTTCTTGCCAGATTCCTCGTCGTCAAGCTCTAGATCCTTGCCCAGCTCCTCGTCGTCGATCTCCGAATCCTAATAGCTTGGCTCATCACCGTTTGCTAATAGATCATCATTTGCTAATTGATCGTCACTGAACCTAACAGCTGTGTCGTGATGGTCGATTCAGAGCTGGGCCTGATTATGGGCACCGTGACAGCCAAAGAGGCGTCGGCGGCGAAGAAGACTAGAAACCATACCTAGGTCGCCAAATTCGCTCTGGTCGCAGCGAGAACACTTGATTCGTAAGTACTTAAACTAAGACTTTCCAACCTCTGACTTTTATTTTTTAACAGGATTCTTCGGCACTTTATTGGTTTTTAAATTTACAAATATTAAAAAAAATTGTACACAATAAAAATTAGTAAATAAAGTACATGTATAAAAATTAAAGCGTACAAAATATAATTAAATTATTGAGTGGGGTAAATGGTGTAAAGAAGTTTGAAATTATTAAATTGATAAATTGTACAAGTTCACCCTTAATCATTTAACTTTTAAATTTAAATTTGTACTGTTAAAATATTTTTTTCGTCTTGATTTATTAATAAACTAACGTATAACCCGTGTTTTTAGGCAAGTATCCCGTACGAACATTTGTAGCAAGCATCCCACCAAACGCAATAAGACCCCTTACAAATCCTCCAATTTAATTAGTCCTCTACGACATCCCGCACCTGCAATAGCACCCTCCAAGTAGCAGATGCAGTGGATCTAGCACACACCAGGGATGGGTGAAACAAAAACACTGTTTAGCTCTTAAAACCTTTGCCCATAAGGAATTTTGAGTTTGGAATTCACCATCAGCCAAATATCTGATACCTAGCCCACCATATTTTTCTGGGATATACAATTTCTGCCAAGCCAGTAAGTTTAAAACCGCATTCAGATGTCCCTGAGAAGGGGTTGCAAAATTCCTTTTCCAAATCAGTCAAAGAAACATGCTAGACTCAGAAATAGCTCACAAAAAAATGTCCATAAATTTACATGTCAAACATTTGATGGTTATGCAGTGAATCTTACTTATAATATGTAAATTCCTAAACAATCAAATCGCTAACATGCCAATTTGTGTACAATTCTTTTGTGGGTTATTTCTAACTCTAGCATTACTCTCATCCAAAATCCCTTCAGGAGGGAAATCCATAGCCAGTTGATTTGTAGGCAAACTTTGTAGAGAAAAAACTAATGCAACATTGTGACGAAAAAAAATCCCCTTGCCACCAGGCCACTCGAGACTGGACCTTCAGCATCAACACAATGAACAATACCTTTTTCATCTTCCCACAAATGGTCCAAATATTTGAAAGCCAAAGACCTATATGAGAGAAAATAGTAACCTATCCAATCATACACTTTCTAGTAGGGGAAAGTAGGAGGCAATAGGAACAAAGAAAAAGGATCTTACCATGATTGATCAACTCCCGAGATTGAGTTTCGTGCTCCTTTAGAAAATCCATCACATTCTACAACAAGCTAGACCTGGCATTGGAGAAAAAAAAAATAGAACATCCTCGGCATAAGCCAAATGTAACATATGGGGAGACCCCATGGCGTAGGTACATGGGACTTCTTGGGGCCCGACAAATATATGCTGCAAATACCAATAACTTTTATCGTACATCACCAACCAATTAATATCTACACACGCAAATATTACACCAGACATACTTGACCAAAAAATTAAGCAATACAATTAGATCATAATATTCTACATAATGCTTAAACCAAAGGTGAAAATGTTCAACTATGACACAAATAAATAAATTAATTAAAAAAGAAAGAAAGAATTCCATTCCGCTTAAGAATTAAGTGTAACAATTAAAAATTTAATAGAACTAAAGATATTTTTGTCATTTCACTTAAAATAAGGGTAATTTTATCATTTTGTTCCAATTAATTCAAGGGGATCTAGTTGATTTTATTTTATTTTTAAACTTAAAGGGTCAAAATATTTTTGACCTTCATCTCTTCTAACTATCCCCTCCTTTGTTCGGGTATTCCCCTCATCTCCCCTACTTGCTCCGACAACGGTGAATCAAGCAACCATTGCCCGCCGCCACACCTACAACGAAGAGCACCACCACCACATCCCGCCATCACCAGTCCTTCTCCCTTTCTCTCCCTCTCTACTCTCATCTCCTCGCCCCCCCTCTCTTTAAATATTTTTTGAATCATCTCCATTAAATTAATTGAATATGATTTAATTAATTTGAATGGTATAAATGTTATTTAACATTAATTAAATTTCTAAATTTCTTTAAAAATAAATTTCTAAAAAAATAAAAAGTGCACGACAATCAAATCCACATAAAGGAAGCTAAGTAAAATCCCAATTTGAATTTTTCTTGTGTTTTAGAAAATGTTACCCATTAGAAAACATTGATAAGGTTGCGTTTGGGTAAGGGATTTGACAAATTCAAACAATTTTTTTAAAAGAAGGGATTTCAAAATCCTGAATTTTGAAATCCGTTCATTTCATAAATCATTTATTTGGATAATAGTTTGAGCCAAAATATTTGAATGTGTAATTTCAACAAATTATGGAAACAAAACAGAATATAACAGAATTTATGGAAACAAAAACAGAAACTCATCGCCAAACGCCATACCAAACCCAAATTCAAAAACAAATTCAACCAAATCCAAGAACAAATTCAACCAAATCAAAAAAGAAGCAGATCGTTCGTTCGAACAAGAAAAACCCAATTGTTTGTGTTTGTGTTCACAGTCGCCGTTCGAAAACGTGTTCGCAATCGCTGTTCGTGTTCGAAATCGCAATCGTTCGCCGTACTAAATAGGGTTCACAAACGTGTTTGCAATTGCCGTTCGTGTTCCGACATCAAAATCGATTTCGAACCCTAAATAGGGTTCGATTTCGATTTCGAAATCGAAATCAATTTCGAAAAACGAAATCGAACCTAAAACGAACACCAACATAAGAACGAAGAAGAGATGAAGCAGCAGAAGAACGAAGAAGATACAGAAGAACGAAGAAGAGGCAGAAGAACGAAGAACAGTGATAGGAAGGATTTCACAAATTTAGCCTCTCTCAAAGTTAGTTTGAAATAATTCATTTCACCCCAAAAAGGATTTAACAAATCCCTTTTCTTAAAATTCTTCCACTCCCCAAACAAAGAATTTATCAAAAATTGATTTCAAAATCCCCTAACCAATTGAAAGTTCTCCTACAAATCCTTCATCCAAACACAACCTAAGTTTGACGGTAGAAGAAAAAAATATTCAGACAAGAGAGAGAGAGAAACATAAGATGGCTCCGAGAGAGAGAGTAGCCACCGTTGATGGTAGGGAGTCGAGGTACAGGGGCATGAGGAAGAGGCCTTGGGGACATTACACGATGGAAATCAGGGATCCCGGCAAGAAGAGTTGGGTTTGGTTGCGGACTTTTGATACGGCGGAAGAGGCGGCACGTGCGTATGATACGGCCGCACGGGGAGTTTCGCGGCGCAAAGGCGAAGACCAATTTTCCCTCCGCGAACGAGCTTTTGGCACCAAAAACTAACGTGCCGTCATCCGGAGTCCCAGCCAGAGCAGCACCATCGAGTCTTCCAGCTTCGCTCCTCCCCCTCCCGTTCCCGTTCCCGCTTTCGCCGGCCTTCCGTTTCCCCTTCCTCCGCCTTCACTCGAGCTCAATCTCGGCGGATCCACCCACTTCCCCAGCCCTTTCCCGACGACGCGTCCCTACTTCTTCTTCGATGCACTGTCGCAGTCCCAGATCATGACCCACCACCTCAACATGTTCAGGATCCACCGTCTGGTCCCAGATTTACACCAGAACTTCACCGGCGGCACCCAAAGCGACTCCAACTCATCCTCCGTCATTGATTTCAACTGTTCCGACTGCAACTCAGCCAGAAAGACCATCGATCTCGATCTTAACCTCTTTCCTCCCCTAGAAGTCACCTGATCTACCCTTTTTCGGTCAACCCACCAGCGATTTCGGTTTTCTTTCTTCAATTTAATCATTTTTTTTCCCCATTTTAAATCAGGAAAAAATATTAAATATGTAAAAAAAAAAAAAAAAATCCAGAGAGAGAAGAAGAGAGAATCGCAGCCTGAAAATGATTTTGGATGTGCTGAAAAAAAAAATCCATCCCCCTATCTCCGACACAGCCCCATCCCCCATCCCCTTCGTTCTCTCCAGTGACAGCATAAAAATGGCTTCTTCAACAAAATTTCCATCGAATAAGGCTCCTTCCCGTGTAGGCGGTGTAAATTCTCTGTAAATTTCATCAAACTCCAAATATTTTTTTCAGAAGCTTTCTCAGTTTCATTAACTATTTCCATGGGATTGTTGAGATAAGTTATGTACTTGGAAGGAAGAAGAGGGTTTATATTAGCATCGATATGAAACCAAACCCAAAACACAAATAATAGACTTGGTCAACTTGAAATTAATCCTCTACTTCTCAAGGTTGGTAAATGAGAGAGAAAATATAGAGAGCCATCATCAGTGGGTCGCTTCGCCGTTGCCGGTGAGACAAAATTTACTCTTATTTTTCAAATAAAATAACTAAAATACCCTCAATTCTATTAAAATGTTAACTGTTGCACTTAAGTCTTAACTACATGGGGTATAAGTGGTGACAAAAATATCATATAGGTGCAAAGTGCAATTAAATCTAATTATAGGGGTGCAAGATGAAATTAATCCTAAATTAAATTCTTAAAAACTACATGATTAATTATATTTTACTCACCTGTAATTAGGCTGTTTTGTACTTTGTCCCCCAATGGTATTGACGTCACCACTTACTCTCCAGTGGTTGTGGACTAAAGTACAAAAGCTAATTTTTCTGTTAACTCTAAGGCTCAACGGGCAAAACTCAATAAAAATCTGTTAAATCGCATTAAATGACATTTATACTCTTGAATTGACTAAATTACAATAAATTATTTTTATAAGGAATTATAAAAACACATTTAAAAGTTGGAATACAAAATGCAATTTGAAATATCAAAACCCCTTTATCTTTATAAGGAATTATAACGATGATTTAAAAACACATTTTCAAATTGGAGTACAAAATGCAATTTGAAATATCAAAGCCCCTTCCTTTATTTTTCTTCTGCAAAAGAACAAACCCTCTCCATCTACTTCACCCGCAAAACAACCAGGCACAACCACAACTCAAATGGCCAACCACCATTGCCGCACACCCCACCCCGTGTAACCTGCTCGTCTCCTAATTCCCACCCCTACTCTGGCTCCGAGGAAAGCGATCCCCCCTCCCCCATACACCTCTCGTAACCTGCTCGCTTCCCCACTCCCACCTGCTCCTACTCCGGCGACAATGAACTGGAAACAAAAATGGGATAATTGGTAATTAATCCCAAATAGGGGATGTAATATGTTGTTAGTTCCTTTTGAAGCATAAGTTGTGATTTAGTCCTTTAAGTTGGTTTTTGCTTGTATTTTAATCCCGCATACGCGTTGTGCGAAATGTAAAAATAACTTTGGTGAATATCAGTTACATGTAACTAATTTTAGTTATAATTTAATAATTAACTATATTACATATATCTGTGTAATATTAGTTACATGTACTTGTGTAATATTAGTTATACTTTACAAATTACATGCATTTGTGTAATATTTGTTACACACAAAAATTAGTTTAATATTAGTTATATGTATTTGTGTAAATTTAATTACATGTTACAAATTACATGTATTTGTGTTATATTTCTTGTATCTTACAAATTTTTACACATAAATTAGTTACAAGATACAAAATACAATAATGATTGTTACATTTAATGAACATTTTATACACAAATTAGTTACATATAACTGCGCGAGTGCAAACGCGTGTATTGAGTCTTCTGCCTTTTTTAATAGATGAGACTAAAACACAAGTTGTAATTGCCAATAGAACTTTTTTAAAATTAAGGGTAAACTACCAGCTCGAGTTCCGCGTTCGGTTCCTCGTCAATAGACAAATATTGCAAAACAGATGGTAGGTTGGGGTGATGACATTGCAACAATAAAGTATCAAATTGCAATGATATTTAAGTTAATCAAATCAAATTCAAAGTCTGTAAGGGTGCATTTGGTTGGCTGTAAAATAAATGAAAAAGAAAATGAAATGAGAAAAAAAAAAAATCTTATTTAGTTGGATAGAAAATGAGAGGAAAATTAAAATATGATGAAAAAGAGATAAATTTCAAGGCAATTTTTTTCTTCACAAATTTGGGAGAAAAATGGAGAAAAGTGATGAAAAATGAATAAAATTACAATTATACGCTTAATAGTAGATTTTTTAATTTATTTTTTAATAAATGAGGACAAAATAGTAAATTATATTAAAATGTATTATTTTCTCTTCTTTTATTTTTCTTCTTAACCAAACAATATTAAGGAAAATAATTTTTCTTTCACAATGGATAAAAATATTATCCTCTCATTTTCTTTTATTTTTTTTCTTTTTCATCTTTCAAACCAAACTATCCTAAATATTACATAAATGATAACACTTTTCACCACCACCCCTTGTTTTTCATTAAAAAAAAAAAGAAGAAAAAACTAAAACAAAAAATCAAAATCAAAATTGAAGATAAATCAATCACCTATGTTATTATATAAAGGAAGAGTGGAGTTATGGTATGCTTCCTCCTCCCTCTATCTATTTTTAATTAGATAATAATAATGAGCAGTCAAAATACAAAAAGTGATACTTTTCTTGATATTAAACCCAGATATTCTTATATTTTTCTTTTCTAATTTACACTTTACAGGTGAAATACCACAAGAGATTGCCAACCTTAAGTTGGAGATACTAGCATTGGAGTAGAACCATTTGACTGGATATATTCCAGCAATGATCTTCAATATTTCTACATTGAGAAGATTGTCATTACTATCAAATCATTTTGTGGGTAGTCTTCCATCAAATATAGGCCTCACGCTGCCAAATCTTGAAATCTTCATTCTTGGATGCAATAACCTCACTGGAGTCATCCCCGAGTCTCTATCAAATGCTTCCAGACTATCTAATCTCTGCCTCCAAGAAAATAAATTGACTGGATCAATTCCTAACTCACTGGGTAACTTGAGACTTTTGGAACGCCTTTACCTACATAAAAATAATTTCACCAGTGACATGAGTTTCCTCACTTCCTTGACAAATTGCAGACATTTAAATGTATTAATTCTATATGAAAATCCTTTTAACAACTTCCTTCCAACTTCGATTGGGAACTTCTCATCTTCTTTGCAACAGTTGGTTTTAAGTAATTGTGGAATCAAAGGAAACATTACCAACGAAATCGGAAATTTAAGCAACTTGATATGGTTAAGCCTAGATGTCAATCACTTGGTCGGATCTATTCCGACGTCAATCAAAGGGTTATGTAATATCCAAGGATTGTGGTTTTCTGACAATGAAATACGTGGATCCATTCCTCAAGAAGTTTGTCTCTTGAAATCCCTGGATGAATTATATCTAAGCAAAAATTGGTTTTCAGGTGGGATTCCATCATGCATGAGTGATATGACTGCTCTCAGATATCTCCACCTTGATAACAATTCATTAACTTCAACCATACCAGAAAGCTTGTGGAGCCTAGCAGATCTCTTGAAGTTGAACTTATCGTCGAATTCTCTAAGTGGCTCTCTATCCACAGAAGTTAGAAATTTGAAGGGTGTAACACTCTTAGATCTATCGGTGAATCAACTCTCAGGTGAACTCCCAAACGTATTTAGAGGTCTGCAAAGCTTGGTTAACTTGTCTCTGGCTCAAAATAATTTTGAAGGTCCTATTCCTGATTCATTCGGTGAATTACTCAGCTTGGAGATGCTGGACCTATCTCATAACCATCTCTCTGGTGTAATACCCAAGTCTTTAGAAACACTTTCAAATCTTGAATATCTCAATTTGTCTTTCAATGGGTTGAGTGGGGAAATTCCCAATGATGGACCTTTTGTAACCTATCCAGCCAATCTTTCTCATCAAATGGGGCACTATGTGGTGCTCACCGGTTTGAAGTTCCATCATGTCCGAACAATTTTCAGCACAGATCCGACAAAAGAAAAAAGCTTTTTATTGTGTATATTCTACTCGCTATCGTACTCGCAGTAGTGCTTGCCTTAATCTTTGCCCTTTATCTTTTTTAAAACGAGCTGGAAAAGATCTAAAAAAGAAGTCTCAACTCAACATGATCCAATAAATGCACACAAAATAGTTTCGTACCATGAACTTTACCGAGCGACGGAAGGGTTCAATGAAAGCAACTTGCTAGGTACGGGAAGCTATGGTTCGGTTTACAAAGCGAAAATTGATGGAACTTTTTTGGCTGTAAAGGTATTCAATACTCAAGTAGATGGCGGATGGCGAAGTTTTGAGACAGAATGTAAGATATTGTGCAACCTTCGTCATCGAAATCTGACTAAAGTCATCAACTGTTGCTCCAACACAGACTTCAAATCTTTGCTACTGGAGTACATGCCTAATGGAAGCCTAGACAAGTGGTTGTATTCTCATAACTATTTCTTAGATGTTTTGCAAAGATTAGACATAGTAAAAGACGTAGCATGCGCATTGGAGTATCTTTACTATGGTTACTTGATGCCGGTCGTTCACTGTGATATAAAGCCCAGTAATATCCTACTAGATGAGGACATGGTTGCCCATGTTTGTGATTTTGGCATTGCAAAGTTGTTTGGCATGCAACAGTCCAGCACGCATACAAAGACATTGGCAACATTAGGGTATATCGCACCAGGTGACACTTGAACTTTAACTATTTCACATCAATATTTTACATTCGTTTTCTCACTAAAAATAACGTATTGAAATATTAAAGTATGTCAATCAATAATTAAATCGCATGTAAATAATTAGAGTTAAAACAATCTAAATGACTGTCTAACAAGTATTTTGTCCCCTAATCTTTATTTTTGCACGTCCCTCCCTAAAATTTGGATTTGTCTTTGATGGGCCCAATTGTACACTTCCGGTCACTTTTATCACTAGCATCAATCAACTTTGAAGTTTGGGTATAGTTGTACTTCTCTAACTAACTTGCAAGTCACGTGATTGACTCGGCAAGAAAAGAGATTAGAATAGCGTGATCGAGCCAAGTAGACATATAAAGAGAAAGGAAACATAATGAAATATTGTAAAAATAATAATTGAGCGCAAAGCGCAACCATACCCAAACATCAGGGGTGACATCTGTAATTTTAAATTTACTCATCCTCACAAACCTGTGGACTCTTGTGTTTCATTATATCTTCTCCTACAGAGTATGGATCAGAAGGAATAGTTTCAACAATGTCTGATGTTTATAGCTATGGCATTACGGTGATGGAAACATTCACAAGGAAGAAGCCAACAGATGACATGTTTGATGGAGATCTAAGCTTGAGAGGTTGGGTAAATGATTCAGTGCCTCATGCAACAATTGAGGTCGTAGATTCCCACTTGCTTCAGCCAGAAGAAGAGTACTATACTACTAAACTACAATGCATATCATCCATTTTGGAATTGGCTTTATGTTGCACAGAGGAGTTCCCTGAAAAAAGAATCAACATGGAGGATGTAGTAGCTTCACTGAAGAAGATTCGAGAGCGGTTTTTGGCAAGTCAAGGGAGGGCTAGAAGTGGCATGCACTTTTAGAAACCCAAAGTGTTGTTTGGTAAGTCAAAGTTAATGATGATAGATTGTAGACTATATATGATTTAGCTACAATGGATTTGGGATCTATATTTGTTTTACATATAACGGAGCATGGACACATGTCATGTTCGACATTAAAATATTAAAAAATTAAAAAAATTAAAAAGTATGAGTATAATTAGGCTACAAAAATACTCTAAATATATATTAAAATTTCTATTAGTGCTCATATCATTTAGAGCACTAATGAATTTAAAAAGATAATAATTAAAAAAAAAAAAAATGAAGTTGGAGAACTCCTTAATTTACAAATAACAAAATGTCAGAAAATAAAAAAAGCAAAAAATTGACTATTAAATCGCATAAATTAAAAGTCGCATAAAATTTATCTATGGTGGGAGGCCATCGACAAACAAGACATAATATACTTAACAAAAAAAACGACTATTTTTTACAATTCATAAATAATTTATCTTAAAGGTAAAAAAAGTCAATAAATTAAATGATAATTGTTTTATCTTTTTAAGATCAGACAAAAGTAAAGGATAACATTTATAATTTTATTTTACTGGGGGTATATCTGGTAGGTTTTAGGTGTGAAGAGGTGTGAGTGGTATTATCCCTTTGCATTTTTAGATTTTATTTATTAACATTTGTTACCCTATAGATTTTTAAAATATTACCTCGTTCTGTCTCTTACATGTCCAAGACGTGTCCGATTTGAAATTTAAATTTTCAATTCTCCAGGACACTCTAACACTTGTATAGGCATGTCCACCATGTGTCTATATCTGAGACATGTCCAATACGCAGACGCCGATCTTCTGACAGGTGTCCGGGCTTCCTAAATCACCATTCTTGTTTATAAAATTTTCTTACATATGCATCAGAGTTAGCATTCCCTGAAAATGTATGTGTTCCCATATATCCTAAAAATAAAATTCCTACGAGCCAAAAGTGACTTGATGCAACATCTATACTAATCGAAAGATTCATTGTGGTTTGTCTTTTTTCTTCCAGCTAATCATTTCGTGTATAATAAGTAATTCCAATTATTTTAACCCATAACAATTTTTAGCAAGTCAAATTATTATATTTTCATACCAAATACTTCAAGTATGAAGTTGCAAGCATGTTCATATATTTATTCCAATATTATCCTTCATATTTTTCCCTTCTACATATATTTGCATACACAACCACTACTCCCCCTAGATTATATTTAAATTTCATATTTCGTACTTCATTTGGAGATACTAAGTCGGCATACGCAACCTCCTCTCCCCCAAATTTTTAAAACCCCCTCTATTATATGACATAATTTACAATTACTATTTATTTATTTACAATAGACTCCAAAGTTTATGTTAAAAAGATAGTTCCTAAAGTCTAACTCCAATACTCCAAAGTTTTTCTCTCGCTCAGACTTTGTTCTATTTGGACATTGTTCAAATAACTGATGGTGGTCAGAGGTGGAGCAAGAGAGTAGAGATGCTTTGATAGAATCGATGAAGAAGAATTGAAGAAGAAGAAGCTCTTGTTTGTCAGATCTGAAAGAATCGAAGAAGAAAAAACGAAGATGAATAACGTAGACTTGCTCAGTTTTTTTTTTTTTTTTGTTTCGATAATGTTGCAGGGTTTGAACAATGTTTAAGAAGCGATATTGATGTATTGAAGAAGAAATGACTAGCTTATAGTTTTTTATCAGTGAATTTTAGTTTTTTGAAGTATTTTGATGGAAAAAATTAGATTACCATGGTACTTCATTGTGAAATGTAGATATTGATGTATTTTGATATTTTGATATATTAACATGGTGTATTATGGAGAAATTGTGCATTTTGAGATGTATTAAATGATAGTATATTTTTAACTTCATGGATGATAGGGTAACTATTACACCCCACCCTGGACACCTGTCATGCAGGGCCGACGTGACGTAGACATGACACCGCCCAACTGACTAGCCAACCACAATACGTCAATAAACAAAATTGTGGATCTATACAACATATAATAATCCCATCTAATAGGGATACACCGTCCCAACTATTAAAAACAATAAAACAAATCCGTTGAACCTCACTTAGATTTCATCTCTGATATTTCGTCTCAAAATTTCTCTCAAATGACTCCTTTGCGTGACCCGCATAACTCTATCTAGCGCCAGTAGGGGACCAACCGACTCCTAGCTATTTCACCTACGAGTGTACTGCCTTCTTAGTAAAAATATTTTATAATAATAATTTAATCTACAATATTTAAATGGATCAAGCATAAGTATATAAATAACACGTAGCTAGTGAAATTCTCCATAATATAAGCAGACAATAAGTATAAGTTCCATTCAAACCCATCTAGTATAAAATAATACCATTCACCATAATAAATAATAAATTACCCAATATAAGTAGAACAACACATCTCAAACACCACACTACCACAACACACACTGGCTAGCCATAGTGATCGTTTTAAACTCACGATTGGGAGTTGCAACGGTACCGTAACATTTGTAGGAATGCATTCCTACGAAATATCTACACCCCTTATGGGGAGAAATATCCACACCTCTTACGGGGAGAAATATAATCCACACCCCTTTCGGGGAGAACAATTATGGCATCGTCAAAATCATCAGTATAGTTAAAAATCCACATCCCTTACGGGAAGAAATATATTTTCATACCACATTGTCAAAAATTCACACCTCTCACGAGGAGAATATAAACCACACCCCTTTCGGGGAGAATTTTCAAAATCATAGTTTTCTCTCTCTTTTTAAAATACCCACTGATTTCAATAAAAACCATTTTTCTACCTTTGTACCACTAATTTCAGTAAAAACTATTTTTTCACCTTTGTTTATAGAAAACCAAGAATTTTTAGAAAACTAGATATTTTCCACTTTCTTTTAAACCACCAAAGCCAACGAATCATTTTTCAACTTTCTTTTAAAACCAACATAATTTACCGAAAATCTATTTTTTCCCAATTCACCCAAAACTTGTTGATCCGTATCATTTATAAAAACGTCCTATTTTAAGTCACATATTTCATCATATATATATGAAAATAGATTTTTTCAAGAAGGCAGTACACTCACCTGATTATCCGTATGCGAAGACTTGACCACCTGTTCTCTACTGGTACTCCGATACCTGCGAACCTAATAGTGACAGAGCCTAAATTAATATTTTGAATAAAAACATTCTAATAACCATACAACCCTAATTTCCTTAATTTCTTACTCCCCGCGCTTTATTATGTAAAATTCTTATTCGGTAAATTTCGTTTCATTAAAAATTACTGCCTAAAATTTAGTAATACAAACGATCCCAAATTTATTATTCCGGTTACAAAATTTTGATGTTAGAATTTAATTTAATGTAACTAAAATAAACTTAATAAAAAACGTTACCCGTTCCGAATCGTTCACGGGTCGCGAGATGGATTTTGAATTTTATTGGGGTTATTTGTGCAAATTTCCTTTTTTTTTTTTTTTTTTTCGATTATGTTTCCCATTTTTGTTTCAAACGGACGGACCGCCCCCCCCCTCTCTCTACTGTTGCCGACCGCCCGTGGCCTTCCACACCTCACCGATTCTCATTGTCGGTCCTACACCACCCACACCAACAATCAACAACCACCACTAGCCACCCCACAACCGAATATGCCTACCCACGAGACCACCAAGCATACCCACATGACAACATTCTCTCTCTCACTAACCTTCCTTCACCGCCGGTCGCACCATGACGACGATCATACACGCATGCAATCGAAGCAACACACACACGTACACACGTTGCACAAAACAAGAATTGGAAACACATACACTCCGCCGAATGCCACCGTCGAACGAAACCGAAACCCACCGGCGATCACACCGCCGATCACATACACATGCATACATACACCCATCACAATGATCAAAGAAATACGCATAAATACTCACCAGATCGAAGATCGTCGACGCTGGACAGTCGAGCCCAACTCCCGCTCACCGGCGATGCTAAGAATGCACACCGTCAACGCCGTCGACAAACCACCCCACCGACCGAACCACCTTTTCTCTCTCCTGGAACTGACGACGATATCCACACGATCACGCACACGAGTAACAGCCACGACCACACTGCCGGAGGAACGCCAATTCAAGGAAGTTCGATGACCCCCTCTGCTCCGGTTTTCTCTCTCTTTCTCTCGACTCACTGACGAACGGCGACGAACGACCAAACCCACACACATACACTCCTGCCGGTGGATAAAACCGCCGACCATCCCTGCTCTCTCTCTCTCTCTCTCTCTCTTCTTTCTCTTTCTCTCTCTTTCCCGATCCTTCTCTCATGCAGCCGACCATGTGGCCTCTTCCTCGCCATTCGTTCCTCTAGGTCTATCTAGATATATCTAATATATATATATATAATATATAAAGAATTTACACAATTCTCCTTTTTTATTTAAAATTTTTAATTAGACCCATTCTCGTTTTAATGTTTTAAAAAATTACAATTTGATTCCCAAAATTTAAATTCACATAATTAATTTACACCATCCGCCCTAATATTTTCGAAACATTTTACAACGCGATTTAAATTATACGCATATCAAATATCGAGGTCTTACAAACCGACAAAAGATGATAATTCATATTTCATTACTTCAAATATTACACATTCATTTCATTGCCAAAAACATAGATAAAATTGTAATAACATACACACAAAATACAATTTTTTTGAAAAATGAAGGTCTCTTACTTTGAACAACTTTCAAGTCGACTATTCGATCACATTTGTATTTTTTCCCCTGAAATTCATTCCAATATCACCACCATAAACACTTGAAAAAGACATGAAAAATAAAAATAAGAGCTTCAACTTCTCAACTCATGTTGTTGTTTCCGTCATAAAAAAAAATTATCAGTGTACAATTATGAAAAAAACGAATTATATATTGGAGAACCTGAGGTAGATTGGAGGTGCTCCTAGAGGCTTGAATGATCCGTGAAGAAATCCGATTAAGCCAAAAATGGATAACAATGAGCATTGGTGGAGAATGAGAGATGTGGAGGGATTCTATTACCATTTTTACTGTCAAATTAACCCGGTAAAGAGAAAAAAGAAAGTGTAATTTGTGTTATCCGTTATCTAACACCGCTTGCACCCTCTTCCCAGGCTATAAATATGCAATAGACTAAAAAGGCTGGCACCAGAAGACGATCTCAACCATTAGTCGAAACATATATTCAAATATCATTCTGATTTATAATATAGATTATTCGTCCTACAAGGACATTTTAATATTATTCTAATAAAAATAATTTAGGTAATTTAAATTTATAATTTCCAAATATAATTAATTTAGGTTAAATAACTAAAAATTATTTAATTCAATTATTATTTTACCCTTTAAAATTACAAACACAAATTCTTAATCTTTTTATGTTTTTTATATTTTTTTCCCCTGCGGAGAGCCACAATTTCCCCTCTCTTTCTTCTTCTTTCTCTGCCCCGATCTTCGCAATAGACTGCATAAATCTTGTGCATATTTGTACGGTGTGTGGAAGAAAAAAATAGAGAGCAAAAAAATTCGTGGCTTGCCGGAGGTAGTAGCTCGCGGGAGAGGGTGATTGAGAGAGAAAAAGAGTACCAAATGCCACCTATTTTAGACTTAATTTTCAATTTTATCAAACTAACATAGTAATAGAGAGAAAAATAAAACAAAAAAAATGAAACTCTCTCAAAGCATATGCAAAAACCCCAGGCAGATTGATTTGAATATGAATGAAGTGCATATCAAGAATCATAAAGACATAAGAAAATGATCATTTTATTCAACTCTGCTATCAAAACGAATCCATTACCAAATGATTAAATACAGTATCATGTATTATATCTATATATACTCTATGTATGTAGAGCACACGCAATTGATCGAACTTCACATGGTAAATTTCCAGCATCTGTGCATCAAATCGGAATCGAATTGCACAAGGATCTGATCTACTACTTGATCAAGGCAATCAGAGAGACGAACAACGAGGATATCACAATTGCGCCGGAGATCGGAACGGAATATCACGATCCGTGGTCCAACTCCGGTGCCGGAGCCACCTAAGGTTTACCAGTCAGACTATCAAAATAAATTCCCCCTCAATGAGACAACATGAATTCAAAGGTCTTTTAAACCTTTCATCGAGTCCTAGGAGTAATAATCCACCTTTTTGAGGAATAGAAGGACAATTCTATTATTAAGTCCTAGGAGAAATGACCCACGTTTTAAGGGGAAAAAAAGTACAATTCTGTTGTTAGGTTCTAAGAAAAATGGTTTATTTTTGGAGTAAGAAAAGGACAAGTCTGTCATTTAGTTTTAGGAGTGATGATCCATTTTGAGGAATAGAATTCCGCCATGCAGTCCTTAGAGAAAATGATCATTACTTTGAGGATAAAGTCGATCATGTCATAACCCTAGATAACTATATATTCGAAGTCAAATACAATTAAAAAAATTTGAGTTACCTTCGGTCCTACGAAACCAACTCCGAGCCGAGGTTTGTCTCGAACATGCCACGAAGTTTCCTACTAGAGCTACCTCTCCCTAAGATGGCATACATACAGCACAAACATAATCATCTATTCATGTAGACATAGTCATACATAGTCAAGAATATATCTATGCATAAAAATTAATATAATTTACGTCCTTAAAAGTTCATTAGTCAAGGTCCAGGTTTTTAATCACTTAATAAATCTAGAAAATCTACTTTAGATAAACTTTTGCTAAAAGCCATCCAAGATCCGCTCGAAAGATCGTAAAATGGACCCGATTTCGATGATGCAAGAAAACATTACCTCCCTGAAACAAATACTGAGCCAGATGAACCCAGTCTCACTATTCCAAGAAAAGAGAAAATAAGAGCATATCTATCGTTGTCTTTCCCTTAACTTCTTAAGTCCCTTCCAATGAATTAGGTTTTATCTTGTATGCTTAATTATTAGATCTATGTATCACTAAATGTAGACTTATTTTATCTAAGGTCAACTCAGGTTTTTATACTCCAACTTTCATAAATTAATTTACTTGTTGCAATTCACACACCATGAATAATCAAAATTTATGAAAATATAATTTTAATACTAAATTAGACCATCATCTAAAGGAAAATGTTAAAAGAAATGTCTTGTTTCAACCAAACGATGGTGAGATATTAACAAAAAAATCTGAGAAAGTTAGAAGGAAACCTTAGGAACCTTGTTATGGAATCATTACATATATTCCAACCTGGGAGTGCTCGAGTCACCGTGAAAGAGTATAGAAGACCTCCTCAACCAGAATAAAATGAGGAAATATCTGGAAGATTCATGATGAGAAGGATGATAGGTAAAGTCTTAGAACCTGACCCCGCCAGAGAAAAGTTCTTGAAACCAATATTCCAAATATTAGGATTGTATTGTAATATATGTCTCTCTCTCTCTCTCTCTCTCTCTCTCTCTATATATATATATATATATATTATTTTTTTTTAAATATCCTTCCGGCCGGGCCTAAATTTTTTTGACCTTGCCAAAGCCCGACCCTAATTTTGATCGGGCCCTAATACCTAGGCTCAGGCTCGGCCCATGGGCTCAAACTCTAAGCTCAAGCCCTAAAAAAATAGGGTCGAACCGTTCGGATTGGGCAGGCCCCCAGGCCCATGACCATCCCTAGTAAATAGGATGTTTTTGGAGGGCCAATAGGGTTTCCCAATTAAGTAAGACTCATCATTAATGACTCGGTCTAATTAAATTAATATCAATTTAACTATTGGTCCTTGAACATATTTGTATTTTCAATTTGGTCCCTAGTTTAATTTTTAAATTAAATTATTCCCCCTAAAGTTATTTTGAAGTGTTTCAATCAAACCCAACTTAGACTAGGAGCAAAGAGTTTTTTATTAGGAGCAAAGAGGACGTTTCGACGTGATTGCCTCTCAATTTTCCCTCTATTTATCTTTTGGTAGTGTACCCCCTACCTATTACCTCTTCCAAAGACATTTCCATACAAATTGTAAATAAAATTTCAACATTTGAAATAAAATAAAAAATCATATAAAAATATGATTTTTTTTGGTTATTATGGCCGTTGATGATGTTCGAAATTAGTTCATCAAATGTAGTGCACCTCTGATCTCGAATACAATTTTGAATTAGGGTTTCTGCAAAATAATGCACACGGGGAGTAAAGCGACTGACGCTACACTTTCGATGTAAAAATTAATAAAGTTTTGGTCTAAATGAATTTGGACACAGTTTTCCATAGCCAATTGTGCATAACTTAGTCTCGTTGTGCCCCCTTGTATTTATAGTGTGGAAAGACTTGTTTGTCTAGTCTTTCTCAAGATCTTGGTCAATAGTTCCCCCTGTATTTATAGGTGTGGAAAGACTTGTTTGCTAAGTATTTCTCGAGATCTTGGTCAATCCTCATGTAATCCTCACGAGATTTGTGGGACACTAGAACTGAGGGATTTATGTCTGTTGAATGAGTCAATCCTCAGATAAGTTGTTGTATGCTCTGCAGGTTCATCCGGGAAATGTCTCGCATCTCCCTCGTCATCTCCATTAGCTGTCAATGAGACTCGCCAGATAGACCAGCACAAAAATGCAACAAACGACCCAGAGAAACAATTCAATTAACAACAAACAATTCAAACACACAAACATGTAAAAAAAATGCAAAAAATCACAACAAAACTAACAATGACCCAACAAATATTCGTGGATCCTGAATTTTTCACATCAAAAGAGAGAGATATAGAGAGATCTAAAAACTTTAGATTGAGTGTAACAAAAACAACAAAACTTGAATTTTCTAGAGAGAGAAAGAGAAAGAGGAACGACAAACTTCCAATTTGGGCGTCAATTGCATCACTTGCGTTAGAGAACCAATATATGGGGTATGGTGGTGACGACGATTGAGAACTGGCGAAGGTGGTCCATTCGGAGAACTATCGAGATTCTAGACGACAAAAAAACTTTTAGGGCAGGGATTGGCTAATGAATAATCATGGGATGCCATAGGTTCCAATCTATATTCAAATAGTTCAACATGTGGTTACTCAAATTAATTGATTTTATTTAGGTTTTTTTAGATAACGATCCATTTTTAAGAAATAACGATCCATTATTCTTGGATCCTGAATTTTTCACATCAAAAGAGAGAGATATAGAGAGATCTAAAAACTTTAGATTGAGTGTGACAAAAACAACAGATCTTGAATTTTCTAGAGAGAGAAAGAGAAAGAGGAACAACAAACTTCCGATTTGGGCGTCAATTGCATCACTTGCGTTAGAGGAACCAATATATGGGGTATGGTGGTGACGACGATTGAGAACTGGCGAAGGTGGTCCATTCGGAGAACTATCGAGATTCTAGACGACAAAAAAACTTTTAGGGCAAGGATTGGCTAATGAATAATCATGGGATGCCATAGGTTCCAATCTATATTCAAATAGTTCAACATGTGGTTACTCAAATTAATTGATTTTATTTAGGTTTTTTTAGATAACGATCCATTTTTAAGAAATAATTTAGAATGGGCCACGTGAACCACAATCTAAACACAACAAAACCTGTAAATATTATTTTTTATTTAAAAAAATTCCATAATTGATTGCGGCTCATCAATCATAAATGTTGAAATATGCTCGGTTCAAATCCCATGATTTTTGCAAACAAAAATGAAAAGATTTTGGTTGGTTTTATTTTTAATTTTAGTTTTCTATTTTTATTCATATTCTCAGCCCAAGAAAAATTCTGCAAGTGTTCGAGATTTTCGATGGAGAGATATTCATAGTGTTGCAGCGGTGTGGGGTGATCAAGCGATGGAGATTAACAGTGCTATGGAGGCGATTGGTGCTCCAATGCCCAAGGGTGTTTTGGTACTCCGATGACTGCAGTTGTTCAAAATTCCGATGGAGATTCATAAAGTTGCAGTTGTGTGGGGGTGTTTCTGTGGTGAAGATTCACATTGTTGCGGCGACAATTGGTGCTCCAACCATGTTTGCAATCAAGTTTGGTAATCTTTTTATACCCATGTAGCTGTTTTTCCATTTTTTCAGTAAAAAATGGGAAACTGATTTTTACAATTGCCTTTGATTCTTAATATATGAAACATGGGTTGTTACTCTCAAAAAACAAATGTTACTACTTAACAACTATTATCAAACTTATTTATGATACTTAATTAAATAGTAATTCACGACAATTATTTTGTCCATCACCAAATTTACCGTACAACAACTATAAAAAATATGTTCCAATAGTATAATTGTTGTATAGTTAATAGAATTAATTATTGTACAACAATAATATTACCACTATTTGATATGTCGACTGCAATTTATTATTACTTCATTCTCTTTTTTCAAATAATAAAATGAATATAACTTCATAATAATTATTTAGCAGTAACACAATATATGTATTTTAGATCATTTTAAATGCGTTATTGTTAATTATTACTCTATATTTATTAACCTCGTAATGAATAACCAGAAGGGCATTACACTTCTGCATTTAAAAAAAAAAAACATTATAATTAATTTTTAAAAAAAAATTATCCCTTAAAATTCTAAATATTTTAGCACTGAATTTTCATTTTTATCAAATTAACACTGAAAAAAAAAAAATCTCAAGCACATCTAAAAATCCCTCGGAGATTGATATGAATATTATTAGGAGATTTCAACTTAATTTAAGTGGAATAATTCTTTTGATTTATATAGTAATTTAAAAGTATCATTTGATTTATTTAGTGATTTGGGTACTTTCAATTGATTGATGTTGGACAGTAATCTAACACTTGCATTTATGTACAACTCTAGATTTGTATGGATGATTTGACTACAAAAGAATGATAAAAATATAACAGTCACGGATGATTTATCAATTACAAAAATATTGAGGAAAATGATCACTTTATTCAACTCTGCTATCAAAACGAATCCATCACCAAATGAATAAATACAAAATAACGTATTATATATACATATCTATATATAATCTATGTATGCATGTGGAGCTCACACAATTCATCGAACTTCGCATTGTAAATTTCCAGCGTCTTGCATCAAAACGGAATCGAATCGCACAAAGATCCAATCTACTGCTTGATCAGCGCAATCAGAGAGACGAACAGCGAGGATATCACAATTGCGCCGGATATCGGAACGGAGTATCCGGATCCGTGGTCCAACTCCGGTGCCGGAGCCGGAGCACTACCGAAATCCTGTGCCGATGCAGCGGAGAAAATTGCAGCAACGGCAAAGACGAAGATACACAGAGACTTGAATGCCGCCATTGTAGAAAAGAGAGAGGAGGGAGGGATTTGTAGAGAGAGAAACCAACACCGATTGGAGATATGAGAGAGAATGAGAAGGTGAGGATGATAGAGGTAGAGAGTAAGGGGAGGAGGTATATATAGGTGAGCGTGGGCCTTAGGTGGAGGCGCGTGGACCCCGCGGCAGCGTGGGCAGCTGGAGCAGGGTGGGCGGAGGAGCTATGTCGGCCCCCGGCACACGTCTTCTCACATCCTTATATATATATACACACACACACACGTCCTTTTCTTTTTTAACAAATAAAAAAAATGGGGTGGTGGTGGTAGTGGGTGAGGTGGGTTTTGGGTAAATGTAATTTAAAAAAAATATAGGAGTAAAAAGTAATTTTTAAAAAATAGGGAAATTAGTGATTTTTTTTTTTTTTTTTAAAATAAGAGAATAAAAAAAAATATTTGTTTAAATAAGAGAAGGCATTTATGTTTTTTTCTAAAAAAAAATAGGTAGGTCAGAGGACTTGACTGATAGTTTTCAAATGATAAGAGATATTCGTAATTTTAAGCAAAATGACAAGAGAAGATAAGTGGTAAATGTCCTATTTTCAAATGATTATAATTTAATAATACTTGTATTGATGAAAAATGTATGATTCTAAGTGATAAAATAATAAGTCATATGCACATCATTTAATTTTTTTTTACGTAATTTTAAGTGATTATTTTATTTTTAATCAAGCATATTTAATTAAATAAATATTTAATTCATTGCTGAATTTGTTATACATTAGACTCAACTAGTTTAATTTTTTAGTTAATTTCACCTAACTGTTAAATTCGTAAAATTAATATTTGTTGGAAAATGTGATCTGGTAAATAATTAATTATAAAATATATATATATATATATATATATATATATATATGTATATATATATATGTGTGTGTTATTAGTTACAGAAATATTCTTGATTAGTATATTACAATAAAATTTCAGAATAAGAATTGAAAGTACAGTACAGAAAATAAATACAGAATGTTGGATAGAAAATAAACAGAAATAACTAATTAGAAACTACTTATTGTATTACAGAAGAAAAATATAATAAAATCCCATAATGGACGATCGAATCAAATGTATTACGATATCTCCTTGAAACAAAATTTGCTCCGGCACTGGTGCTAATAGTTTGATCAAGTGTTTGCCTCCTAAGATCTAACAATCAACAACTTTTAGAGTACCGGCATTAGAAACCGAAAGTTCAATTAACATAAAATATCAAAATATGCAAAAACTTTCTCTCTTTTTCTCTCTCTCAAGAACAAAGAATCCGGGAAAATTCATGAATGCAAATGCATTATGTTTTAATATCTATATGCTGAAGAATGTCTGCTCTTATATAAAGAACAAAAAAAAAAAAAAAAAGATATATTGAAAGACCCAAGCTAAGCATTCCCCAAGGCCTAGCCCAGGTCCAATCCCAAGTCCTAGCCCAGGTCCAATCCCAATCTTGAGCCTTGTCCGTCAAAAGGATGGCAGCAGCAGCGGGCACGTAGTTTTATTTATGTTATAACTAAAAACTTTCTCCATATCCATAATGTCTCTATATTAATAAATTACTTTTCATATTTTCTTTAATAACTAATACAGAATAATCTACACGACATATCAACAACTTCAAGTGCGGTTAAAGTTATAATTTTTTATTCAAATTTTTTTCAATCAACAAATATAATCATTTTCTTGATTACCAAAAATAGAATTACCAAAAATAGGAAGAAATAAATTTGTGATTGCCTTTATGGAAAGATTCATTCAAAACAACAAGCTTTGGCCCCTATTTGTTGATAAAAAAAAAAAAAAAAAAAAAAAAAAAACAACACAAAATCCATCCATTTAATTTCCAAAATACCCCTAATCAAACATATAAATACCTTCTCCCCTCCTCCTACATAATAATAAAAAAAAAAAAAAAAAAAAAAAATGGCAAGAAACCACAACAATTTTCTCATATTTGTTGTTGTAGGTTTCTTGCCAAACAAGCCTTTCAATTTTTCACCATGGAAATGAAGAAAATTACCTTTGTAGTCCTTCTTGTTGTAGCTGCCTCCATCGCTGGAGCAATGGCCACCGTGGAGAGTCCGGCTCCATCTCCAGTGGCAATCACCGGCGATACTGCCGCCTCTTTGCCTATTGTTGGCTCTTTGGTTGGGACTTTCCTCTTGTCGTTCTTTGCCCTCTACATGCACTAAAGTCATAAAAAAAAAAAAAAAAATACAAAATAAAAATGTGCCTAGAATTATAAGATATCTTATAATTTTCCCAATTTTTTCTTGAATTTATTTATTTATTTTTTTGGTTTTTTTTTATTTTTTTTATTTTTTCATGTGTATGCAAGGGAAGTCGTGTAACAATGCAATAAACATTTTTTTACGTCATCTCCTTTCTATTTGTTATAAGGTTGATAATATATAATATGAATATAAATACATGTAGTAAGTTATTTAAGTTTTAGGTATTTTTTATATGGTCCAAGCCCCAATATTAATTTCATAAAATTCTCATTATTCATTTTTATTTATGAAAAAACCCCATCTTCCATTGATATTTATTGTACAACAATATTATATTGCACAATAATATTTTGAACCATATTTTAAAATGTTTACACCGAGTTTTCAAATATTTGTTGCACAACAATATTTAAAAAAATTAAATATCATTGAAGTAATAACTATTGTACAATAAATTTAATATCATCTATCAATGGTGTAGTAATTTTCGTATCACATATCGACGCTCATATTAAGAATAAAAACTGGGTAGCAAATATTTAGTCACATCCATAAAAAAAATTGATGCACAATAAATATTTACAATTCAGATGTCATTGTCGTAAAATTCCGTCGAGACACTCCACGCAGTCCACCCTTGATGCTGGAAAAACTTGTCATCAATTGTCTTTCCCACCAAAAGAACTTTATCGCCAAGAAATACTTATTGCCGCAACACTTGATCTTCACCGAATTGAAGTACGCACTTGACAATGAAGTATTTTGCATCTTATGGCAACTTGAATAAAAAGGAAAAATTGAATCAACCAAAATCATTTCATTTCTGACATTTGATTCACGTTATTTGTGCAAATGATTTCATTTTTTAAGTTGTGTTATTGTTTTGATTTTGGCCTTGAAGGATATGTTCTTCTTCATCACCCAAGCATGTGCGTGTGTGTTTTGCCAAAATGATTTTTTATTAAAAAATAAATAAATCATTGGGTTTAAGATGGTATAACTTTGTCCCTTGAGGTCCATTTTAATATGTTAGCTAATATTAGGTGTTAGCCTAAAAAATCTTAGATTTTATCGTACTACCATTAATTAATCAATAAAAATCTCACTACATATATTGCATGAAAAATTAATCAACGAAAATCTCAAAAATCCAAACAACAATACTTCAACAAATACATATGTCCACTTCTAAATAAAGCATATCAATTACACTAGCAGGGTAATATTGAAAAAATAAATAAAAAATGTATTTTTTTCAATTGGACTTAAATTTGTTGGGCCATTTTAATTAAAGTCTTATACATGAATTTATGGTTATAAATTCTTTTATTTTGACCTTTCTACTTTAAAAAGCTAAACATCACCTCCTTTTATTCTTGAAGTATAACACATTTTATTATAAAAATATAAAATTTAATTGACCTCTATTTTATTTTTTTAAATTTATATTTATATTTAAAGATAATAAAAGTAAAAAACTAGCATTTTCTCTCTATATATCCCTTTTTTCTTCTTTATTTCTATTTTTTTTTTTTAACAAAAATATAATTTTGCTTTTTTTTTAAAAATGTTTCATTGAATTAAATAAAAAAATTCTAGAAGCGGTAAAATATAGACTTTTAAAGTTGAGGGAACAAAATGAAACAAGATCAAAGTAGAGGGCATAAAACATATTAACTTTTATAAGCTACTTTT
The DNA here is from genome assembly GCA_016647705.1 of Eucommia ulmoides. Lineage (NCBI taxonomy): Eukaryota > Viridiplantae > Streptophyta > Magnoliopsida > Garryales > Eucommiaceae > Eucommia > Eucommia ulmoides. The sequence continues at coordinate 27,791,912 of CM028338.1, read as the reverse complement.
ATATAATAAAATAAATCAATTTTTATCTCATAAAATATTTTACACCGACAGATCAAAATTTAGATTCAACGGTTCATATATTATACAAATTACAATAAAATTTTATACTAAATGTTTTCGGCCATTGGATGAACATATAAATAGGGAGATATTTTATTGGATCAAATATTTAAAAAAAAAAAAAATAGAAAAAGAAAAAGAAAAAGAAGAAGAGATTAATTATTTAATTTATGTTGCCTCATCTCTCTTTATTCTCGTCCCATTTTCTTTCTTTTAATTTAGAGGTACCAAGAATATTCTAATAATTTAGACAACCAAATAGGATTTTTAACATTATTAAATGTTCAATTATCAATTATATAATCCTAGGGATATTTGAAATATGATCCTTCTAGCATTGAGGATTTCATGGAATTCTTGTTGAACTTTGGCCTCTAGCAAGAGGCATCGGAGAGATTAGCCTGGGTATTAATGTTTTAAAAATCGGACCGGACATCGAATCTGAAAAAAAATTGAATTACGAGTCATCGTTTCAACCGGTAGATGATATATATGAAAAAATATATAGAGAGAGATAACATTACAAGATAAGAAAAGTTAGGTGGGCAGCGGGTAGATTGGGACAGATTGGGTCAAAATCATGAACCAAACCAATACTAGGCGGGCTGTGTTAGTTTCAACCGTGGACTACCCAATGATGTGCGATTTGGGACAGGTTGGAGTGTGCAGGTTGGTTAGTTTAAATCGTGGACTACCCAATAGTGTACGGGTTGAGCCTATTTTTGGGTTGGACTAATGAAAATCGTGAATTGTTCTTAAAATATAATAAATGTTACTAAAAAAAAAAAAACATTACATTACAAAAATTTGTAGAAAATTGAGACAAAATTATAGTAACACAACAACAAGAAAAAAACTATAATAGAACAAAAAAAAATTACAAACGTAAGTAATAAAATCTAAAACAACATCGGTTTTGTGTCTACTCGGGCGGGCAGATTAAACCCGTAAGAACATGGGTCAAACCATAACCAGCTCATACATATGCGTGTTTCAAAATTTAACATCCACACAATGCGCGGGTTAGTATTGGGCGATTTTTTTGCGGTGAGGATTTGACGGTTTGGGTGGGTTTGACGGGTTGACCCAATCCGTTGCACACCCCTACATATGACACCAACCCAATTAGTGATGCAATTAAATATTATTCTTCATTTTATCATATATTCTTTAACAAATAATAATCTTCCTTGAATTTTTGTCTGAGACTCCAAATTTTTCTTTTATTAATTTAAAAACAAATTATATATTAGAGAAGATAACTGTTTTATTTCCAAATAAAACATCAAAAAACAGCATGATTTAACCCTAGTTCTTCTATTCCAATGCCATCGACCTTTACTTCTTCATCTGAATAATAACCTCAAATTTTGATTGCACCTCTAGCCTTTTGAGGTCTGACACAAGTAAAGCGATTAAGACAGAGAACAAATCAAACAGATGCAAAATCATGTTTTGTCTCTCTTGATTTTTCCTGTGATGGAAACACAACACATTAGTCGTGTCAAACTTCGCCCGGGGTAAAGTTGAGCGCAACCCCAACTGAAAAATCAACCCCGTCATTGTCCCGAATAATTAACGATCGCCCCACCTCTAAGCGAGCCCCGGGATGAGACACACGGACACCTTTTACAACATTTGGGGTGGCGTTTTCCAAGCTGTATAAAAAACCTCAAAGATACTGCCAATGCCAGGGTGATATTTGATAAGGCTGTACAAGCGAACCAATACTCTTAAATGGTGGTTATCTAGGTGTGTACTAAGGTTCTCTAAATTGCACATCCGATACCTCAAATTTCACATTGATTTCAATTCTACAAAATTGAAAATATCATTAATGATATAAGATGAACAAAATTGGTTGTTTTCAACATGTGACCTTCTAATAAGAATATTTTTCTCATTTATCAGTCCACTAAATGTAAGAAATTTTTTTTAACATTTTTTTAACAACGATTCAAACTTCTCTTTCTCATTTAGTGAATCGTTATTAAAAAAAAGTTATAAAAAAACATCATAAGTTTAGTAGAAAGAAAGTGATGAAATGACAAAAATACTTTCATCAGAAAGTAACGTGCTGAACATAGTCAATTTCCTTCCAAAATCATTAATAACATTTTCAATTTTGCAGAATTGAAATAAAAAATGAAACTTGAGGACCAAATATACAATGTGACAAATTTTAGAGTTCACAAAGAAACCTACCCCCATACTTTAGGAACCAAAAATATAATTTTTCTTATTTTGTAATGTATATTTTAAGTATATTTTCAGTTACATCTTAGAATTTTTTATTTTTATTTTTTAGTTTCATAACTGAGAAAAAAAAAAATTGGCAACTGACAACCATAATTTCAGTGGTTGACAGACAACAGTGGCAAAAATTCGACTGTCGGAGTTTAGTGGGCGGCGAGTGGCTATGCAACCCTAATTGAAACTTAGTATTTTACTGATTTCTAATAAATTTGATTAAAACTAAAATACTTATTTAATTTGAGAATTTTTATTAATTTAGTGTCGACTTCTTACCAACTATCCCTATATTTTTTAAAAGAAAAAATTATACAATTTAATTTCATCTATCCATTCACTTCAAATTAATCACCTCTTAATAAATAAATAAAAAAAAAAAAATAAGACAACCAAACAAACCCTAATTATTATTATTAATTATATGAAAAATAATAATTAAAAAAAAAAGGGAGAACTTCATACCATTTTCATGGCATCCAAGAAATTTTCATCTCGATAGAGCAATGAACAGCAATCCAACCGACGCCCCAGCAATACACAAATACGAAACGCCACGAACCCTAACGAAGAACGTATTCAAATTCTTAACAACCTGTAGCGCAAGAGTAAGAATCTGCAACCTACCATCACCCTCCATCTTCCTGAAGAAATTCATATGCTTCAACGATCGCCTCAGCATGAATGCCAGCGAGAAAGGGAACCCAAACGCCAAGAAACTCTGAATTGAGATCTCCGAAATCGATGAAGATCGAGTGATGTACGAATTCCAAGCGCCTAATCCCAATTGAACCAATCCAAGCACCGCCAGCGTTTTGCTCAAACTGTAGATCGTCTTCATCATTGTCTCGAGCACTTGGCGTGTCTCATTGGCTAAAGCCGATTCATCGCGCTCTACGGTCGGCCCTGTTATCTCTTGGTGCTTGAATTCAGGGTTCTGAGTCTTCTGACTGGGGTATTGATGCTCAATCGTTGAATTTTCGCTCTTTTCAGCATCCGGCGATGAATTAGACGTCGATAAGAATCTCGGTTTCGACCAAATGAGATTAGTGTTTTTCTCGAGAAGCTTCAATTCAATACTGACTCCGCGGTCGAAATTCGCGTACGATCTGATAAAGAACGGCGATAGTGAACCGGAGATTGACATAAATTTAGGGATTTCTTGAGATGGAGAAATCGGTTTAGGGTTTCGAGGGGTTTTCTCGATGAATTGACAATAATTGCTGGATTTGAGAGTAGAAGAAGTGTATGATCGGATGAAAATGGAATCGGAATCGGTGTGATTCTTGAATGAAGAAGCTTTGGAAGCAAATGGAACGAAATAAGAGGGCTTGAGAAGCTTGGAAGCGAGTCTCCGCTGGATCGCGGCGGCCATTTTCGTTATCAGAAGGTCGATGGAAATGGCGAGAGAGAGAGAGGGAGAATCGATCGGTTATGCAGTCAAGTGAGGCAACCAATAAGCAATGTATTGAATATACTATTTTGTCCTTTCTTTTAAAGTTTTTTTTTTTTTTCACTAATTCCTTTTATATTTAGTTTTTATAAATTAAGGTTGTGTTTGGGTAAGAGATATGACAAATTTAAAGGTTTTATAAATGAAGAGATTTCATCACCACTGTGGGAGTCGGTGACCAGCGGCGGTAGTCGGTGGCCGACAACCGTGATTGGCTGGAGGATCTAAAATCCTTCCTTAGAGGAATTTGTAAATGACAACTAGTTTGAAAAAAATTTCAAATTTCTCATTCACCACTATTTTTTAATTGAAATGATTTTTCAAATTCTTTCTCATAAATACTCAAATAAGGTATTTGTCAAAAAGGAATTCTAAAATCTTTTTACCCAAATCAAATCCCTCCTCCAAATCCTCTACCCCAACACAACCTAACATTTAATTTTGATGAACAGTTCACGAAATTAAAATTTTAATTTATACAGTCTTTACGTTACAATAATTTTTTCAAAAATCCAAAACTACCTTAGCACATAAAAATTACTATAATTTATTCATATAAAAATTACATTATAGATTTTCAGATTTTTTATGATAACTTTGAATTTTAAAAAAAAATTATTTTAACAAGTAGACTATATAGACTAAATTTTTAATTTCGTAAACGTTGACAAAAAATTCCTAAATTAATTATATGTCCTCTTTACACAACACATGCTACACATTTTCTCTTAAAAAATTTAAATATAAAGAAAACTTATATTTTTAATCTAGGGTGAGTATATGCATTAATTTTGAAATTTGTCAAATTACACATTTGATCCCCAAAATATAGAGAGTAGATTTTTCAAATTCTACCCTCAAAATTATCAAATTCTACATTTAGACCAAAAAATTTAACATTTATTTTAATTACGTAAAATTAAAAATATTGTAAATGATTTTGGAACCGTCCATCAATAAACAACGATTGAATTTAAAATTAATAATATCCAAATATAGTGGGGTTAGTTTGAGGCTTAAGACTACTAAAATAAGAGAGCATTTTGCACGCCTAATGTTTTAGAAAAATTTAACTTTAACCCCTATCTTTTCAATTTAAACACATTAAATCCACAAATATTAAAAATCGTGTCAAGACAAATCTTCTATTTTTTTTTTTTATAACGGAATTCATCCACGTGATGATTGAGTTTGACACGGCTCACTTCCATCATAGAAAATGATAGAGTTAACGATTTGCACTTACTTGACATGATTGAATAACTTCAAGTTTAATGTGTTCAAATTGAAAATTTAAGGACTAAAGTAGAATTTATCTAAAACTTCAAGTGCAAATTGTAAAAACCTTCTTCAAGAGAGGCCCCCATAGGATTAAGAAGGCTACCTGCAAAAGACAAGTATGAGGAGTTGAGTCCTTTTACACCTTCATGTTTGTATACAAAACTAAGAACAGGCACATAAGGGCATGTTTGGCTTTGTAACATTAAAATTTCTTCATTCTACTCTAAAACTGTTCTCAACACCTGTCTTGCTAAACAGATCACTTAAAACTTAAATCGAGAAACCATTTTTCAAATCTACAAACACACCATTTCAAGACGAGAAAATTTGACTAAAACAAGATGGATCAGAATAATAACGGGCGTGTTTGGTTCGTAACGTTCGAAACGGTTTTACGCAACTATAAAATTGTTTTCAATCGAGTACGTAAGGTGGCGTTGGGTTAGTGTTTTTGTTTTTCTGTTTCTACTTTTGCTAAACTGGGATGGAATAGAATGAAAATTTTATTTCCGTTCTCAAGTATTCCGGAAATATAAACATAATTAGTAACGACCATTGTCTTAAAATTCTTTCTTTTAATTATGATAACAGAAACACCTTTAGTTGCAACATTTGTTCTTTTTTCCTTTAAATGTATGGTGGCCGGTGGAAGGCGGTGTGGGGGTGGCCGGTGGGGGTAGTGGGAATAGTTTTTGTAGCAGTGAATAAAACTCAACATTTTTTTAATTCTCAGATTCTTAAAGAATTAAGGAAATAACCCAAATTATTCTTAAAATTTTGAGAACAGAAAAGTGTCTCCCAAACATGTTTCTATACATTAAACCCAAAATTTTGCGAGTGGGAACAAAAATCAGAAAACAAAAACAAAAACCAAACGGGGCCTCACAAATTCAATTCTACCCTATTTTTGGAATGCTCTCAAACACAAAGCCGAAAACCAAGTCCATTCATTTAATAACATTCAATTAAGAGAGCATTTGGGTGAGGTATTTGAATTCGAGAAGTGATTTGGAAAATTTTCTTAACAAATTTCATTGAGAAAAATCTACATATCCTTCTCGAAATCTAATACATTCTTCCCAAACAGACCATAAAGGTATTGTTTCTTCTATTTAACTGCTACTAAAACTAATCGGCAACCAATATTGTATATTGTATCGGATCACTGAAATCACTAATAAAAATGCATGGTTAAATGTATATGTTTACTGTGGATGGGTCTCACTCACTCTCAAAAGACGTCTTGAAAAATAAAGATTGCCTCTAGATATTACTAATAAATAGTTCAAGATCAAGTAACATAAGCAATGTGGAATTTAACACGCCCCCTCACGCAAGGGGTGAACTTTGTCAAATTACTACGAATGGATATCGGGTGACCAACATCAATAGGGATTCAACATACCCTCTCACGTGTAGGGTGGACTTTACCAAACTACTATGAATGGATATCGAGGGAGTGCAATATCAATGTGAGATTCAACACGACCCCTCACGCACAGGGTAAACTTTGTCAAACTACTGCGAACGGATATCAATGGAGGGCAACATCAATGTGAGATTCAACGCGCCCCCTCACGCACAGGGTGGACTTGACAAAACACTGCGAATGGATATCGAGAGGCCCAATATTGATGTAAGATTCAACACACCTAATATCAGACAAAAGACTTGACTCTAATACCATGTAGAAAGCTAATGGCTCTAACTCACTTTCAAAAAAGTGTCTTGAGTGAGGAGGATTGCCTCTAACATTAACAGATGAACTAACAATTTTAAAAAAACTATGATCTCTTTTTCGGTTAGCAGTATAAACTAACCTTACAAACAGCCCGACGGAAATGAATGTAAGTGCGCATGCTTCCATCAACACGTTCAAGCCATCTCCAAGAACACAGGGAAAAAAACTGATATATTATAAACAAATGTTAAGATTTAGGAAGAGATATAGAACGACGATATGCAATTAATATAATATTACCGCTGTTCAAATCCATCCAGAAGTTGAAGTACGAAGGAAACCGCGTCCCTGCTCTATCAGGGCAGCTACATCCTTTCGAGGCATGCTATAAAGTTTGCTTCCTGTTTCTTTTCAACAGTACTTTTTAAATTGTAAAAGATATAAAGGGTATGGAAGAACAGAAAAGGAATAAGTGGAATCAAACATCATTTAGCATTATCACGAACGAATATGGATGCAGATCCCAAAGAAAAAAATGGTAAAACAAGATATGAACAGAAACAAATCAGCCTTGCCTCATTCGTTTTATTCTCTCGAGAGCACCTAAACGAGCATCATCATTTGTCGTTTTAGCACCGTTTTCATTTTTCTCGTTTTCATCTTCTCCTCGTTTACGAACTAAACTTCCAAACATAGCAGAGGGAACATCCTTCTGTGCAACCTCAACTTTCTCATCATCATCCTCGGATTCACTTTCCTCAGGCAACTCTATATCCTCCTGATTTGCAGTGACGACCTTGAGTCCTCCATCGGTCTGTGATTCTACTCCAGCACTCACAAACCCTAATTGCCGGGATCCATCTTTTGTTGTGGTGTTGGTGGATTCAGGGGCTATCTGTCGCTCTAGGGCAGCCATTTCATCTTCCAGGACACCGAATTTCTTTAATGCATCCATTGTTTCCTCAAGGTTCTGCTTTTCATCCCTTTGCATCAAATTCTCAAGAAGAATATAATGTTTTTGAAAGAATAACAAAAATTAATAGGATCATCATGATAAACAAACCGACAGAATATGCTGCAATGACGATGAAGCATGTATGGAATTTTGTATAACGAAAAGGAGCAAGGACCAAATGTTCTGGAAAATATGGATCGGAAGGCAATATCTCATGAGGTAATGAAGCCTAATTAAAATGAGCTTGAATCAGGTTAAAAGAGAGAAAAATGAGTTTACCTGACTAAATTTCTCAGACACGGTCCTTTTCAAACTGAGCATATCTCGAAACGTGTCTTCATTTCCATACTTCACTTCAAACTCCTGCCATTTGTTCCAGATATCAGCATCAAATCGAGGGTCTGCAAGCTGAGCTCCATATCTGAATACTTCACGGGCACGATCAATTTCTCCCAGACTCTTTTCAAGCTTAGCATACTTCACACACACGATTTTCGCATGCTGATCTGGAAGGCATTCAATAGCTTGTTCATATATTTCCCTCGATTTTGGAAGACCGAAAATCTCAGTGGCACGAGCTATGTAGATTTCGTACATGCTCAATTTTTGGTCGACTGGGAGAGCTTTGTTGCTTGATCATAAACCCTCATAGCTCGCTTTACAAGCCCATAATCCTCCTCTAGTTTAGCATATTGTAGATATAATGGCTTCACTGATTTAGTTGGGGTCTGATGGAACAATGAAAGGGGATTAGTAAGATTGTGAGAAGTATACAAATAAATTGAAACTCATAAAAAACGAAGAATTCTATAATATTATCAATCAGATCATTCCTGAATCATTAGTCAAATTGAATATGAAGATTAGACAAATTATTCACCGACTAGGAAAAAAAATGAAGGATTTGGCTAATTGAAAAAGTACAATTAGAAATCAACTAAAAAGAATTAGGGATGGCAACAGTTCGGTTATGGTGGGTTTCACAAGAAACCAAAACCAAAACTAAAATCGTTAGGCATTTAGCAAACTCAAAACCAAAACCGTCGTTTTTTAGAAAACAATTTTAAAATTGAACCATTTCATTTTATGCAAAACTAAAACTAAAACTGCGAAGCCATTAAGTTTTTTTAATTTTATATAAAACCAAAACCATCGGGAAACCGCAAACAATTATTTTTTTATATAAAAACAAAAACATAACTAAAATACTGGAAGAAATTGTGAAAATCCTAAAATTAACCCAATTAACCCTATAAATATATATGGATATTGGAGGTCAAATGTAAATAAAAAAGATAGAAGGGAAAAGTACATTTTAAACCCTCTAACTATTGACACGTTTCTATGTAGTCCAATAAGTTTTTTCATTTCAGTTTAAACCCTCTAAGTATGAAGGTGGTTTTAAAAGATCCTTCTGTTAAATTTTTCATCCAAACTAACAGATTTAAGGGGCAAAATCGTAATCTTCTATTTTTTATTTTTTATTCAATTTTCTTTTCTTTTTTTTCTTTTTCTTTTTTCTTCTTTTCTCTTCTCTTCAACGATGAAGCTCTCTCTCTCCCCTCGGCGACATCTGTGGTGGCGGCGGCAATGTCCGTGGTGGTGGTAGAAGAAGGTGGTGGAGAGAGAGAGAGGGAGAGTGGTTTGGTGAAGAGGGGAGAGAGAGAGCTTCACTGGTGAAAAAAAAATGAATAAAAAATAAAAAATAAATAAAAGATTACGATGTTGCCCCTTAAATCTATTAGTTTGGGTAGAAAATATAACAGAAGAACCTTTTAAAACTACCTTCATACTTAGAGAGTTTAAATTGAAACGAAAAAACTTATTGGACTTCATATAAATGTGTCAATAGTTAGAGTGTTTAAAATGTATTTTTTTCCAAGATAGAAATATATATAATAAAAATATATCTAAAATGCTGGTTACGCGGTTCGGTTTCACGGTTATTATCTCAAAACTAAAATCATAACCACTTTGGTTTTCAGTTCCAAAACCAAAACCGTAACCAAAACGATTTAATCGGTTTAAAAATCAAACCGTTCGGTTTGGTCTGATTCGGTTACCCAACGGTTTGGATTGAATTGTCATCCCTAGAAAGAATTCCAAAAGGGGCGGGCGGGCAGAAAGGAATAACCCCAGAAAAAAAATACAAATATAAGTGGAAACAATGAAAAGTTAAACATCATCTGGAAACATAACAACGAAAATAATTAACACTAATCAGATCATGCCCCTTGCAAAACAATATAATTTACATGTTTAAGAGGACAAACCATGTGCCTCAATAATAGCTAAAGCAAGAAGGAAACCAAAAAACGTAAAAAGATCATTACACACAGCTAGTCCCAATGTCCCATCAGTGAAATACCCTCTTCCAAGTATTCATCTATGAGATTCTGATTTCAAATACACTATCAATATAGAAGCTACTGACAGAGGACAGTTGTTACTAAAGAAAACCCAAGAGATTAGTCCAGTTGGTAAGAGGAAAATCCAAGAGATTAGTCCAGTTGGTAAGAGGAGGCGTCCCTTTCCTTGTCAACTAGAGTTCGACTTTCCTGTGGAGCACTCTAGCAATTAAATCTTGAATTTAATTTTGAATGCACCTGGACAATGTCGGGGAGAGTGCACTCTTAAGATCGTACTAAAAGGTGATTAGTCGACGTGCACGTAAGCAGGCCCGGACACATCTTACCATTTAATAAAAACAAAAAAAAGAAGTATAAAGAAAAGGGGGAAATGTGCATACCATTTCAACAGCATTCTCAAATAATTCTCTAGCCCTTTCCAATTTTGACTTCCCATATCTTTTTACAAATTTTGATAGATAAGTAACCCATATATCCTTCACATGTGGGTACTTGAATATCTTTACCCCTCTCTCATACACCTTAAATGCATCTTCGAAGTATTTATGATCCTGACAAAAAACAAATTAATCGATTAGTCCTGCATCCACTGCAAATAAATAAAAAAAGAGAGAGCCAGGGGGATGGGGAAAAAGGGTGCATACTTCTAACAGCATCGCATAATTTATTATAATTTGGGGGGTGGCTATTCTTAAATCCAATATCCGTTCATAAACTTCACGAGTCGACTCCAAACATAAACCAAATCCACATAAAATGTCCAGAGTCGGAGAGATCTGTGGAGTTTCATTTGAACTGGTTCGCTACCATCAGCGGCCACTGCAAGCACAAACATAAACCAAAGATCCAAATGTTAGCAATCTTACTGAATATGACAAATTCAACTTCAGTTATTACAAGTTAACTGGACAATACCATAAGGAAAAACCAGTTCTAAATTTGGATTTCCCTTTGCTTGGACACTTTCCATAAGAAAGTAAAAAAGAACTTTTCAACAATTCATCATGGGAGACCTTGCATCACATGAATTTGCACAAACATAATGTACATCACAATCTTTTGGACTCTAAGATAGCTTCATTACTTTAGCTACTTTCCCATTAAACCGCGACTTCTCTAAAGTTGCCATTCAATTTCGATTTGGCAATTGCTTGTGTTTAGTTACAGTAAGCTACATTTGACCAAGCAACTATCTATATAATTAAAAATAATAATAAATTAAGCTTATATTGATGGCTTCAGGCACAGGCAACAACACAAACATAGTAGAAACGACAACGAATATGAGGAAAGCATAAGGGTTTTTTTACCTCTCCTTTTGACCTCTACCGATGGCTCTGCCGTAGCACGCCTCATAAGATCCAACACACCATTAAAGTTCTCACCGCTTCAGTGTAAGTTAGTATCTGTTTTGTCGGATTGCCTTCAAACAGCTTAACCCTGCGGTGCCACTGCTCCACATTGTGTGGATTCTGACGAAGCAGGACACTATTTGCTAGCTCCGGTCTCCTATCCATAAGATGTTCTAAACGAGCTAGCCTTAAATCGACATCATTGTCATCAGACAACCAACACTTTTTAAGCTTCTGTTCTAATTTCCCCACGTCTAGTCGATCATCTTCATCTTCATCCTCAAGAACATGATCCTCACAATCACCATTTTCCAGTTCTTCCTCACTGTCACTAATCTCTTCCATCTTCAAAGCAAGCATGCTCTCTTCGAACTGTGAGTATGCATCAAAAATCACACTGAAAGATTAAATTTATAAAAATTAAATTGTAGAAATATTATAAATGAGAAAATATAATATGTAAAAATTGTGGACATTAAATTAATATATATTCTATAATTCACAACATATTTATATTTTGAGCCATCAGATTAAATATCTGAAGGCTGGGATTACATCTAGACACATTTTATATTTGAGACATTTTGGACCCTTAGATCGAATATCTAGCGACCGAAATTGAATGATACAAAATACATTTTCAGCCCTTAGAGGTCTGAGATTAACTTTCTACATTAATTACTCAATTAAACTCTTAATTGGTAGGGTTAGGGCTAGGGTTTGTTTATTCTCCTCCAACTCCATTGTCACTACCGCCATCACCTCCTTCATCGCCAGACCATCGCCATCACCACCCTGTCAGCGTCCTCTCTCTCTCTCTCTACGGTCTCTCGCTCTACCGTCTCACTCTCGCCTTCTCTCTCTCTCTCACCCTTTCGCCATCTCCCTCCACTTCCTCCATCGCCGTCATTGCCGCCATCGCCATCACGATCCCCAGATCTCCCAGCCGACGTCGCCAGTTCAGCCTCCGACGCCATCGCCGCCTGGTCACCTCTTTGCCGTTGCCATCGCCGCCTACTCACCCCTTTGCCATCACCATCGTCATCGCCTTTGCCTTGGCGTCTCCATCTCATCCACCACTGCTGCGCCATCGCCATCTCGCTGATCTGTCGCAATAGCCGTCGTCGTTGATTCGATATTATCTGAGTTTGGATTGGCCAAATTTGAGTTTAATTTGCCAGATCTGAGTTCAACTTGGTCAGATCTGGACGGCGATGGTCGGATCTGGACAGCGTACGATAGTGCGTGATCGGATCTGGATGATGTACGACGGCGGTGGTCGGATCTGGACGCTCTCGATTTCTCTAGGCCCAATCTGGGTTTAAAATTAGCTCTAATACCATGTTAGAATGATTGAAAGACAGAATATTTAGAGAACATGAAAGAATTTTATTAATGTAATGACCCGGTTTCCAGGGCCATCACATGGTTTCTCCCCTTGGAGAATAAGCACTAACCCAAATAACCCGCTAATTTATTAATAATTATTCCAAGAAATTTTACAAATTACGGCAACAGTTTTGTTTATCGACGATGATAATTTTACTAAATAATTAATATATTAATTAATAAAAAAACTGATAAATTTCGCACATGACGACGACAATTGGAATTATCAAAATTTATTTAAGCCGATTTTACAATGGTAAATTAATCTAGTAAATTTATACTGCGCGGCGTCAAGTAATTAATAATTTGTCTTATGAAAATATTTTAATTACCATGTGACGGCGAAAATTTTAATTATCGAATTCACCGATTACAACAATAAATAATAAATACAATTTTTACAAATAGAAATTCAAGTGGATTTCATGTTGCCATTTCCTTCTTATCGGCTCTGCAATCAAAACTGTGGGATTGTGAGTCAACGCTCAGTAGAACTCTAACCACTCTAATACGTACATTTAATTAATGCGATAAATAAAACACATTGGCATGATTTTCACATAATCATAATTATTTCATAAAATTTAACAGTTAAAATTCGACAATAATAACAACGTAAATTTCACACAATAGGAAAATTAAATACATATATTAGAAGAGTTAGAAATTCTACCTGAAATCAGTAATTAATTAATAGGAAACTTCTCTTTTCACTGCTTCTAATCTACTGTTTTTCCTTCCGCTTTATTTTTTTTTTCCTTTTCCTTCGTCGTCTGAACTCTCCTCTATTGCGAGTAAGTACCAAACCCACACCCATATCTCATCTCTCTCCATTCATGAACATATCCCAAAAAAAAGGTCTCTTAATGGTGGGACCCTCCCCTTGTATACCAAACATCACACAAACATATATAAATATATGTTGATTTTAAAATGTGGAACCCACCTACCCATCATCTTTCCTTTATCATTCAATTTTTTTCACACGTTTCAACCCTACTAAGGATAGCCTTTACACATGTTCTAGTTTTCACGCATTCCATGCAAGATTTTATTTAAAATTACACAAACACCCCCAAATGTTTATAATATTGTTATTTGAACCTAAAATTATACTTTTTTTCACCCATATAAATTATTAAATATTTATTTATACTATAAATTTACAAAATAGTCCCCAAAAATATTAAAATTTTATATAAAGTAATATTTTCAAGAATATAAATTTTGGGGGTATTACAATCTACCCCCCTTAAATAAATTTGGTCCTCGAAATTTCGTTTAAAACAATAATAATTCAGAACGCACCGCATGGTCATGTTAGTCACACTCGATTCTAGAACAATGATTCTCTATGTAGGGTCCCATAACTGAAAGTCACCCATAATTCACATTCGTCAACATTCATTCCACTCATCGCAATATTCTCATTCGCAATGGCCCACATTATATCCAACAACATACGGACATAGTGCATTTTGGTCGGTAACACCTAGCACAGATAATCAATTATCAAGAATCTTATATTTCTAAATGCTTCCGTTGCGCTACTCTGATAAAAATAATAATGAATATGTATGCCTAATAAATATATTTTAAATATCACGGTAGTTTCACTTATATTGGGTTTATCTCAATTCCAAAAGGTCTACGACCTCTATAATTTTTTCACTTGGTATGACTTTTCAAGTCCACTATCATATCCCATAACCAACATTTACCAATTTCATCTGACATTTCAAGCCAACATATCTTATCCAACCGATCGCCCAATTCCTTAGGGACCGTCCTGTGCGACTAAAAACAATAATCTCCAATATCCACATTAAAATTACAATTTAATTCCATAATATTGTAAATTCCTTCATAAATATCGAACAATCCAAATTTCAAATAATTAATTTTCCGTAATGCATCTGAAAACACATAAATACTTCTCAACAACATTAATACGTCTCAAAACATCTAAATACGTCTCAATCATATAAATACATTTTAAAACGCACAAACACATTCCAACTACATAAATGTGTCTCCAAAGTCACGAGTTCAATGCAGAATTCAATACTCACGTAACTATATAAACAACAATATTACATAAAGTCCCCAATCGAATTTTTGAAATATCAGTAAAGCTCAAAAATTCAAACTAGCATTTTCATAACAATTTGGCTCCCAATAGTCTCACAATAATTCCATACTCTGACTCCGCCGAACGCTAGTAGTGGACCAATATCTATTTACATTATTTTTATCGGTGTAATGTCTTCGTAGTATTAAAATATTTGTATGGATCAAGCATTTTTATTCAAATCTACTTTCCAATAAAATATTACCACACTGGGCAATATCTAAACTCCAACAAAATATCATCGTAACAGAATAATCAAATTTAAATCAACTGGTCAACTCACTTGTATTTAATAACATAACATGCTTTCTTACCAGTTATAGGATCGTTTTACCTTACGATCGAGAGTTATCATATCCACCCTGCAGGACTTGCCTGACAGGTAACAACATACATAATATATCCACCATGTAGGACTTGCCTGACAAGTAACAACATATATAATATATCCACCCTACTAGACTTGCCTGACATGTAATAATATATATATAATATATCCACCCTGCAGGACTTACCTGACAGGTAACAACATATATAATATATCCACCCTACAGGACTTGCCTGACAGGTAATCTATTATATAAAATAGGACGATTTTTTTGCTGACTAAGACAAATAAAAAATGTGACTAGGACATTTTTGATACATAAGTTTAGGGTCATAAAAGGAAACTAAATTTGTTGAAATGGAAATAATGGTATATCATTATATATAAAATAGTTTATAAGGATATATATATATATATATATATATATATATATATATATATATATATATATATATATTAATTAGGAATTATATTACCATTTATTGAGGCACAGATTAAGGCACCGATTAAGACAAATTGTCAATCTACCTAATTCTCACACTCTCCCTAATTAATCGTTTTTCTTCTCAATCTCCCTAATTCTCTCTCTCATAATTAACCCTAATTCTCACTCCCACAGTCTGAACTCTTAACGTCTAACCCTAAGCTCTTCCGATGCCAACGTTTCTCTTTCACTCCTTCTGCAAGTTGACAACCTATCACGTCTCCATAGTTGTCTCTCTCTCTCTGTCTCATTCTCTCCGTTGCCTCTCGATCTCGCCGTCCTTTGTAGTATCGTCCACGAACTCAGACACCACGATCCACGAACTCAGCCAAAACAGTCCACGATCCATCTCTATCACCACGCCACTACCTCGTCGTCGCCATAGTTTTCAAGACTTTCTCTGGAACAATAATGTTTACTTCCTATCAATTCGTTCTAAAATATTCTATCAATTTTTGTTCTATCACGGTAGAAATTAATGTTCTATCAATTTTTTTGTTATCATAATCACTTATTTGACTTTTGCTTAACTTTATTTTGTGTGTGTTGTGGTGTTCCTCACTTGAGCATGTCATTTTTGTTCTTCATCTTGATGGGTGTTTTTAAGTATTAATCGATGCTCTGATTTGGCTTTTGTAGTGAGTTTGATTGTGAATGCGGCAGTGGTATGCAATGGATGAACCACCATCTCTTTGACAATGAAGGTTGAGAAATCCATTGATAGGCCTCTTGGTAGTGACGTATTTTGTGCGTTCCTAGCTATAATGAGCTTCAACAGGTCTTTCCCTCTCTCTCTCTCCCTTTCAAAATTCCGGTAATGGATTTTCTAAATTAGGTTTAAAAAGAAAATCCACTCTTTGTTTCATTTGTTCTCTAAGGCAGTGGTTTACATTTGGTAGGTATCTTCTTGAGTTGAAAATGTGCAGATTTTTTTGTCGAATTAATTTTGTGTGCAGATTAAATTTTGCAAATTTTTTTTCCTGATAAATATTGTCATGTTTTTAAGATTTTGAATTTCTTGTATATTGCAATTTTTTTATTTGTTTTATTTTACTTTGTTTTGTTGGATGCAGGTTTTGTCGAAGAAAGATGATGAAAACTCATCCCTTAACCTCTTTTCTATATTTATAAGTTATAAGGTGCGTTTGTCAACATTTTATTCCTGCTTTTGTTTTTATATGTAGAAATTTTAGAACAACGCAAGAAAAATTTCTTTGTTTGTTTCCATATTTTTGTTTTAATTCTCAGTATTCTGGAAACAGAAACAATCTGGGAACATAAACACTGAGAAAGGGACTTTAGCCAATTTTTTTATTTTTATTTTTTTGTGTGTGTGTGTTTTTGTTTATTATTTCATTCTTAGAAGATGTGGAATAAACAAAAAGTACTTTTTTTTTTTCTAGATTTGTAGAACGAATTTCATGGATTAGCATATGAACAAATTATTATAGTTTTTGTCACAAACTTTACTTGGTTCTATTTCAAACCATTGATTCAAAATTGCAAAGATTTTTTTAATAGTTGTGATGAATTCGTGACTTTTTTCAAGTTTATAAATTGCATAATTTGTATTTGTTAGACATTTTTTCCGAATGAATAGATTGTGTTGTCATTGGTTCGTGTGATTGGTGTTGGGGGCTTTTTTGCTCCGGTAATCCAACACATTGTTCTTGGTATGTATATATATTTTTCCCCTTTCATTGTTTTTCTTTTTCTTAAAGTTCTTTTTCTGCTGCCCCATTTCCAAATAGATTTTTAGGCATGAAATACTAACTATGAGGAGTTATATATCTACAATTAGAGCGATAATTTCTCTTTATGTCAATCTGGTTATCCTCTTGCATCTCTTTTTTCTAATTTTTGTTTCAAATCAGGTTCAAGTGGTTATTTGCATTTTTTTACTTTCAATCGGGTTCAATTGATATAATTCTATTTGCATTAGATTTTTGTGCAAGCGTTTTAAATGTTGAAATTGACGAGAATGTTGTACAAAGAAAGACTTTCTTTTCTTTTGAAAAAATTAGATAACTTTAAATTACTAATTATTTTTATGTTGGTTAAAAAACCGAAGTGTTTGGGAATGTTATATAAACAAATTAAGTTGTGTTATTTTTTTTAAATGTTGGTTATGGTTGTGTCTACTTGGAAGACCGGAGTTGAGATTTTGGAAAACAAATTGTGTTTTGTCATTTTTTTTGAATTATTGGCGAAGTTTTATTGAATTGTCAACAGTCGGACTTTGAATATGTTGTATAAATAATTGGAGTGTCATTTTTTTAATATTGTATATGTATTATTAATTTGTATCTAATTGTGGTTTATTAAAATTATTTGACAAGTAAAAAAAAAAAAAAAAAACTTTAACAATTTGATGGTTTATTTATTTTATTATTTAACTCCAATTTTATTATTATGCAATTTATTTATTTTTTTACTCTAAAATATGTTATTAAAGTTACTCCATTTGAAAGTTATTTTTTTTTTAAATTAAGGTATATGTTTTAGTCCGTGCCTTCATGCTAAAAGTTATCCGCTAGTAATATATATAATATATCCATCCTGTAGGACTTGTTTGACAGGTAACAACATATATAATATATATAATATATCCACCCTACAGAACTTACTTGACAGGTAATAATATATATAATATATCCACTCTGTAGGACTTGTAGGTAATCCACATCTCTCAGAACATGCCCTCCAGACGAAAAGACAATTATGGCATAGCAGGATAATAAAAATTATTTTTCACCTTTAAAATTTTACTTGATCCATTAATCATCGTAAAACGGTCTATTTCCATCAATATTTATTTTTTTCACAATTTAATACGAAAATATTAAATTTTTTTACCACAACGACATATTAGGAATTTGTCATCTATTACATATTAATACCAAATCAAATGCTCCATATTTCGTTTATAAAAATCCGAGAAATTTATCAATTAATTGAATAATTTTTACAACAACGGTTTATACAAATATTACAATGTATAACTTAATATCTAGTCCCAATTTGTCAAGTCAATTTTAATTCTAACATGTTAATATGATCAAATTGAAACCAAAGGGACCAAAGCGAGTTTTTGTCAAACTTCAAGTGCACAAAGTGTCAAACTTCCACAAACTTTAGGAGCAAATTAGTTCCTTTCGAGTTTCATTGCAAATCATAACCGTCTAGACAATAATGGCGAAGGGGGACAAAATCTCATACATAGTCAAAACTTACCATCAACTCCAAATTACACGATGTCAATCATTTATGCATATGGTAGTTTCATTTTAGTCCATAAAGTTATATTTGTCTCAATCTTGTCTATATGGCTTGACAACTATATTTTTTTTTTTCATTCTTCTTTTTTCTAATTTGTAAGAGAATGTTAGACACAGCTTGATTGGCGATTATAATTTAAAGTAGGTGATAGAATTGAGAAACATGGAACACTGGGAGTCTGCAACGGGTAAATTTTCCTTCTTTTTTTTTTTTTTTTTTGCTAGATGACATTGGAAAAAGGGAAACCACGCCTGAGCTTCTTTGGCTGAAGGGTAATTTTCAATTACATCCTTAGAAAAAACGTGCTTAAAGAGTGAAATTCAATATATCCGAACACAAATCCATTTTTATAGTTGAAATAATTATGCCCTAGGATCCTCTTAATTTTAAAATTCAATTTTTTAAGCAATTGCACTTTTAAACCCCAAACTTTTGAAATTTCTCTGAAATTCCGATTATTAAACAAAACTTTTCCCCCAAATTTTTCTTTGAAGATTTCACAATCGGGCGAGTTCAATTCTTTTTTTACTTTCTATTTTTTTTGGATTTTATCTTTTCTTCTTTTTTTTTTTCTTTTTTTCTTTTTTTTTTTTTGGGTTTTTTTGAATAAGAATGCTAAAATGATATACCGGAAATAAGGCCGAATGTCGGGACATAGTGCGGTGTGTACATGTGTGTAGAATTTTTTGAGCATATATAAATATTTGATAGTTAGATTGTTAAGAGTTGTTTACATTATAATTATTTTTTTAAAACTTAATTTGTGAAAAGTAACCTATTTTATCTTATTTACAAAATAGTAGTAAGCCGGGATTGAGAATCCCAGCTATACAAAATCAGGATTCCTAATCTTGTCTATTCCATGTTTATATATAAAAGTGGTGAATTAAAATAAGATATTTTGCAAAGTAATAACTTGACCTTATCTGATTTGAAATGTAATTCTGCGATCTTTAAAAATTATCTATTTGTCTTTATATAATTTTTATTATTTCAATCATTAGTTATTAATTATTATTTTTCTTATTTTGTTTTGTTTTATGTGCTTAGTTGTTTCTTTTATTTTTGTATGTTATTTTTGTTTTTAGTCATTTTTTTTTGTTTTGTTTTATCCTGGTTTTATGTACGTTTTCTACTTTTTTTTTTTTTTTTTTTTTTTTGTTTTCTGTTTTTTGTTTTCAACATCTCATTTTTCATTGTAAGATGTTTTTTTAATTTTAGGTTTTATACTTTTTTTTTTTCTATTTTTATTTTTTATTTCTATTTTTTTTTAAGTTTTTGTTTACTATTTTGTGTTTTGTACTATATTTTTTCTAATTTTATTTTATTTTTCTATTTTATCTTAATATTTTATTCTCTATTTTTTGTTTTTAATTTATATACTTTGTTTATTTCGTTTTTGTTTTTCTTTTTTGTTTCTTTTCTTTAAATTTCTTTCGGCTTTCTACCTTTTTTGCTTTTGATTTTTTTTTTTTTTCTGTCTTTTATTATTTTATTTTCTGGTATTTGACTTCTAATTTTTTTCAGAATCCAAATTAGTGATGAACAATAAAGAAAATAGAAAAACAAATAAATAAACAACAAGATATATATAAAAAAAAACTGAAAAAAGAAACAAAAAAAAAAAGGGTAAGGGTAGGGAACTAATTTATCCTACAATTGATTTAATTTGGTTAAAAAAATTATTTCATTCTCTTATTGACCATTATAAAAATCCTATAAGAATGCCAATCTTACTTTTACCAAATGAGAACAGATCTCACACATACATTTCAAATGACAAGTGTTAATCCATCCGAATAAACGTCATAATTAACATTTTTTAAACTAAAATTGAACTTTGTAAAGACATGTTTGTCTCTGTCAACCATGGCGCCTGATTGTTTTCTGGAAACATATATACGTACGCATACAAATCACGCCAACCGTTGAATTTCTAGAACAGTTGAAACAGATTTTTCGCGGAAGTCAAAATATGCAAAATTATACGAGTGAAAATAAAAAGAATTATCAAAAATCCATAATAATCAATTATAACATCCTCTAGGTATCAATGCTTCGTGGCCAAAATTACCCCAAAAACGGTACAATGTTTTTGGGACGAAAACCATCCCAATTTAAAGTTATTCAAACAGAGAAAACTGGCACCGGAATGACCACTAAATTAAACTCAGAAATAAGAAATTTTCATCACCATCTATGGCCGAAAATGGAACCGGTGAGAAGCCAACACTACAGAGCCAAGGAATTTAGGCTCCGCCAGAACCGTACTTCTTTCCGAACACAATCAGCTGAAGCTTGTCGTAACCGGCAAGGACACCAGCACCGGCAACTGCACGGAGAATGTTAGCGCCGGCACCCTTGAACAATGATTTAGCACCCTCGTTCTTAAGGATTTGGGAGAAGGCATCAAGCGAACTCTTGTACTTCACAGCTTCACCAGATGTCATCATCATCCTTCTCCTGACGGTGTCGATTGGGTACGAGGCAAGGCCAGCACCATTGGTGATAACCCAACCCAGAGCAAAACTAGCAAAGAAACTATCCTGCATTCATTGAAGTAAACGCACATTTCAGCTCCAAATGTAAAGCAAATCATCTGACCAGTCCAACCGTGCCAAATGTCGACCAAGACCAACAAAAGACAATTAAAACTACAAGAAACTATTTGATGAATTATTCTTTATGAAAAAAATATCAAGTGCAACTTAACTGGTACTAAAGTAGAGAAATGCATTTAAAAAGACAAGAAACATGCAGAACAAACATATACTAACCTGCAGCTTCCCAGTGAGGACAACTGGCTTCAGAGAGTCATACATTCCAAAGTACAAACCACGGTACACAATGATGCCAACACATGAAATGTTGAATCCACGGTAAAGACCAGCAAGTCCATCGGACTTGAGAGTTTTCCTGTAGACATCAATCAGACCATTGAACTGCCTCTCTCCTCCCTTCTTTGCAGCCTTGGCATCATTCGCAAGACGGGTCCGAGCATAATCCAAGGAGTAGACAAAGAGAAGGGAGGAAGCGCCAGCCGCACCACCTGACGCAAGGTTGCCTGCGAACCATTTCCAGTAGCCATCACGGTCTTTCTTGAAATTGAACAGCCTCTTAAAGTAATCCTTAAATGCAAAGTTCAAGGCCTGTGATATAACATAGACACTATTTAGCATGAAAGACGGGGATATCTTTCAATGAGGTTTTAAGTCCTAAGGACTCGATGAATCCAACATTAAGTGTTGAATTAAGTTATCAAATAGGTCCCAAATCTTATATAGAGAGATGATAATGAACCTGAGTGGGGAAATAACGGATGACATTGGCTGTGTTGCCTCTCCACAACGATATCACACCTTCCTCTTGCATTGTTCGCTTGAAACAATCTGTGATGCCCTTGTAGGGTTCAGAAAGTCTACCACTCTTAATCATCTCGTCTTGGTTTTGAATCAACAGCTTCACACGCTCAATTGGAGCGGCAGCAGTTTTGGACACAGCAGCTGAAACACCACCCATAAGGAAGTCAATGGCAAAGCCTGCAAAGCCTTTCTCAGCAGGGGCCTGGACAAACACGGGTGACCGATTGGCAGCCACAAGCGACAGATCATTGGTGGCGCGGCATGTTTCGGTTATGGGATACTGCAATCCTGCATTGGTATAGTTTCCATATGGAAAACGTCTCTGGTAGAGAGCAGGCCTTTGAAAGCCCCCATATCGGGATTGAACATCTTGGGTAATGCTGGAACCTAGATGCAGCTGGTTAGCAACCTTCTGAATGACAGTTGGGTACTGGTGGTTATCAGCCATAGTGTCCTGCAAATGAAAAGCCTGCATATCATTGAAAGAGCATAACATTGAGAGAAAAAATAAACTGCACATGCCTAAGGGTAACAATCCAAAAAAGTGTAGTTGAAGAACAGTTAACAGATGTAATCATACTAAAGGGCCTATTGAAGAGAACTAAATAAAAATCTCCATGCATGAATTTAATTTAAACCCGTCTATGCATTGCTAATATAAAGTTCCAACAGCACAACATGGTCCGATGAAGTTGATTGGCACACTTTCATCATATAAAAGTATGCTGGCAACAAATTGTCTTTCTCATGATATTATTACTGACAATTGCGTAATTTGCGGTAAATATTGTTCATATACATGTATAAAACAATCCAAGACATGATATATGTTAAAGCCACTTCACCATTTTGGTATAGCTCAACAATTAAAGGGACCAAATTCGCAGCAGCAAAGTTATCAATGGAAATTTCAGGTATTATAATTTGTGACCACATATGATATTTAAGAACAATTGTTGCCAAAGAACAGAAGTAACATCCAACCAAACAATATTGCAAGATACGTCTTGAATTATGTGGGCATAACACCTCTCATGAAATGCATTATCTATCCTTTCATACTTTTAGATCCAAATCAAATTAATTTTGATTGGGAAAGTAAATTGGGAGTATGAAACAATTCCTTTAGAGAGTATGACATAATTCATTTAGAGAGCCTTGGACAATTTAAAGATCATATCGAACTCAACTAGTCAATAAACAAGAGAAAACAGAACAATAGGGAGGGCAAAGATCACACATCTGCAGATTAAACACTAAATGGAGAAGCATAAAGATCATAAAAGGACAATCGAAACACAAACCAACCAGATCTACGCAATGAAACGTCTAACTAGTTAAACGACGCAAACACAAACTACATGGAGCCGCCAGGGGTGGAAAACAAATAGATCGAAACGCATCACATATAGATTTCACAATATCTCGCCAATCCAATAAATCACAACACATCCACAAAAATGAGACACGTATGCGCAGATTCAGAAAGAGATAGATCCGCACCGACGGATCCGCAGAAGAACGTAAACGAAAAAAATCAAGTATTGATCTATATCAATGCGTATACCTACAGATCTGAAAAATGATAGTACGCGACCTATAAAATGATGATCCAGATGCTAAAAATGTTCCTTTTTATGGAGAACGAAAGCGAACTTTGTAAGAAATAAAACAGTGAAAGCATTTTCCAATCGGATCGGGAGAGAGAGTTACCTTCGTTCGACTCGCCTCGGAAGTCGCTATGCGGAATGGAGGAGAGAAGAACGAGGAAATGTAGAGCGAGAAAGCAACGGTAGGCAGGCACGGCGATTGGGGAGATGGACTTGCTATATAATGGGAGACCTGTACAGATATTTTATAGCAGACAATTGATCGGCTGTTTCGCGGACCACCGAGTTTGACGATAAAAATTGTTCTAAATCGTCAATGAAAACCTATAATTACAAAGCAAGATACATGCAGGGCTACTATAAATTATTTTTGGAAAATTTACCCAAAAATTTCCTCCCATAGACACACCATTTTATGAAATCTTATAATAGTAATTTTTTCACATATGAAATAGCTTTTAAAAAATTATTTTTAAATTTTTAGAATCTCTAAAAAAATTTCCCTAAATTTTGAAGCGGCACACAAAACTACTAAATACATTTTTTAAAACTCATATTACAAAATAATTTTTTTGTTTTTTTATGACGATTTTATCCATTGTGTTATATTCAACATAATGTTGTGTTGAATATAATACGAGATTGTGTTATATTACATTTTTACTGTCATTCAAATTCTACCAACCGCTGTACTTATTCCATCTCATCAAAACATCCATACAATATACCCAATATAAGCTCCACTTCACTAGGGGTATAGACCAAGTCCCTTTTTTTTTTTCTTTTTTTCTTTTTTTTCTCTCTCTCTCACATTTGTTTAGGATGACGAGTTTGGGGCCGTCGGCCATCGTGTTATATTTAATACGATTTCGTATTATATTCCAATTTTTTCATTTAAATTGATAATTCTTTCTCCACATTCATATGTTTAATTTTCTTTAATTCAATTTCTTCTAATCCCTAAATCATACAATATGATCACAAGTAAATCATAACACCACAAAGAAAAAATAAATAAAAAGAGCTCACTAAAATTGAAATACACACTATCATAAAGTCGAGATCTGAAACTATCATGAATTGAGCGGAGCTCAATAGCCGATTCATGATTCCCCTAAATCACCTTAACATAGCAAAACCCCTAGATCACTTTAACACAGCAAAACGGGTCACTGTAGTTTGCGTGTCGAGCATAAACTACAAATCGATCTAAATTCTAAACAATTTGCAACATATGCATCGATAACAAAGATAAATCGATATCAATTCATCATTCATTTACGAAAAATCAAAAGAAAAATCTCGTGCTTGGCTATGAACATGAGCATGGCGAACGAGACAAACGGCGCCGGCGATGGATAACTATTTGTAGATCTCAAGCCTTCGGCAAAGCACAACGAAATTCCATGAAACTCTAGTTTAATCTTGTCGGAACATCTCAAGTGGGCAAAAACACGACAAAATTCCAAATTTGGTGGTAGATGAAGAAAATGATGGCGGTGGATGCGAACAAAGAGGTCGAGGATAGTGGCGAGGGATGAGCACGATTAGGGCTGTGCAAATAATCCGACGGCCCGGCCCGCCCGACAAGCCGACCGGGCTTGGCCCGAAATAGTCGGGCCTATGACATTTTTTGTTCAGATCGGGTAAGACTCGACCCGCCCAGAAAGACCATTCGATCGGTGGTCGGTTTTTGAAGCCCCTTACCCGCAATACACCCGACCCGCCCGTACCCTTACTATTTATATGATTTTAGGGTTTTTATGTTCATTTTTGCACCGCCGTTTGGTTCTCTTCTCTTCTTCTCCGAAATTCATCTCCAAATGTCTCCGATTCTAAATGTCTCTCGATTCTTCTTCTTCTTCATCTTCGATTTCCTTGATTCTTCTTCTTCTTCGATTCTTCTTCTTGTTCTTCAATTTTGCTTCTTCTTCTTCTTCGATTTCCGCAGTTGGGAGCACCGAATATTGAGCACAGGTTGAGCACAGATTGAGCATAGGTATGTGAATCTAGTCCGATTTGCGCTTTATTTTTTTTTGAATCTGCCTAAGTTTCATTGGACAGTAGTCAGTAGATCTGTTTTTTTTTTTTTTTTTTTTTTTTTTCTATTTCTGCTTTACAACATGAATATACATGATCTGTTTAGTGCTCTTTTTGTTTATGTTTCTTCCCATTCTGTATGGATTAGGGAATTCATGAATATGCATTATCTATTTCTTCCCATTTTCTGTTTCATTACTGAATATTAGTGCTTTGCTCCCAGCTGACCACAGCCTGATCCTCCGAAGCCCAAAACCGACCTTCAACCCGATCCTACACCCGACCACAACCCGCCCGTACCCGTAGAACTCAAAATGGTCGGTTAAGCTATCCCAACCGGTCGGCGGTGGGTCTACCTTTTTTACACCCGACAAGGTCGGGTCGGGTGGCGGGTCAGGGCCATATGGGCGGGTTTTGACCCGTGCACACCCCTAAGCACGGTGGCGGCAAGGCACTGGACAAGCACGGCGGCGGAAGGAAGTAGAGGCATTGTCTGAGAAAGGGATTGCAACGCAGAGAATGTGTAGAAGAGTAGAAGGAATGGTAGAGATGAAGGGGCAATGAAGGAAGAGTAAAATCGTTAATTCAAAAAATTCAAGAGTATTTGGTACAACGTAGTACTTTTTATAAGACTATTGGGTGCCAAAAAAAGGTTGTGGGATCATCTTGTAAATTTAGACTTTTAAGTAGACTCTTTTGGTATGTTTTTTCTTTTAAAAAAGAAGATACAACTATAATACACCTAATAAATAGTATGTTTTTAATATATTTTATATTTAGAATAATAATAATAATAATAATCTATTATATAAAACAACATGTTCCATTTTTTATACACATTTTTCCTTGGACCTTTCATAGACATATTTTAAAGAATCATGTTTGCCAAAAAGGATCAGGTTATATCATTACATAAAGTTTTTCCAAAATTTAAAATGCTTGAACTAAAAATAATTTATAAGGAAATATATATTAAATGTGTTGGCCCAATAAGCTACCCAAGAGAGGGTGAATTTGGTAGATATAAAAATTTAAACAATTAAAATTTTTTCAATACATAATAAATCAAATAATCAATTTATCTTAAATTAATTATTATCTTTGTTATGCAGCGAATAAGTGTATTAAATCTAAGTGCACACCTAAACAAAACGTAAAGAAAATAAATAAAGCAGAAGTAAGCTAGTCTTCCCTGATCCAGTCCTCCGAGCTCCACGAAAATTCACACCCACTAAAAATCCAGATTCCTTTAACAGTAGGAACCAAACTCTTACAACAATTATTTTCACAAGTTCAGAATCAACCTTTACAATTCCTTTTTCACAAGTTAAGGAAGAACTATATCTTTTTACAAGGTAAATACTAACCTAATTCTATTATAGGAATATCACAACCTAATCTTTTTAACGGGCTTAAAATCAAACCTCACCAACACTCACAAGTATCATTTTTCCAAGTAAGGATTGAACATTTATAATTTACTCAAAAATAAATTCTATTCAAGAAGAATTCACACCTAATTTTTTTCAATGAAAAAGAATAATCTAACATTTTTATACTCTAGGTAAGGATCAAATCTCAATTTTTTTTCCCGAAAAAGATTGAAACCTAACGTACCCTGACTAGATACAGACCCAACCGTATCTAATTCGCACAAACTCACCAAATACAAAAAAAATGAGTTTTTTCTCACTCGAAACTTCTACCACCTCAAAACAATTATACTTAATTAATGTCCCAAAAATTACTATGTGATAAAATTTTAAGTAAGGAAAACAATATCTGATTAAAACAAGTACGGGTAGCACAAAATTAAACACGTAATCAGATAATATCACAAAATCGTTTTCAAAAAGATTTTTAAGTTCTTAAGTTTAAAAAAAAAAATCTATGATCTTAAAACCAAGTAATCAATAATATAAAATCAAATATAAGCACAATAACTTAGAAAGATCTCACCAGGAAAATATCGAAAGATTAAAACAGAATCACTAGACAGCTTAGATTGGTGATGCCAAATCAACAACGCTTTAACTCAAGAACTTCTCACACAAATAATCTCACAAATGATCTCTCGAATATATCTCTTAGAATAACTTAGGAACAGCTCTTGATATGTAATGTATCATGATACAAATTCACAAGTCTATTTAAACAAGTTTGAAACAAGCCCTCCAATGACTAATTTTCATATTAAAGTGCACCTATAGACTCCATATATCATAACCATTCAATCCTGGTATAATTCACTTAGATACAGCTTTTAAAACTTTCAATTAAGTCCACAAATTATTTTTTAATTACTAGTCGAATAGATAGAAAGTATTTAATGAACCAAATTGAGAAAATCTTTAATTATATGTGCCATATCTATAGGGATATTAAAATAGATGTGTTATATCTTTAATATATTCAACTCCCCAAAATATCTCTTTCAGATTTGTCAAAAAACGGCTAGTATTTGATCAGATCCTTAAAATCCTCGAAATCTCAACCACATAGTCAGTTGACCAAACTCTCGCTCATCGGTTGACTGATTAATACAGTGTGTAACATAGGTCATTCCTTAAACGGTAGTCGGTTGACCGAACCCTTTAGGGTCGGTTGACCGAACCCTTTAGGATGCATTTTTAGGCCACAATCGAGCCATGGTCGGTTGATCAATCGATTCAGAGATTTTCACTTTGGCCAATTGATTGATCGATCTCTCTTGGTCAGTTGACCGATCGATTCAGAGAGTTTCACTTCCCAGCCCACAGTCACCGAACCCCTACTAGTCGGTTAACCGAATGATGCTGGATACTCTCTTTCTCAACTTATTTCAACTCCGAACTTCATTGTTTTAATCCCGTTAACCGATTTCTTTTCTTGGTTAATACAATTAACCTCAATATTCAATTTTTAACATTAATCTTTCTTAGGTCAATTTTTATTATTCAATTTCACATTGGAGCAAATATTTGATCACTAATTAGGATTTTAAACTTTATCAAACTAAACACACAAGAATATAATTCATCAATTTGTGTCGTGTGTGATCCTAATTCGGGATACATTAAGAGTATAAAAGTATTTGAGTTGTTTTTACCTAATTTCTTTGAAATCTTCAATACTCTTCATTTCTTCAACATCCATCTCCGCATCCTTGATAATTTCTTCATGATTTGGAACTCTTATATTGAAACACTCAATAAACACATTAATTTCACAAAAAAATATCAACTCTTAATTGTCCATCAAAACCTCAAGATCGACAAAATGGATATGAAAATGGATATATATATATATTAAAAGGTGTTGGCCTAGTAAGTTACCTAAGAGGGGGGTGATCTGGGTAGTTATAAAAATTTAAAGAATTAAATCTTTCAAAACTTAAATTATCAAATAATCAATTTATCATAAATCAATTATTATCTTCGTTACGCAACGGATAAGTATTTATATTCTAAGTGTACACCCAAATAGAATATGATAAAAATAATAACAAAGTAGCACACTAAGATATATCATGGTTCAGTAAACTAGTCTTGCCTAATCTAATCTCCCAAGCTCCACAGAGATTCACAACCACTAAACCCTTGATCCTTTTACCGGGTAGGAACCAAACCCTTACAATTTTTCTTTTCCCAAGCTAAGGAAAAAATTTATATTTTTACCAGGTTAAAGACTAACTTAATTCTATTACATGAAGAATCACCACTTAATCTTTTTACAGGCTAAAAATCAAACCTCACAACTCTCACAAGTATCCTTTTCACAAGTAAGGATGGAACCTTCACAATTTACTCAATTCAATTCAGGGAGAATCAAGACCTAGTTCTTTTCAAGGGAAAAGAATAACATAACCTTTTTATATCTTAGAAAAAGATCAACCCCTAATCTTTTTACTGAAAAAGATTGAAACCTAACTACCCTGACTAGACACCGGTCCAACCGTGTCTAATCCGCTCAAACTCACAAATACACAAAATTTGAATTTCTTCCTACAAGGAGTTTCTATCACCTCAAAATAGATATACTCGATTAATGTCCTAAAATTTACTACGTTATAGATACAATGTGAGACAAATTAATATCTGATTATAAATAAGTGTGGATAACACAAATTAAAGCACATAATCAGATAAACACACAAAATCGTTTTAAAAAGATTTTTATGCTCTTAAATTTAAAAACGATTTTTCAACGATCTTATCAATCAAGCAAATATAATAATATGAAATCACAATAAGGAATAATAGCTTGGAAAGATCTCAATGGGATAACACCGAAAAATATAAATAGAATCGCAAGACAGCACAATTCGGTGACGCCAATTCAATAACGTTTTAGCTCAAAAACTTTAACACAAAATCTCTCTTGAATAATCTCGGTAGAATGATAACTCTTAGAAAAACGTAGGAACTAATGTTCTTGATATATTTTATCACAATCCTGTAAGTCTAATTATATAGACCAATATCAAACCCTTCAACGACTACTTTTCAAAAATATGCTTCTAAAAGGCACTCCTAGATCCCATATAATATTTTCTTCCAATTCTGGGATATTTTACTTAAAATAACTTTCAAAACTCTCAAATAAATTCATAAAATATTTCTTAATTATCAATCACAAAGATAGGAAGTATTTAACTAACCAAATTGAGAAAATCATTTAATATATGAACCAAATCAGTATATATTCAAAACATATAGACCATATCTTCAATAAGATCATATCCACTAAATTTCTCCCTTGGAATCATAAAAAATGGTTAGTTTTTTACCAAAAGATCAAGATCCTCGAAATCTCAATCGAAACAGTCAGTTGACCGAACCCTGGCATGTCGATTGACCGATTGATTCAACGTGTAAACCAGACCAAAACCAAATAGCTAGTTGGTTTACTGATCTTCCCTTGGTCGGCTGACAGATTGATTCAAGAAGTTTTCCCAGCCAAAAAACAAAGTAGTCGGTTAACTGATTGCCTTCCAATCAGTTGACCGATTGGTTCATAGACTTCTCCTTTTCCTGGTTGACCGATTGATGCATGATCTTCATACTTTGCTCCGAAACCCCATTGTTTCAATCAGTTGACCAATCCTTTTCTGATCAGTTGACCAATTCTTTTCTGATCAGTTAATCGATTGATGCTGGTTGGTCAATTTCTTCACCAATTTCTGCTCCAAAACTCAACGTTTAATTTAATTAATCGATTACTTTTCTCAATTAACTAAA
Source organism: Eucommia ulmoides (assembly GCA_016647705.1). NCBI lineage: Eukaryota > Viridiplantae > Streptophyta > Magnoliopsida > Garryales > Eucommiaceae > Eucommia > Eucommia ulmoides. The sequence continues at coordinate 27,760,669 of CM028338.1, read as the reverse complement.
TTGACCCTAAATTTCAACTTTAAACTTGATTTACACTTAGGTCAATTTTCATTTTTCAATTTCACAAAGGAGCACATATTTAAATACTAATTAGGATCCTAAAATTTATCAAATCGAACACACAAAAGTACAACTCATTTAATAGTATCGTGTGTGATCCTAATTCGGGTTGCATTAAGAGTATAAGAGTATTGAGTTGTTTTCACTTAATTTCTTCAAGATCAACACTCTTCATTTATTCATTGCATTTATTTTTGCACCCTTTATTTGTTCTTCATGATGTCTTCATCATAATCAAATAAATTGAATTTTTTTTCTGAAACACTCAACAAATTCACTAGTTCCACAAAAAATATCAACCTTTAATTGTTCATCAAAATCTCGGGATTAACAAAAGAAGATCAAATTAAATGGAAATGGAAATGCCCATATGTTCTAAAACCAAGTTATGTCTCTCTTTCTCTCTCTCATGGAAATGGAGTCCTAATTCCCCCCTCTCTCTCTTAGTTCTTTCCCTCTCCCGGTTATATTTAACAAAGTCTCAAGCGAGCGCTAATTCCCCAAATTCCGATCTCTAATTCTCAAGCGATGATCTCCTTCCCTAAATATCTTCGCTCTCCCCTAAATCCCTCTATATGTAGTCTTTCCTGAATCTCTTTATATGTATCCCTCACAACCGTCACACTAATTAGACAGCTACACCTCCACCGTCGTCATCCTCTGTCGTTGAACAAAGGTGAGTTGTTGTCGTTCCCCTAATTCATCTTAATCTTCTCTGTTCGTTTCCCTAATCCATCCTTTGTGTTTTTATTGCAACGGATTATATGTCCATTTCCCTAATTCTCTTATGTTCTAGTTTTTATCCTTTTTTTTTTGTTTGCGTTGCTAATTAATCCTTCTTTGAAAGGTTATGTGTTGATTGTTAATCGAGGATTCGAGTGATTATGGTTTCATGCGATCTACCAGTTGGACTAAAGAATTATTTTTTATTTATTACTACTTAAATTTTTTATTAAAAATATAATTTTGTCCATTATTTTCAAAATTTTGTAAATTTTGACAATGGATGATACTACTCTTCTGGAAAATGTAAACTTATCATTTATTTCATCTTATGTTTTATTATTTCTAATAATATAAAAAAATTATATTCCTTTATTTACACTTAAATTTTAATATAGGTTGATGACTCAGACGTTGGGGAGCTAGTTCATATTGATCAAGATCATGATATCGTTCCTAATTGTAAGGTACATCCATTGTAAAAAAAATATGTGTTCCTCCTCATATGGTATGATTACGTGCAACCCTTGATTATTTTAATTTTAACTACTAATTTTTTTGACATGTTGCTCAGTCGTACTTAGTTGTTTGCACAAATTCGTATACGATATATATTTAAAATGACAACCTAAATGTAAAGAATATAACTGCTAAATGACAATTTAACCCACAGGGGTAAATATAATTTAATCAAACTATAGGGATTAAAAATGCCTTTATTTAATTTTAATTTTAGAACACTTTTAAATGTTATTAAAAGGAACAATTTTTAATAACACTTTACACCTCTGTGGTATTTTCGTTACTCACCGTGGTTCAAATTAAAGTGCAGTTGTACCCCGTGCCTAAAGGCACCATGGCATAGGATAACTTACCCTTATACTATATGATTGTGACTTGTAGATTGGTTTGCTTTAGTTGTCTATACTTATTCATACTAAGTACATAACTATATTTATAACAGATAAGTATAGATACTTTTTAAAATGTCACAATCATATCATTACTTTAGGCATCATATGATAATGTCGTATCAAAACCTTCTCCATCTCAACGATTTTGAAAGGAACAAGAGAGATTGAATCGGTAACATTTTGGATGCATGGAAAGAGAAAATGACAGTGAGAATGTCGTCTCAAAAGCTACTTTAGCACAACAAGCAAGAAGGAAAATAGAGGTAGCTAAACGCGCTAATGTTGTGTCAAAAACTACTCTTGTGCAACATTCACAAAGAGAAAGAGCGAGACTTGATCGTCTTTGTTCTTTCAATATAAATGAGGTCTCAAGGGTATCAAGATTTGTTGGCCAATCAAGCACGAGGAATCAATATTTATCTTCTCAAACTATTTCTCCAACAATGGAAATCCATGGAAGTCACAGTGAAATGACCTGTGATTTTGAAGAGAACTTACCTTTTCAACTCAATCTTGTTGAAACATATTCTCCTACAACTCCAATACCATACATCTTTCGGGGCCATACTACTCCACCAACCATTAATGTCGAGATGGCCTGGGAAGATACTTTAGCACAACGAGCAAGAAGAAAAATGGAGGTATTTAAACGCGTTGATGTTGTGTCAAAAGCTACTCTTGCGCAACGTTTACAAAGAGAAATAGAGAGACTTGATCACCTTAGTTCTTTGAATTGGAACCGTTTGGAGAGATGCAAAATATTGGTAGGAGAATCATTTAAGACTCTATCGAAACGAAAAATATATAAGTACATATAATCCACTAACTATGGATTGCAAAATGACCCATGATGTTATAGTGTACTTGCCTTTACGCAACTTATATGCAGATATGAGTCCTTTTAATATAAACGAGGTCTCACCAGTATTAAGATTTGTTGGCCAATCAGGGATGAGGAATCTAGATTTATCATCTCATGCTATTTCCCCAATAATGGAAATCCTTAGAGGTCGTGATTAAATGAACAGTGAGTTTGAAGCGAATTTGCCTTTTGTACTCAATATTGTTGAAACATATTTTTCTACATGTAGATATGACTTTTTGACCGTCCTGCAAAATTTTGATTTAATTTTTTCTATTTACTTTATTTTTAATATAAAAAAAGGAAAAAGAAAAGAAAAGGAAAATAGGAAAATGGAAAATAAAAAATAAGAAAACAAAAAGAAGAAAATTTAGAAATAATTAATGAGAGAAAATATAAAAAGAAAAAATAATAATAAAAGTATTTAATAAGAAAGAGAGAGAAAAAAAAAAGTAAGAGAAGAAAGAGAGGATTCAATTGGGGAAGGAAGGAGAGAGAGAGAGAGAGAGGTGGGACCCCCACCTGTCAGCCGCAAGAAAGAGAAAAGAAATGAGAGAGAAGGGCAGTGGGGGCCACCAATACAACACACACAAAAAAAATAAGGGGCCCCACGCAGCCACGTGTTAGCCAAGCGAAAAAAGGGTAAGGGGCGTGTGATTTTCACGCTCCCAATTTCCAGAAAATTCTATTTTTTCCCTTTTTTTTTTTTTTTCAAATTTACCCTTTCCTTGTCCAATTTGGACTGGGTTTTAGGGGGCCAAATCTAATTTTTAGGATTTCTTAGGATTTTTCATTCCACATCTTTCCCTATAAATAGGACCCTCATTCTCCTCCTAGTTTATTCATTCAAAAATTGAGAGAAAATACCTCTTAGGGAGTGATTCTTAGCGATAGCCCATTCGGGAAGCCGTTTGCGAGAGAGAAAAAAATCGAACGTCGAGAATCTTGGCTAGAACAGATATGTTTTATGATTTTAAATTCTTTCATTATTTCTCACAATATTAAATTCCTACAAGTTTTATTTAGTAATTGTTCGATGACTCGATGAAAACGCCAGAACGAGGTTTCTCATTCTCAATCTGAACCTCCGAGCATTAAACAATGACACTTATATCTCGCTGTTTTTTATTTTTATATTCTTTTTTTATTTATTTCAATTCATATATTAAAAAAAAAAAAAAAAAAAAAAAAAAAAAAAAAAAAAAAACTAAAAAATAAGTCTTCTGATAATCCGATGAAAACGTCGAGACTGATTTCTCGTGCTTAAACTTACTCCCCGAGCGTTAGGTGAATGATGTTTTCAATCTTTATTTTTCTGTTTTTTTTTCCTTTATTTTTTTATTTTGTCATTGTGATTAAAAAAAAACCCTAAAAAACAAGAACTATAAAATCAAAAAAATAATAATAAAATCTTAGTTTGTAAGAATTAATCCTTACAAACCTTCGGATGAATCCGATGATTCGATAAATTGTGGGAGAGTTTTCCGTAATCTAGTTTCAATTCCCCAACTAGAGTGAAATTTAGAAAGGATTTGTTTTAAGAAATATTTTCCCTCGGTAAACCTTTTTGTGGGATCCCGCCAAAGTTTTGGAAAGATTAATTCCGACAAACTTATTTCCGCTATCTTCTCTCAATTCTTATCTCTATAGTATTTGAGGGAATTTCAAATTGGGATTTCCTTGAATTAATTGGACAAAATTAAAATAGAAATCATTTGCATCTATCTCGTATATTTATTTCTTATATTATTCAAACAACATGTTTAGAACACTTTCAAACATTTAAATAAATATTTTTAAATAAATCTTTGGTTTGACCGTGTTTTAGAGTTAATTTTTACTTAAGTCTTTTAAATTTTTCTCTAAAAATCCTGTGACCTAGTACACGATTAAAACCCAATGCTAGGTGGCGACTATAGAAACAACATTTTGACCACTCCACAAAAATTTTATATTTTATTTTATTAGTTTACTTTGTTTTTTTATTTTATTTTATTCTCAAAAAAACAAAAAACAAAAATTGAAATTAAAAAAAAAAAAAAAAAGGTGAAAGATAGAAAAAGAAAAAGGACTAAAAGAGAATAAGGAAATTGGACGAGAAAGAGATACAGAAGATAAGAGAGAGAGAGAGAAGGGTGTGGGCCCCTTTTTTTGTCAACTGAGAGAATGAGAGAGGTGAGAAGAGAGAGAGAGAAAAAAGGAGGGTGGGGGCCACTTTTTAGCCGAGAGAGAGAAAGAAAGAGAGTAAGGCGGCGGTGGGCCCTGCCTTTGCCAGTTGAGAGAGAAAGGGAGAGATAAGCGTGGGACCCCTACCACACGTCAGCCGAGAGAAAGGGATGAGTGGGCGCGTGTTTCTCATAAGCCTAGCGTCCAAAACATTCATTTTCTTCATTTTTTTTCGATTCTACCATTTCCCTGTCCAACTTGGACTGAGTTTAGGTGGCCAGACCTAATTTTTAGGGTTTCTTAGGGTTTCTTATTCCACATATTTTTCTATAAATAGGACACTCTTTCTCCTAATTTATTCATTCAAAAATTGAGAGGAACAACCCTTAGAAGAGTGATTCTCATCGAAAGCCCTTTCGAAAAGCTGTTCGTGAGAGAGAAAAAACCCGAGTATCAGAAATCTTGGCCAGAACATGTATGTTTTCTGATTTTTAATTCTTTTTTAGTTTATTTTTTTTCTCAATTTAATATATATATATATATATATATTATTTTTTCCATTTTTTTTATTTGTTGCAGTTCATAAAAAAATATATAAATAAAAAAAAGTAAGTCGTCCGATGATCCGATGAAAACACAGGGATGAGTTTCTCGTGCTTAATCTTAATCACCAAGCGTTAGGTAAATGATGTTTCCATTTATTTTTTCTCTTTGTTATAAAAACCCCTAAAAAACAAAACAAAATAAAATATAAGAATCCAAAAAAAAAAAAAAAAAATCTTAATTTGTAAGAATTAATCCTTACAAACCTTAGGATGAGTCCGACGATCTGATAAATTGTGGGAGAAGCTTTTGTGACCTCATTTCAATTCCCCAACTAGAGTGGAATTTAGAAATAATTGGTGTTAGGAAATCTTTTCCTTCGGTAAACCTTTTCATGGGATTCTGCTTAAGTTTTGAAAAGATTAATTCCGACAAACTTGTTTCCACAATCTTCTCTCGATTCTCATCTCCATAAAATTTGAGAGAATTTCAAAACGGGATTTCTTTAAATTAATTTGGCAAACTTAAAATAGATATTATTTGTATCCGTCTCGCATATTTATTTCTTGAATCATTTAGGTTGTGTTTGGGTAAAGGATTTGGGAGAGGGATTTCATTTGGGTAAGGGATTTCAAAATTCCTTTTCAACAAATACCTTGTTTGGGTAGTATAAAAAAAGGATTTGTCAAATCCTTTTATCTTAAAAAAATGTGGAAAGAAAGATTTTGAAATCCTTTTGGGAGAGGTTGCATTTACCAAATCTACTCAAAAGAGGATTTCACAAATCTCACACCCTCATTCATGACAAGCAGTTCTCACATCTCTTCTTTGCTGAGCTCTCCTTCTCGTGAAGACGCCCCTCCTTCTATGTCGATCCTTCTTGCGACGACCGTTGTCTCTTTCGTATCGTTTTTCTCCTTCATCAGATTCGTCACCGTCACCATTATAGGTTCGTCGTCCATCTGCGATTGATTCTGATTTAGGGTACGTTTGATTTCGATTTAGGGTTCGTCATCCATCTGCGATTTAGGGTACGTTTGATTTTGATTTGCTGCAAATTCGTTAATTCCAACTCGATTCCGATTGATTCCGCTGCGATTGATTCCGATTCACGTTTGTCCATATGCGTTTGATTCAAATCAGGAATCGATTTTGCAACGAAGAGGACGAGTGAATAAGTTTTTTTTTGGACAATTTTGTTTACAAATACTTTACCTATCCAAATAAAGGAATTATAAATTATACGATCAAATACTTCAGCTCAAATAGTTATCCAAATAAGATATTTATGAAATGATGGGATTTCAAAATCCAAAATTTTGAAATCTCATAATTTTTCAAATCCCTTACCCAAACACAACCTTAGATGGCATGTTTAGGACACTTTCACCACTTGCACATTTTTTTTCTTCTATTCCATTAAATATAGTTTGTTTTAAACCACATGATCCGTAGTTATTTCTTATATCACTTAGACTGCACGTTTAAGACACTTTCACAACTTACATTTTTTTATATATATATTTCATTACATTTAAATTCTTTTAAAATTCATAATCCATGCCATTTTTTCATTTAGTCACGACACGCGCACTACTTGCATTTTTTCATATATATTAAATAATTAAATCATTACCACGCATAATCACGTTAATCTACGTAGTGTTCCCTGATTAATTCTCTTATTCATACCATTTCACATTTGCATGTTTAAATTAAAACATTTCCCACATAAAAATCATATAAGTAGTTTTTTAGGCTACTTTTGTATAAATAAAATAGAATTTATATCATACTAGTTTTTGCATTCATATTTTCATACTTATTCATTTAATTTAGTTTGTCCATTTAAATGAACGAAATCTCTCGGAAACATATATAAATCCATCACCCGGGGACGATCATTTTCGAATCTTTAATATTCGATAAGAGGTCATAATGGGGGGAACATTCCAAAAAATACAAAAATTTGTCCCATCTTATTTTTGAAAAAGCTAAAAAGATTTTATAAGAAGGAAAATATTTCAGAATAGAATAAAACGTTCAGACTAAACTAATTAAACTTAATTGAATATAAGGTACCGTTTCAGACGGACGTCTTGGGGTGCCTAACACCTTCCCCAAGCATAATCAACTCTCGAGCTCTTTAAATGAATCTTTGATTTGACTGTGTTTTTTGGAGTCAATTTTTATTTAGGCCTTTTAAATTATTTTCTAAAAATCCGGTGACCTAACACACCATTTAAACTCAATACTAGGTGGCGTCCTTGTTTTAAAATGGCTTAAGTCATTTTTTAAGAAAATCGATACTTTTAAAAACCTCTTCTCCTTTTAGTTATCATTATTTCATATCATTTTCTTTCCAAAAAATCGGGGTGCGTCAGCGACTCCTTATTTTAAAATAGCCTAAGTACTTTTTTAAGAAAATCGGTGCTTTTAAAACCTCATTCTCTTTTAAGCTTTATTATTTCATATCCTTTTTCTTTCAAAAAATCAGGGTGCATCACTACAATTCCAATAATGAACATCCTGAGGCAACATACTACTACACCAACCATTGATATCGAGATGGCCTAGGTAGTTGAAGGTTCAAGTTTACAAGTTCAACAACGCGGTTTACCGTCTACATATATATGGTCAGTTAATATCATTATTTTATTTTTAAAATCAAGTTATAAAAACCTAAACACATTTTGTTGAATAAATGTCGTAAACTTATTACATTTTGAATGTAGGCTAACTTCTGCCAACGAAGACAATTATGAGAACCAAGATATTGACGACTTCAATGTTACACGTAATGATCATGCCGTTTATAAAATAGGTAATCGCCATTATCTCAATATAATGGATGTTGCTTGCTCTTATTGTTCTGCTTTACATTGGATGAACGAAAAATTGGTAAAATCAACTAAAAGATGTCATTTTTTTTTTGTACATGTTGTTTACAAGGAAAAGTTAAACTATCGTTTCTCCTTGCACCCCCTTCACAAATTAAAGCCTCATATGATGGTATTGATGATATGTCAATATCATTTCGTCGTTATAATAGAGAATATAATGCAACAAATGCTTTTACAAGTCTTAGTGTTAAGCTAGACGTAAGAGTACTAATTGGAAGGGGGCCAACAATGTTTACAATACATGAAGAGTTGCGTCATCAAACAGGGACATTAATTCCAGAACTAGGACAAGATGCAATTTACTCCCAATCATATTAGTTAATCATAATTACATGGGATTAGATTTTATTCATTCATCAGCCAAAAAACACGACTAAATACTAACTAAACAATGAAATGAGAATAAAAGTTAATTGAATTTAATTAAATTACTACTTTATCATTTGAAAATTTAATAAGATTACGATTTTCTTGGAATTTCTAACACATATATCCATTTTTTGTTTTACACTGCCATCCCCCTCCTTCTTCCTCCTTACACCATCATTTCCAATGAGAATCTAGCGCCGACAACGTAGCCATATCTTCTCCTTCTCTCTCTCTCTCTCATCTTAAACTAACACCAACCCCGCCAGTATAACCACCCCACCCCCCGCCAGTAACACCTTGCTGGCACCACACCCCTTGTCCATTGCCTCTCTCTTATTCTTTTTCAGACTCATGCTCCTGCTCCTCTTCTTCTTATTCTTCTTCTTCCCCCCTCTCTCTTTCGTTCTTATATATATACCTCTTATTTGGAACTTCATTTGGTTCATGTTCAAATACTCTCTGGTCTCTCTCTCTCTCTCTCTCTATATATATATATATATATATATATATTTCAAGTGGAGACTTTATTATATATATGCATTTTATTCTTGATTTATTTTTAATATTAACCAAACATTGGAATGAGAATAATCATTCTAATACCATATTTAATCCATTTTATTAGCATACATAGGAATTGTAATGATTATTCGATTTCATTACCTGAGTAATTTCAATTTTATTGTTATTCAATTTTATTCCAGCATATTAAACACAAAATGTATCCAAATTCTAACTCTTCTATTTTGTATTATAAATAGTTTTTTTTTATTTTTATTATTATTTTTTTTAAAACAAGGGTATAATAGTCTAAGTTCATTCAATTAAAAAGACAATAGTGTTTTTTTGTTTTTTTTTTTTTTAAAAAAAATACTTTAGATTTATTAAACATTAACGTAATTTTTTTTTGCCTATTTCTTTCTTAGAAAGGAATCTATCGTAGAATAATTAATTAATTTTCTCTTTTTCCTTGAAATATATTTGCAAGTAAATAAATAAAACAAGAACCCAATATTATATCATTAAAAGTTTTTTTAATTGGTATAAAATAGATTTGAGTGACACATAATGATCTCAAAAAGTGAAGGGGAAATTACATATTTGGTCATGGGTGTCTATGTGGATTTTGAGATTAATCAATTTATAAATTTAATCCCTCAATTTTTACATTTATTTAAATATTACGAAATTGAAAACGATATTAAAAATTTTAAATGCAAAATGGTTGTGCTCAGCATATACCATTTAAATAGAGATATATTTTCGTTATTTCATTATTTTACTCTTTAATTCTTCAAATGAATCGTTGTTATAGGTTCAATATAACGATAAATTGATGAAAATATCTTTGTTAGAATGCTATAGGTTGATAATAATTCATTTTGGTCCTTAATCATAAAGAGCTTTTAATTTTGTAGAATTGGCATAAATATAAAATGTGCAGGATGATAAATTTTAAAGTACACCCACCCTATACTTTTCGAGAAGTAAAGTTGTACATCCAATTAGTTAGGGATTAGTTCCGAAACGACGATCATTGACCCTCCCCCTTCTATTTCTCCCTCCTCAACTCAGGCATACAACCTCTTGGGCCTTCTTCAGCGTACCTCCAAGAAATCGGTGTTGCAGATCGCTAAAAGGTAAGCTTTAAAGTTAGATTTGTCTAACAAATCTACTTATCCACAGAATTTTGTTATTAACTCTTGGATTTATCAGCAACTTTACTTTGTGTTCTTCGTTTAGCACGATGGAAGAAGCATATAGGGTTTTTGGAAAAACCCAAATAGACTCGTTAAGGCAGTAACCATTGAACTACTGTATTTTTGCTCTTTATTTCGTTTTCCGGATCTGTACTCGGCCATTCCAGTGATAGGGGTTTTAGGCTTTGATTTCGCATGTATATTGGTGCAGGTATGAATAATCGGACAATATTAGGGTTATTAGGCGTAAACGGCTTTGATGCTAGCCTAAATAATTGGAGAGAAACAATTGAAATTGAATGGGATTGATTTAATTAGAGGTGGAAAATGGATAATTTGGGTTTGGGGGGGAGTGTTGGGTTTTTAGATCTGGGTAATCCACCTCGGTCCCAAATTCAACTGTCGATGAACATGATGATGGCGGGTGTTGAAAACAACCCCTCCATTGGATTTATGGATGTCAAAGGATCGAATGCGGTGGGGTTTTCCATGAGAACAAAGGTCAATTCATCAAATGCAGGAAATAATAATTGTTGCAATGTGAACAATAGGAGCGATGAGGATGAGCCGAGTTTTCAGGATGATGATAATGGGGAAGACATGAATGGGGTGAAGGGGAAAAAGGCATCTCCTTGGCGGCGTATGAAATGGACGGATAATGTTGTTAGGCTACTTATACAAGTGGTTGCTTCTGTTGGAGATGATGGCACTCCAGAAGAGGGTGTGGAGGGAATGAAGAGAAAATCTGGTGTTTTGCATAAAAAAGGCAAATGGAAAACGGTTTCCAAGATAATGATTTCCAAAGGTTGTTACGTCTCGCCTCAGCAGTGTGAGGATAAGTTCAATGATTTGAACAAGAGGTATAAGAAATTGAACGAGATTCTTGGGAGGGGCACATCTTGTAGAGTGGTTGAAAACCCGGTTCTAATGGACTCAATGCCTCAACTCTCTCCTAAAATGAAGGAAGATGTGAAGAAAATACTGATCTCTAAGCATTTGTTTTACAAGGAAATGTGTGCTTACCATAACGGACAGAGAATTCCCAATTGCGGTGATCTTGATTTACAAAGTTCAAAGGAAACCCATCATTCCGATGAAGAAAACGATGAAAGCGAGGATGATGAATCATTCAATGAAGAGAATGTTGATGTGAAACGGAATGATAATTTAGATATAGGCGATTTTCGAGCTGAAATTGACGAGTTTTTTCGAGATAGTACGAAATCACATTTCGACCGGAGAGAATGGATCAAGAAGCAAATGTTGCAACTTCAAGAGCAAAGGGTTGAAATCCAAGCGGAAGCTTTTGAGATGGAGAAAAGGTATTTTAAGTGGAGAAGATTCTGCAGCAAGAAAAGTAGGGAACTGGAGATTTCCAGGTTGGAGAACGAGAGGTTGATGTTGGAGAATGAACGGATGAGATTGCAACTCAAGCAGGCAGAAATGGATATCGTTTTACAAAAGCCGGAGGCATCTTTTGTCCCCGCTGCTGTAAGCATCGACAGACGACGAGGAAGAGATCAAATTGATTTGCATCAGTAGCAGAATGATCTTTAATTATAATTTCTTGTGTAATTTTTAACCGTAATACTAGCTTAATCACTTGTGGTGGTCTTGATTTTCTGTAGGAATATTTAAAAATTAAAACCATCCACATGTTCCTGAGCTTTTTGTATGTAAATTTGAGGAAGTAATGTCAAATGCTCCTTTTAATTTCCATTTCCATTCTCTGGGGCCTCGTTTGGTTGTCTAGAAAATAGTAGTTTCTTATTTTGATGAATTCATTTGTATATTTCTCGACCTATGATTTAATGAAATTTGCATATTTTTGTTCTAGCTCATGTCAATTTTTAAGTTATCGTAACTATTACAACCAAGTGGACTCTTACTAATTTCGGAAAATTTATTATTTAGTCTCTAAGAGAAATATAAATCGGAAAATGAACGCCCAACTAACTTAATAAAGTTTTTAGTCCTCAGATATTTTTAAAAAATAATCTTTTATTCTTTTTTTTTTCTTCTTCATTATTTACGTATAATACAATTCTATAGAAAAACAAGACGTGAACATTTGATCCCTGCCCTAACAACCACTAGAACAAACCACCACTTTGTTTACATTGTCGCACTTCTTATTTATATCCTCATATGTTTAAGTTACAGTACATCAATTACATGCTTAATTGTATACAATTTCATGAAATTTGATTTTATTTACTTGTGAATATAAATTATGTGTGAAAGTTTCATGTTAGTTAATTTTTGGTATATATATTATATTCAATCAGAAAAGTACGAAATTAAATTTGTGGGCAACAATGAGTTAAGATATATTTTCTTTATTTTTTTATTTTTTTTGTTTTGTGCATAATGTATCTAAAAATGATATTTAGATCTATAAATACAAGAGATGATTATGAGTATAGCGAAATTTTTGATTTTGTACTATAGAGATATACGTTATTTTTAGATTCGATTATTGCGACAAAATATTTAGTGTGTGCTAATATTCTAATGTGCATAAAATGTAGTTAAATGACTTTAACAAATATAGTAGCTTATCTTGCTAAAGTTGAGAAACTGGATGTAAATAACTATGATATTTGACATCGTAAGATCCAATATCTCCTAAATGAGCGAGAGACCCTAAAAACACTGACACATAGCATGGAATCATTTCCCGAAGAAGGTAATTCTACCCAACACCGACGTGAGATGGAAGCCTATCAAATTTGGGTCAAGAAAGATCGTAGTGCAAGATTCACTATGTTAAGCTATATGCACGATTATCTGATGGTGATTATGAAGGTTATACTACCGTATTAGAGATGTAGAATGCCTTGAAGTTGGCATTTGCCGATACCTCAACAACTAGGTTGCGAACCTTGATGCTTAAGTTTGAAACTTATAAGATGTCTCTTAAAATAAAGATGGTTGAGCATATTCGAAAAATATCGACTATGATATGCGACCTAAAGGTAGCTGATAACAACTTATCTGATGAGCAACAGATGCTTGTTGTGTTTTGCTTTTTGCCTGATTCTTGGGAGAAAATGAAGCTCACAATGATGCATAATGAAATTATCAAAACTTTTACCCAATTACAGTGTCATTTGGAATTGGAGGCAGAAAGGTTAGAGGCACAAGGCAATACTTCTATGTTTGCCGTTGAGTCTAGCCATCGGTAGACATTTGGTTCCAAGCGAAAGTGGCAGGACAAAGCATAACAAGGAATATGATGATCTGTTTATAAAAAGAGAAATGATAGAAAGTATCCAAAAGACAAGCGTGGAGAAAATAATGACTTGTTTAAGCTGAAGTGTAACAACTGTGATAAATTTGGTCATTTTGCTCGTGAATGCAATGAGCCGAAAAAGATACTGGAGCAACAAGACACGTCGTAAAAGATCGATTAGGGTTCATTGAGTATCACAGAATTCCAATTGAGAGTCAACGTATTCACATGGGGAACAACACTAGCGAAGATGTGATGGAATTGGAACCTACCAATTAAATATTCGTTTTGGATGCACCATGCTTCTCTATGATGTTTTCTATACTCCTGGAGTTCGACGAAACTTGATGTCTGTTGCAGCCATGGGTGAACTAGGTTTTTCTTTTAGTTTCACCAATGACTCTGTTAAATTTTATTTAGACTCCATGTTTTATGGCAGTGGACACATTGTAGATGGATTTTATGTACTAAATGTTGACGATTCTTTAAATTTTGATACATAAATAATTTCTAGTAATAAAGATTCAATCACATCTACATCTGTTACATGACATACAAGACTTGGTCATATTGGACAAGAAAGAATGACAATGTTAGCTCAAAAAGGACTTTTAGGTCCGCTCTCTAGAGTTAACTGTCTATGAATCTTATTTGGCTAGAAAGACTACAATAAAGCCTTTTGACAAGGCTAGAAGGGCTACATCTTCCTTGGAGTTTGTCCATTCTGACATTTACAAACTTATGAATGTTAGGGAACGACATTGTGCTAATTATTTTATCACATTCATTGATGATTACTCGCGTTTTTGTTATGTTTATCTCATTTCTCACAAATCAAAAATAATGAATTGCTTCCAAAAATTTGTTCATTTAGTTGAGAATTAAAGAGATAAAAATCTTAAGATTTTACGTACTGACTGAGGATGTGAGTATTTGTTTGAACAATTCAAGGACTTATGTGATGATAGAGACATCATTAGATAGTTGACGATTCCTAGTACTCCACAACAAAATGGAATAGCTAAGCGTAGCAATCGAACTTTATTGGATATGATTAGGTCAATGATGACACATGCTAATCTACCAATCAATTTCTGAGGAGACGCTTTATTGGCAACAACCTATATCCTTGATAGAGTGTCTTCCAAGTCAATACCACATACACCATATGAGTTATGGATTGGTTTTAAACCAGAATTAGAGCACTTGTGACCATAGGGATCTACAAGTTATGTTCGTGTTACATCACATGCACATGAAAAATTGGGCCCTGGAGCTCAAAAGTGCACATTCATTATATATCCAGATTACTCTAAAGGATATGTGATGTTACATGAATGTTCTGATGGTGCACCGACTGAGATTGAGTCACGCGATGTCAAATTTATAAAAAATGAGTTTCCAAGTAGAGGTGGACTAAAAGGTAATAAAGAAATTTATGAGCTGAATTAGTCAAATAATAACTCTACACCATTACTCGACGAGGGTAGGAAAATTAATCCTCTTCCTCTACAAATACGCCAATGATCACCGAGGATAGTGGGAGAGATTTAGAGAATAGTGAGAGTGTACCACAAAATAATTCTCAAACTCTTCAACTGTGTAGAAGTCAACGTGGAAATATTCATCGACATCTATTTGAGATTGATGAGAAATTTTTCATATGTTCTTCACTAGAAGAGGACGAACCTTCCTCTTATCAAGAAGTTTTATCATCGCTTGTTGCTAAAGAATGGATAACTACAATGAAAGATGAGATTAGTTCTATGCCAAAGAATTAAGTATGGGAACTAATTGATCTTCCGCCTGGACGAAGATCTATTAGAAACAAATAGGTTTTAAAGATTAAATGTCAAGTAGATGGATCTATTGATAGGTACAAAGCTCATCTCGTGGCTAAAAGTTACACTAAAAAAGAGGGTGTAGACTATGAGGTAACGTTTTTACCTGTTGTTAGGTTTGCCTCCATTCGTCTAATCGTAGCTATTGTCGCCCATTTGGATTTAGAACTTTTTTCAAATGGACGTTAAGACTATTTTTATCAATGGAGAACTAGATGAGGAGATCTACATAGATCAAAATATTGATTTTCTGCCAAGGGACAAGAGCACAAAGTATGCAAACTAAAACATTCTATCTGTGGCCTAAAACAATCATCTAGATAATGGTATCTCAAATTTCAACAAGCTATGATTACTTTTGGCTTTATCATGATTGAGGAAGATCATTGTGTGTAAACACGACATTTTAACTACCCCGCAAAAAGTTTTATGTTTTATTTTATAGTTAATTTTGTTTTGTTTTATTTTATTTTAGAAAATACAAAAAAAAAAAAAAAAATAGAAAAATAAAGAAAAAATAAAAATAGAAGAAAATGGTTAAATTTTGAAAAATAAAAAGAGGTGTAATAGAGAAAAGAAGGAAAAGTGTGGGGGGGGGGAGAGAGAGAGAGAAAGAGAGAGAAGTTTTTTCTGTGAGGGAGAGGAGAGAGAATAATTAGAAAGAGAGAGAGAGAGAGGTGGGCCCCTGGTCAAACCGAGAAAAAATGGGAGAGAGAGAATAGAAGAAAGAGGAGGAAGGAGAGAGAGAGAGAGAGAGAGAGAGAAAAAAAGACGGGCCCCTTTGCTGACCGTGTGTGTGTAGGGGTGTAAACGAACCGAGCTGTTCATGTACAGCTCAAACTCGGCACGAAAAAAGATTGTTTGAACTCGTTTATTAAAATAAACGAGCCAAGCTCGAGCTCTTAAAAACGTTCATTTAATAATCGAGCTGAGCCGAACTTGTTCGCGAGCTGCTCGATTTTTGTTCGCAAACAAAACCTAAACGAGCCGAGCTTGTTCATGAGCTCATTTTATGTTAGCAAACATTAATATATATATATATATATATATATATATATATATATATTCTAATTTCTACATTAGGGATTTAGGGTTTCTTATTGATTCAATTTTCAGCTGCCCAACTCTCCATCCACACTCTTCTCCATTTCCATCTATATTAGGGTTTCTCAAGGTCGACACTCTTCTCCTCCATCTCCATTGCGAGGGTCCACATCTTCTCTCCATCTCTCGACGCTCACATTCACCACCGATCTCTTCGCTGCTACAACCCATTCACTGCCACCACTGCTCAACTTCGATGCTACGCGATCTAGTACTCTCTCTCTCTCAGCTTCTGTCTTCTTTATGCTTTGAATTGTGCTTATAAATCGCATTATTTATTCATTAATCTACATATTTGTGCAAATTGTTTTGTCTACTAACCTTGATGCGACTGTGCGTGCATCTTTTTTAAGGCGATGTATTGCTTCATTGTGTGGCTGATGTGAGCTCCATTTTCTATTCTCATTTAATGGGTTTTCATTAAAGAAGTTGTGAGCTCCATTTCATTTTGATTCCTCCAAGCCTCTTGATTTTTTATATTCTTTAGCTATTCAATTCTTCATGATCGAAACATGATTTTGGTTCAATTGCTCAAGTTAGTATTGATTTACTGATTTTTTCACCACATTAAAGAATCAAAGTAGGTAGATTGATGTTTTATATTGATTCAAAATTCTTTATCGATCTATTCGAGCTCGAAATAATTAACGAGTTTTTTGAGCTTGAAAAACTCGTTAAATTTAATGAGCTCGAGCTCGAGCTCCATTTTTTTTAGTCGAGCTGAGTTCGAACAGTTAGTTCAAAACTTGGCTCGTTTAAATTTTATCTTGAACAAACAAGCCTGTACATCTACTATTCGGCTTGGCTTGGCTCGTTTACACCCTGATGTGTGTGCGAACATGTGAGAGAGAGAGGAAAGAGAAAGAAAGAAGACAAAAGGGAGGGTGGGGCCCTTGCTGACCGCGTGTGTATGTGTATGCACATGAGAGAGAGGCGGTTGTGGGCGCGTGATCTCACATGCCCGCAACTCTTGGACCCTTTTTTTTTTTTTTGATTTTTTTTTCTTTCCAATTTCACAATTTTTCAGTCCAACTTGGATTGGGATTTAGTGGTTAGACCTTGTTTTTAGGGTTTCCTCGTGTTTTTCACGCCTCATCCTTTCCTATAAATAAAACCCTCTTCCTCATAGTGTATTCATTCAGAAAATTGAGAGGAAACACCCCCTAGAAGATTGATTCCCAAACTCCTTTTCGGGAAGCTGTCTACGAGAAAGAAAAAACCCAAGTATTGGGATTTTTGACTTAGAACATGTATGTTTTTCTTTTATTTTTTAGTTTATTTAAATATATCCATAGTTTAAATTTTTGTAAGCTTTTTATTTCTTTTAATTGTTCGATGACTCGATGAAAAACGTTGGGATGAGATTTCCCATTCTTAGTCTGAACCTTTGAACGTTTAGACGAGGACACCCATTGTTTTTTATTTATTTTATTTCTGTATTTTTTTTTTGTTTATAATTCACAAAGAGAAAAAACTAAAAAATAAGTTGTCCAATAATCCGATGAAAACGCTGGGATGGGTTTCTCGTATTTAAATTTAACCTTTGAGCGTTAGGTAAATGATATTTTCATTATTTATTTTTCTGTTTTTTTTTCTTCTTTATTTTATTTTTATTCTTTTATCAAAACCCTAAAAAAAGAAAACAATAAAAAAATAACAAAATCTTAGTTTATAGGAATTAAACCTTACGAACCTTAGGGTGAATCCGACGATTCGATGAATTGTGGGAGAATTTTTCGTGACTTCGTTTTTATTCCTCAACTTGAGTGGAATTTAGAAACGAATGGTTTTAGGAAATCTCT
Source organism: Eucommia ulmoides (assembly GCA_016647705.1). Lineage (NCBI taxonomy): Eukaryota > Viridiplantae > Streptophyta > Magnoliopsida > Garryales > Eucommiaceae > Eucommia > Eucommia ulmoides. Next base: position 27,742,447 of record CM028338.1, on the reverse strand, counting down.
TCCCTTGGTAAATTTGTTTTTAGGATTCTGCTCAAGTTTCGGAAAGATTAATTCCAACAAAATTGTTTATGCGAACCTCTCTTGATTCTTTTATTTATAGAATTTGAGGGAATTTCAAATCGGGACTTCTTTGAATTAATCGGGCAAACTTAAAATAGACATTTTTGCATTCATCTAGCATATTTATTTCTTGTATCATTTTATATGACATGTTTAGGACACTTTCACCACTTACACCTTTTTATACATTTTTTTTTGTTAATTTCATAAATTCATGCTACTTTTTTACATCTAGTTACGACACGTGCATCGCTTGCATTTTTTATATTAAATAATTAAATCATTTCCACGCATAATCACATTAATTCACGTAGTATTCCCTATTCAATTCCCGTATTTATATTAGTTTACATTGACATATTTAAATCAGACCCTTTAGTTTTTAGGTCACTTTTACATAAAAAAAAATAAAATTCATATAGATGTTAGTTTTGCATTTTTATTTTTATTCTTATTCACTTATTTTAGTTTGCCGATTTAAATTAAAAGTTTTTCGAAAATATACATAAAATCCCCTGGGAACCATCCTTATCGAATCTTTAATATTGGATAAGAGGTTATACTGGAAAAACATTCCAAAAAATACAAAAAGTTGTCCCACTTTATTTGTGAAAATACCAAAAAGATTTTATAAGAAGGAAATTATTTCAAAATAAAATAAAATATTCGAATTAAACTAATTGGACTTAATTGGATATAAGGTACCGTTTTCGGACAGACGTTTTGAAGCGCCTAACATCTTCCCCGAGTGTAACCGACCCCTGAGTCTTTAAATGAATCTTTGGTTTGACCGTATTTTTTGGAATCAATTTTAACTTAAGTCTTTTAAATTGTTTTCTAAAACTTCGATGATCTAGCATACCATTGAAACCCAATGCTAAGTGATAACTTCTTATTTTAAAATGGCCTAAGTATTTTTTTTTAAGAAAATCGGCGCTTTAAAAACCCCTATTTCCTTAAGCTAATTATCATTTAATATTCTTTTCCTCTCAAAAAAAGGGGACGCGTCATTATGTAGACGACATTTTATTGGCAGGAAATGACATAGGAGTGATTGTCTCCATTAAAGAGTAATTGTCTTTTACTTTTGATATAAAAGATATGGGTGAAGCAAATTATGTACTTGATGTTAAAATTATTATAGACCGTTCTAAATTTTTTTTACTTTGTCTCAAAAGACTTATATCAGAAAGGTACTTGAACGATTTCGAATGTATAATGCTAAATCTGAAGACACTCCTGTAGAGAAGGGTAGTACTTTGAGTTCATCAAAACCACCTGAAATAATTTTTTTTTTTGAAAAACAATAAGATTCAACAAAAAATAAATCAGTATGAATATTAAATCAAATCACATGAACATTCAACCAAAACACTATCGAATAACAAATCAAGTCATCGAAAACCTCCTAAGATAAAAAATAAAAATAAAAAATAGACCTAAATATTCACCAACCACGAATGACACATTAACCACAAAAACTAAATCAAAACAAATTTACAATCATGTGCCTAACATTCATAAAAATACAAATCAATAATATTAAAAGAAACCTAAAATCAACGAAAACAACATTTACTTGAATATACAAAAAAAACTTCATAAACATCAACGAAATAAAAAAAATCTAGCAAACATTTATGGAAAAACAAATCAAAATCATTGTAAAAAAACCAAAAGATAAAAAAAAAAAAAAAAAAATCAGCTTCAACATTCACCAAAACAAAAATTCACCAAAACAAAAATGAACATTCACCAAGACAAATAACGAATGATGAGGCAACCAGTGCGATCTATTCTTCCATGTCTAGATTTTTCTTCCAAACTTGGAAAATTACTGCTTAGATCTGAAAAATGAAAAGATCAACGACAAACGACGAACGCCCGAATGGCAACGCAATCTGTAGTTTTTCCAAATGAATCGAAAATCAGAAATCACCACGAACCAGTCATCGTTTGTGCACGTCATTCGCAATCGCAAAAACGTTGTTGGTGGAATTTTTTCAGATCTGAAAAATTTCAAATTTGGTTTGCCCTATTCACCACTGCCATTTGAAGATGAATCAGAAATAAAAAATCGCCACCAACCAGTCATCGTTCGCAATCTCAATCACAATCTCAAGAACACTGTTGTGCTGAAGGTTCATATTTTAGGCATAGGATTTTCTTGTAGATTTGGATTTTTCTTCCGGATTTGAAAAATTCCAGATCAGATTTACAAATGGAGAGATGAATCAACAAACGACGACCGAACGATGACCGTTGTAACTTCATCTCTGGCACAGACTTCAGCACCGGCAACCTGAGGCGACAAACAACAACAAACGAACATCTTTAGCAAACAAACATCTCTGGGAAAACGACCGAACGACGATAAACGAACATCTCCGACAATCTTGTTGGCATGGATCAAGAATGTGACCAGTTTTAATGTTCTTCACAATGGGAACACTTTGTCCCTCAAAATCAATAGCCATTTTGGAATCAAAATCACGATTACGTGAAAAAATATAGAAGATGGGCTAAAATGAAGAAAAATGGGGGGAGATAGGGAGAGGGAAAGCGGCTGAAAAAATATAGAGAAGCTGAAATGAAAAGAAAATATAAAGAATATGGCTAGGTTTCATATTTATGTAGGGATATTATTGTCTCTTTATTATTATTATTTTTAACTGTCAAATAACTAAATAATAAAAGATAGATTAAATAATAATCTTTCTGTTTAAAAGGTTGATCGAGGAAAGAGAATGTGAAATTTGCACTAAACAATAAAAAATTCAATATTATATCAAATATATAAGACCTGTTTAGAAAAACTTATTAAGCATGAGTTTGGGCTTGACCATGGGCACTATTCCTGTACACAAACCCGGCCAATATAAAATGTCTCAAACCCAATTTCGGCCCTATAGCCAGTTCAGCCCTATAATTTTTTAATAAATTAAAAAAAATCATTAAAATAGAAAATAAATATTATAAAATACATTCAACCATATCCTTAGTACTTATCAATATTAATTATAATTCATCAACAAAAAAATAAAACACAACCATCCACATTCCATAGTAAAATAAAATACATTCATCCATACCAAAATTAAAAACATACATCCATAATTTCATATTAATAATAGCTCAAAATACATACATCTACATCCATAATTTCAAATTAATAATAGCTCAAAATTGCCATGCCCTAACCTAGCCCAAAAAACTAGTCGGCCTAAATCTTGGGGTCTTAGCCCTATCCATGGGCTTAAACATTAGGCCCAAGCCCTAATCACCTCTCTTGGAATGAACCTTATTGGGTCCGTAAAAATCAATGAACCCTATTGGGTCCATACTAGGAGTGGTCATGGTCGAGCTTGGCCCAAGTTCTACCTAGTAAACTAGAAATATTTGCTAGGCATGGGTATAGGCTCAGCCTTTTCATTAAACCCTATTCCCCTACCCAAGCCAGGCCACCGTAAAATGTCTCATACCTAATTTCGGCCCAGTCGGCCATATAATTTTTATTATAAATTAAAAGTAATCATTAAAATAGCAAATAAAATTTATAACATACATTCATCCATATCCATAGTGTTGGCCCAGTGGAATACCCAAGAAGGGGGGGTGAATTGGGTAATTAAAAAATATCAGAAAAAAATAACACTTCAAAAATCAAACAATTAATTTTATCCTAAAATTAATTATTATCTTTATAGTAGCGGATAAGTGTAATAAGCTCTAGGTGCATATCCAAATAACACAAGATAAAATAAAATAAATAAACAATGCAATACACACCGATATATTCTGGTTCACCAAGTTACTCTTGGCTAATCCAGTCATCTGAGCTCCACAAAGATTCGCACCCATTAAACTCGAGATCCCTTTAAAGGTAGGAACCAAACCCTCACAACAATTATTTTACAAGCTCAGAATCAACCTTTACAAAATCATTTTTCACAGGCTAAGGAAGAACATCTACTTTTTATAGAGTAAAGAATAATCTAATTCTTCTTAACACAAAAGTAAAAGAATCAAAATTTTACCAACACTCCAAATATCCTTTTACCCGGTAAGGATTGAACCGTCACCAAATTCACTTAAACTCAATTCTGTCCAAGAAGAATTACTACTTCAATCTTTTTATAGAAAGAGACTGAAAATCGGATACTCTTTGATTAAATATCTCCAATAGTATTTAATCCGACACACTACTCACCAATACAATTTGATAAGTAGATTATCTCACTCATAACTTCTACCACCCCAGATAAATTAAAACCCGATTAATATCCAAAATCTAGTGATAGAAAAGTGTGAAATTGAAAATCTGATTTTAAACAAAAGATGGGTAGCAAATAATTGAGCACATAATCAGATTCAAGAAATTGTTTATAAAATATTTTCTTCAATAAAGAATCAAAAACAATTTCTAAAGATTAATTTTCAAAAATTAAACAAGCAATACACAATAGAAAGTAATTGAAAAGATCTCACCTGGAATCCACCGAAAAAATAAATAGAACGTAGTTACTTCAGATCCGATAGCAGCAGTGATTAATAGCACATGATTCTCAAGATCGTCTCTTAGAATAGCTCTCACAAAATCTCAGAATGATATCTCTTAGAACAACTCAATATGATCTCTTAATCACTTTCACTTCTTAATCATATATGAAAAACGCAAGTCTATATATGTGTGATATAAATCACCTCTCCAACGGCTAGTTCCCATGTGTCATAACACTTAAATGCTCTCTTAGACCTCTTATATCATTATGACTTCATTTTGGTTCAATTCACTTAATTATAGCTTTTAAATCTTTCAATTAAATCCCCCAAATATTTCTCAATCTCAATTAAATAGAATAGAAACAATTTTATGTACCAAATTGAGAAACAATCAAACTTAATAAACTAAATCAATAGGAATTAAATAATAGATGGAGCATATCTTAAATATCATAAAATTCCTAAAATCTCTTACAAATCCCAACAAAAAACAACTATTTTTAGATATGAAATCGGAATCCACAATATCCTGAAACTGCGCTCTCAGTCGACCGCTCGATTCAAGATGTATCCAAGCCAAAGCTGCTGCGTTTATCGGTCGACCTATCTGTCAACTTGGAGATTCAGAGAGTTTCATTTCTCTTCACCGGTCGACCTACCTGTTGACTTAGAGATACAAAGAGTTTTATTTCTCTTAACTGGTCGACTTATCTGTCGACTTAGAGATACAAAGAGTTTCACTTGTTTTGTCCAGTCGACCTACCAGTTGACTTATGCATGTTGGATCTCTTTTCTAAACTCGTTTTGAACTCATTCTTATTTACGTTTTTACCCCTTTAACCATTTTATTTTCTAAATAAACTCCACTAACTTCTTAAATTCCATTTAAGTTAATTATAAATATTTCTTGTCAAATACAAATAGGAGAAAATAATTTCATCTTATCAAAACACACATAAACAATAAAAACTTTTGTACCGTGTGTGTTTCTCATTAGGATATTAAGAGTTGAAATTCACCTGAGTTGTTTTATCTAATTTCTTCAAACTCTTAATTCTTCATCATTTTTGTCATCATCATTTAGCATCCATTCATAATTTGTTATCGCATTTTCATCACTGGAACTAATAAACTGAAACACTTGAACAAACCATTAGTCCCACAAAAAACATCAACATTTAATTGTCTATCAAAATCTTAAAATCAACACATAGTAAGCACAAAAAATATCAACATTTAATTGTCCATCAAAATCTTAGAATCAACACATAGTAAGTATCAATATTATTATAATTCATCAAAAAAAAAGAAAAAAAAAAATGTCTAACCATATTTTGTACCCCTATAAAAAAAAAAAAAAATAGGGGTTCAAATACAAAGAGCCCTAAAATGTACCTTGGGCTTATTTTTTATATGGGTATAAAGTGTAATTAGTCTGCTTCTTTTTGCTCCTTTTTTTCTATGTGTAAATTTATTCTAACGTTTCAAAATTACAATAAACTTATATTATATTAAAAGACAAAAACGAGAATTTTTATTTTCAAATTAAATGAGAATGTTTTTCATATATTAATTATCAAATAAAAAATTATTGGCACTCCACAAATAGCCATTTCCACTCTAACTCTAAAGAAATAAATAATAAAATTGGAGTGGAAGTGGACATTTTAGGTGTGCCAATAATATTCAATAAGGTTTCCACAAAAAGGTAAGGGGCAAAATATAAATGACTAAAAAATATAGAGGTCGAAAGTGCAGTTTAAACTAAGTTTATAAACTTAAGTCTAAACTATAAAGTTAAAAAGAAAAAAAAAGAAAAACATTAAAAATTAAGCGCAAGAAGTGCGGCTTTCTTGGGTAAACCCATGAAAGCAATCAAGCAAGCATCAACTCTGTGTGAGCCGATGCTTGCCAATTTTTTTATTTTTATTTTTCTAATGAAATCAATTTCTTTTTAGCCGTTTTATATTATTTTGGTAAATAAGATGAAAATGGAATTAGTAAAGTAAATAAGTATTTTTTTTAATATTTATTAGGGAAAAAAACTCCCCTTAATGGCTCTAACTCACAAAAAAAAATCACTTTCAACTTTAAAAATAAATAGAATATCATTTTGCTCTATCGCCAAAAGTTATATATTTGGATCAAAATTATAAAATCACATAATTGTTTAGGGTAATTTAACTCATTTTTATACTTAACTCACTTTTTTACTATTGGATATAGCTCTATATTTAATCATGTTTTATATCATTAAGTGGCTTTTTATGTAAAATAGAATCTCTAGTATTATTTAATAAAAGTGTCATGACATTATTCTATAGTACATCATGTAGATGTAGAATCCTGGATATTAGCTTGAAAATGTGTTAACTTTTGATGGTGATTAAAAAGAAAGAGATGATACATGTTTCGGTAACTTATATTATATATGTCCATAACCAAGTTGAATTATTAAAACGAGTCTTTAGAAATTCAGACTAATTTGTTGGGCATTTTCTCTTTGAGAATGATAAATTTCTTAACCATTAGTGTGAGACACTAAAACAATCGCAATAGAACTTACTACTGTAGTAAAGGCCTTGAATGTGATCATTCTAGATATTCTATATGATAGTTTTGTTCAATGTCAAAATGGAATATTTGAGTTGTGATGGTGCTTGTGATCTTCAGACTTGAAATATTCGGTAATCACATATGTGCGCTCCTATACTTTGATAATATTAACTATTATATTCTAATCACGAAATTTCAAGGTATTAATTGGATATAGTGAAACGTGTGAATATTCGATTATGCAAAATAAGATCTGTCATTCTCAGTAAAGAGGGGGTGTATCCTACATAATTAGATTTAATGTAAATTGATAAAGACTCTACTCAGGGCAGTATGATAATTGAGATGAGATTTCAATTGCTGTCACAAGGGAATTATATTATCAATCGATATACATATAATTGAAATAAGATTTTTTTACTTTAATTTATACCTTGTGGGTTCTTTCAGGAACATAAGATAGAAAGATCGTATAGTGCAAAAATTACAATTGAGGAGATTGTCATGGTAAAATTCCTATCAAATGGATATATATGTGATATGTAGATAAACGTGACACATAGTTAGGGGAAATTTCGTGAAGAAATAGTTTCTTTTTAGGGGAAAAATTAGAATTATGTTAATTTTAATTTTAATTAATTAATTATTTCTATAACCTAATTTTTTATATGAACCTAATGAGTGTAGACACCGCTTTTTGTCCCGCTGAATTGAAAGTACAAATTTAGATAAACTTTAAACCGAGATTTAAATTAAATGAATTTCTAACTTAGATCATACTGGATAATACAAAAAAAAAAAAAAAAAAAAAAAAAAAAAAGAAAAAAAAGCACAAGAAAAATATAAAACTGTCAAAATTTGACTGAATTCGGTTAAGTAAACGTTTCGGGTCAACCTCGAAATTCCTAAAGTTAAGAGGGATTAAGATGACATTATTAAAGGTTGATTTTCATCAAATCACCTTTAATATGAATAAAAATTAGTTATTATCATTCAATTATAGGATATTTCACCAATTTACCTCTGCTATCTACTTTGACTCTGAAACATTTACTATCACCGGTTTCGTCTATCTGACACCAAAAATACTTCTTTAAATATTTGTTTAAAGTACTAATCTCTATTAAATCAAGCCAAATAACTTAAATCAAGACAAGAAATTGTCATGACAAGTCCAACTTAACCAAAGTAACTAAGGATCAGGACTCGGTTTGAAATCAACTAAACTGAAGTCATCATGACTTGCAATCAAAGTCCATCAAATCAAGGGTCCTACCAAGCATTTAATAACTCATTAATGAGAATTAAATTCCCAAGACATTTCCTAGATATTCCCTACAAAAATATCTAAGAAAGGGAACCAAGTTACTTAAGAAGTACCTAACGAATATCAAATCCAACCAATCCAGTTCACCACCTAGCATACATTTAATGAGACATTAAATATCCATCCCATCAAGCATATGCTTGGGATGACATGTCAAGACCATATTTAAGTCACCTAGATATTTTAATCAAAATATCTTAGGAAAACCGAAATACTTGAAATATGACTACCCGTGACAAAGCAAACCGAACCGAATCAATCCCATTGGACCCATCACATCAAATGTCATTGTTAAGCATTAATTTCCAAATGAAACTTGAAGACTAGATTCAATTCACCACCAAAGCATTTATGGAAACCAAACAAAAATAGTGCAAGTAACTGATATTTAGCCACCAAACCAAATCGAAATGTGCCACATCATGCATTAAATGAAGCCATGTGCAACCAATCATATCTCATGATTGCTCATGATGAATAATGATTGCCCATAATGACCAATGATTACCCATCATTGCATTTAGATATTTAATAATTTGGTAATCATTACCAAATCTTTAAAGATCTTACAGAATCTTCACGATTTATCCAAAACCATTCAACTTCAAGACACAAAAGGAATGACCCCTAAGACAAACAGATCCTAAGGAACATCCTGGGATGACCTGTGCATTGGCCAATGTGCAGACCACCTAGCCTACAAATACAAAGCCCTGTTTTCATAATTCCATGAGCTTGAATCCTCACCTTGTCTCTCTAGGCTCGAATTCTACTCTCGAGTCCCTTGGGTTTTGAAGCTTTCTATTCAATAAACACCTTGAAATTCTACTGGAATACCATCCTGAAGGAGTTCTTGAGGATCCTGGAGGAAGATCTCAGTAGGTTGATGGCAAACGATCGAGAATAACCAAGAAGATCACAAGAAGGAGAAGAAGGTAATTGCTTAGGGAAAGACCAATCCCCTAGGCTAGGTATGTCTTTCTAAACATCATTCAATCTTGTCTTCAATACGTTATATTGCTTGTACATAGCATGTTTATATAGTTCTTACACTTATATTTCATATACATAGCATATATAACATGTAATCAAGTAAAAAAATGTTGAAACTATGTCAAAATCATCAAACTATATCAAAAATGGTTCAAAAACATCAAGAACATTAAGAACATCCAAGAACATATTAAGAACATGTGAGAATTATGACAAAATACCTATCACACCATGAGTTGTGCATAGTCTTTTTTATTCTCTCGTGAACACATTAAAATCAAACTCCATTAACTGCTAACCACTAACCATTAACTATTAATAACTGACTTTACTTTACTGCAAAACGTCAAGATCACAGCTTGGCATTAAATTTGTATATATATATACATACACACTACTCCATCGAGACCCTTGTGGCTAAAAATTCGGGATAAAGGGAGGACCTCTATTCCCTCGGGATATGTATGTACCTTCTTCAGAAACATTCTCGTCTTTCTTAATTATGCGTAGGACTGACATATATACTATGCATTTTCCTTCCTTTTTAACTAACAACTCAAATACAAACACTAATCTTGCCTAAACAAATGAGTTCAATTACGGTGTTCTTGACAAAATCAAATAGATTATTTACATATCATCGTATGATTCATGTCTTTGTCACTAACTAAAATCAAAATAAAAATCAATAATTTTAAACAAATGAACTACGCGTTGACTTGATTCTCAACGATTTGAGATATGTAGGCAACTCACGTACAAGTTCGGTCACCTATCTAAATAAAAATCAATTCATCTTGAACAGATGAACTACGTTTCGACCTATTTTTCAATGAAAACTGGGATACATAGGCAACTTTTACCAGGTTTGGTCATTAAAAAATACAAAAAATATTTTAATCTCAAACTGCTTTATTTATTGCTGCTGATAGATAGTTAACCTTTACCTGCTTTCCTCACATAAAAATGCATAAAAAGACAAAAACATAAAATGGGAATTATTTTTTGTTAAGCGAAACCAAAGAAAATTACTTGGAGTTTATTTAAAAGTGAACATCTTTTTAGACTAAGGTACCGTCTTCATACAGGGTGGGTGTCTTAAAGTGCTTAAAACCTTCCCCGAGCATAATCAATCCCTGAACTTAAAGAAATCTCTAGTACAAGACTTTCATGAGTCAAAACAAAGGCAATTTCAAAATAAAAAATGAATTCTAAAATCTCAGTGACCTAACATATCATTTAACTCATGCTAGATGGAGACTTCGTATTCAACACAAATCCCGACCCAAACAACGTTTTCAAAACCGGTGCCTAGAAAAGCCCTTGAAAACCATTTTTAAAAAATAAACGGATTTTGAGGATTTCAAGAGGGAAGAATGAAAACTTGTTTTTTCTCTTCTTCATGATCTGTACTTCTTCTACTTTCAAAAAATTTGGGGTGCGTCAATGGGTCACACACAAATAAGGAATAGAAGTTTGAATAGTCCTTTAAAAGGAATGGCTACTAATGATTTTGACTTGATCTGATAACATGAAGGAAAATTAGACCGAAAATGATGATCTATATTCCTTCATTTTTGTAGTTCGATTCGCACCCCCAATCAAACTGACAAGTGCTCTAACATGACATCCGAAGACAATCCCAAAGTTTCCTGTACAAATGAGATTGCTTAGATGTAAGAGCGCATCAACCTACTGACGAAGAAAGTAAAAAAAACCCAGTCAATGACTCCCAGAGGCGTCCGTCCCTCAGCTAGGCAAGACCACCATTTCTCCACCAATCTCTAAATGTCTAAATGATAACCCCTCTTCAAATTTCCAAGATGGGAATCCTCTGTCATATCCAAATCCTGCTACTCTGGGATATTTGATGACAGGATGACATGTTATCACTACAGGGTCTCAAAATTTAGCTCAAGCTCTAAGGGGCCTTCATTACTATTCATGTTGTACACTACCGTATGTCGCTCAGGGACCCTCTCATCAAGTCTTGATTAGGGATTCCACCTCTTCTCCACCTAAGATTATCATTATAAGAATACAAATAAAAAAAGCCCTTGCCTAAATAATTCTTAGAATTCCCATCCACAAAATTATCTTTCTCATGACCTACAAAACCAATTTTATCTCTCTCAAACAGCCCGTACTATTCCCAACCTTCTGCTTCATACCAAAACTCGTCTCTACCTTACTAAAGCCACCCACCTCAATACTGCTCTCAAGCCTACCACAATATCAAGCCCATGTTTACCAGGAACCCCTACCTCAGCCGAACCAAAATCATCTACCACAAAATGTCCATAGCACCCTAAAGTCGGAAGCCCAATACTGGCACACTACCAAGGGAAGATCTCATGATAAGGCTAAGCAACCTCTAGACCTCCCTGAATCGATCACAAAAATCCTTCAACATTGCCTAAAGAAAGGGATTCACATACCCATGTTGCACTATAAATCAAGGCCAAGAAATACATTTGTTAATCCCAATGTAGTATGTGAGTATCATTTAGGGACAAGAGGACATCATACGAAATAGAGTTTCCTGCCAAAAGGCCAGATTAGAGAGCTCCTACAATTGAGGGCCATTGTGTTCCCAAAGAAGCATGAAACTACGTTGCCAGACAATCATTACTCGAGCACGCACCTCTGGGGAATGGTGAAAAAATAAGGGCAAAGGTTACCGATAGTAGTCAAGGGACTCGATTGATGGTATTAATGGCAGTGAGAGTAGTTTTTCCCTAAAAGTGATCCAAAAGGATGAAATGATCAGTAGTGCACGACAATATTTAGGATATATCGATGTTTTCGTTTGGATCGATCTACTGGGGATAAGTGACAAGGCAAGATATATGGGAAAATGTGTCATGTTTTCGAAGGGTGATAATAACGATTGGTCCTTGTATTCTATGGCATTGTCAGATCTAAAGGTTTTGATATTGCGAAAAAAATGAGTTTAAATCATGGCAACAATTCTGAATAGATTTAAGATAACTTAGAACACTTATGTATGAGGTATAACTAGGTGTATCGAAAGTAGTTATCAACAAATATTACAAAGTATTTGGATCTCCCATTTCAGGAGAATGTGAGGGTCCCCAAAACATCCAAATGGATAAGGTCAAATGGTGCACGAGAGACCGAGTCACTAGTGAGAAAAGGTAAGGCATTTTGTTTAGCTTGTTGACATGAAAGGCAATCGACATGCTCGATAAAGACAGAGCCTAATTTTCCACTAGAGTCTAAAGGACGAATACGCCCGATGGATGTATAACCTAACCTAGAATGGAAAAGGCTAAGAGAAGATGAATCAGATGATCAGGATGATGATAGTGATAATGATGATGGTAGTGGTGACGATGAAGGTGTTGGTAATAAGGATGATGGGTGTTATGGTGATAGTGATGAGATGAAGAACATGGTGGTGGCGAATAAGAATTGGGTGGTGATGATGGTGAATAAGAATTGGGTGGTAATGATGATGAGGATGGTGGCGATGGTGGTGGCAGCAGCAGTAATGAGGATAATGATAGTGATGATGGTGGTGGTAGGGCTGCACAAGTTGATGAATGGACATGAGGTGGTGGTAGGGAGGATTGAGATTGCAGGTGCAAACCACTGAACTCCAATAAACTTTTAATTTTACGACTAATTCCAAGAGTTTGTCCTATCGAAAATCCTGCACATAACAACCACTAATAGAAAATATTACTTTAAGTCTCAATTCATTGAGTTGCCCAACATATAAGAGATTTAAAATGAGTTTTGGAAATAAATATATGTCAGAAATAGAAAGATGGAAAGTAGAAATCTGACGGGTATGACTAACACACATATGAGAACCATTAATAGTATGAAAGAGCATTCACAGTAGATAGTTTGGATGATAAGATGTTAGGATCAGAGGTCATATGATTACAACAAGTAGAATCGAATAACCAAGAAGCATTAACTATAGTAAGTGAAAGAGCAGGGGAAAAGTTTGTAACGGAATTGGAGAGAAAGAGTTTGAAGATTGAAACCATATCCCCTAAAGAGATGGAAATAATAGTGGAGGCAAGATTAGAACCCGCATTGGCAGCAAAAATGACCGGGAAAATATAGCCCTTGGACATCGTCGTTGAATTAGATCAATAATATACAAGAAAATATATTGTATAAAGTGAATCCATAAAAACAGAAGCCACAGATGGATTTAGAATGTTAAACTTATCTAGGAATCAATCTATGATCATGAAGAAATGATTAATGAACCCTTGAACCAACCAAAACACCTTGGTGAGCTAAATCAACAATATAAGGAGAACTATATTTTGTGATCTGAATTTGAATAAATTTAGGTTATGGATGGATTCTAAATGCTGAATTTAGCCAAGAACCAATTTTATATCTTCAAGAACTGGTTCAAAAAGTGGTGAACTGATCAATAAATGTTTAACACCGAACTAGTCAACTGGAAGCGTTGACTAGAGCTCACGTGGCGGACATTATATTGACGTGGAAAGTAGTGGCGCTGATGAGGTAGTTGGGATGCCACTGATGTGCAAATAATGCGGCGAATAGGTGGTTATCACGTCTGCTAACATGGCAACTGGTGTAGCATAGGGGTGCAATGATTTGTAGACATGACAGATGAGGTGTCGATGATGTGGTTGATGGCGTGGTAAGTGATGTGGCACAAACTGGGCATTATTACAATTGATGTGATTGCTTAACGTAGTAGTCACGTGGCAGATAACATAGTGATGGCGTTGGAGATAATGTGGCTCAAAAAATGACGTGGCAACTGATATAGCAGAAAACCAAATCAATGTTTAGCTAACGTGGCAATAACCTGGCATGCTAACGTGGTGTTGATTGGACCATTGTTATATAAGGTGCAAGGCGCACTGAAGCGCAATGACCCTCGAGGCGGCAAGGCGCGGGTTTCTTCGAAGCGAGACGCACATTTTAAATATGTGCTTTTCTATTTTCATGGATGTGGAAAATATTCAAATTTCACTAAAAAAATCAAAACCAATCACTCAACAAACATTAAAATCAAGTAATTAACAAACATAAAAACCAAACAATCCAAATATAACTCTTAAAAATTAGTCATCGTCATCGGAGATATCAAGGGAGCCACTATCACTAGAATTATCCGATTGATATCCTTCAGTATTGTCTTCTTCTGTCTCATCCAATCCCACTTCTTCCTCATCTGTGAAATGAACTTTGCTCAATGATGATCTTGAATTTTTTGTTGCCTTTGAACTTGATACTGCTCTAGTGTTTTTGTTACTTTCTTCAACTCCGGCAGCTCTAGCAACATCTCCCCAAGTCAAATCGTCATCATCATAAACAAGTTCTTCATCATCATTTGATTCTCCATCCATTATTCCCAATAACCACTCGTTGCTTTCATCAATATCATCTAAAGTTATCGGATCAATGGTGTCTCTCAAACTATATCAACATCTGAGTGCTCTATTCTATTTGACGAATACCAAATCATTCAGAAGTTGGTGAGCAAGTCTATTTTTTTCCTTACTATGAATCTGTTAAAAAAATAAAATATTAATATCTATTTTTTTAAATGACATTATAATAAACCCTTACATGTTCGAATATGCTCCAATTCCGCTCACATCCAGATGCACTGCAAGTAAGGCTAAGAACTTTAACAACTAATGTTTGTAAATTTGGAGTAGAAGAACCAAATGCAGTCCACTAGTCAGTTGTTAATTTGTAGTAAAAGATAATCTTTAAACAAGAGACAAACTATAGAAACTTTGAAATATATATTTAACGGAAAAAAAAAATTGTGGGATTTGGGCTATTACCTAGTGATCTTGTAGTTCTCTGCCTAATTGCCATAAGCATACCAAAGAGACCTTATTCTCTTGTATATAAAGGCAATTCTTGAAATTTTTTGTCTTGCAACTCTATGTTCGGAACCAATCTTTCTATGCATTGGTATAAACCCGCCATCACTTCTCTGTCTTTCTCAATATTTTTATTTTCATAATGAAATTCCGGGTTCAAATAATAACCAACTGCATGTAATGGGCGATGCAATTGAACATCCCACCTTTGGTCAATTATTTCAAATATCGACCTATACTTCTCCTCATTTTCATTAAAAGATTTGGCAATAGTTTCCTTAGCTCAATCCATGGCCTCATTAATATATCCCATCAGGGGGTTTCTTTTCACCATCAACCAATCTAAGAACATGAACAAGAGGTCCAACAACCTTAAGTGCATACACGACTGTGTTCCAAAATGAAGGCATCAATATTATTTGCGCTGTCCTTTTACCCTATGCCTCATTTGCCCATTTGTTTGTTGTCCACTCCTCTGATGTAAACAACTTCTTTAAGTTGTTATTTTGCTTGTGCATCCTCGACAAAGTGATAAACGCTGTAGCAAATCGAGTTTTTGCAGGCTTCAACAACTCCTTCGCTTGAGTGAATCTTGTCATCATATTCAATAATCCCATGCGATTATAAATATACCCAAAGATTGCATTTTGAAATGCTTTCTTCAAGCGGGGTATTTCGAAAATGTCCTCCAACATCAAGTCCAAGCAATGGACAGTACAAGGAGTCCAAAATAAATGTAATCTTTTCGCCATTAGAAGTCTCCCTAAAAAGACAGCGGCGACATAGAATGAGTAAAAATAAGAATGAAAAATTAGAACTTACAACCTTTACAAAAAAAAAAAAAAAAAAAACATGAGAATGAAAAATGTTACCCGCCAATACATTAGCCGAAGTACTATCTGTGACAACTTGAACTACATTAGCTTCTCCAATACACTCAACAAACTTATCAAGTAATGGGAACATTTTTTCTCCATCTTTTGCATAGCTTGAAGCGTCAATGCACTACATGAACATGCTTTCTCTAGGATGATAGGTGTGAAAAACCTATTTATTTCCAATCCGAATTTGTTAGTTTTCAAATATGTTTATAGTTATTTTTATTATATTTTAATTAGTTTTTATCTTTTTGTATAAATCAGGTGTGGGGGGCAAAGAGATAGGAAACTGGAGCTAAAACGATGAGATCGAACCAAAGCGATTCGAAGTTACGGTGGATAAACAAACTCGGAGGCTAAAAGATAAAACAGGCCCACCGCTTAGGCGTCCAGACCACCGCCTAAGCGGTGAAGAAGTTGAGAAGAGAAAAATGTTACTGACGGACGACCGCCTAGGCGAAGATTCCATCGTCTAGGCAGAAATCCAACAGAAGACGCAGATGGGCTACTGACAGCCGCTCGCCTAGGCGAAAATCCAACAGAATGTTCTCCCAATCCACCGCCTAGGCGATCAGACCGAACCGACCTAACTCCGCCTAGGCGAAGAATCCACTGCCTAGGCGGATTTGCCCTGCACAGTTTTGAGATATTTTTGAGATATTTTGGCTATAAATACCCCATCTCCTACCCCATGGATTTTTTAGCCCCTTAGGTTATATCTAAGGGTATAGTTAGGGATTTTAGAGGTGGAGCTCACATCCCAAAGTGGAGAAGATGGCGAATTGATCGTAGAGCGTTCTTAGCGGTTTATCTTTGGACGAGGCTAAGTTCTTCGATTGTTTTTCCTTATTTTTTTATCTTAGGAGTATGTGAGCATGTTTAGCTCGTTATTTTATTGTATATGCGGCTATGGCCTCGAGTTAAATATGGATTGTAGTAGGGATTAACACTATATTTATAAATACGTTGTTTGGATGATTTCGGTGTTACGTTTATGTTTGTTCTTCGTAGTTTGATTGTATTTATCATATTGTTTGTTTACTATGCTTGGATTGATAAATGGAGAATACGGGGTTTTGACAAACCCCAGATTCGGATTAAGGTAAACAAACGCCACGATTCTATAACCCAGTCGGGGTTTGAATCGTGGACAATCGATGATGTGGGGCAAGACACACGCTACCTAGGTTCGTTAAGACGTTGAGGGGGACTTCTTCGTTGACTCGAAGTTGCGTTATATCCCTCTTCTTACACTCAGGAGAGGTGGCGAGGGAGTTTTAGAATGGAGATTGTCGATAGAGTAAATACAACACGACGATCCAATAACCCAGTCGGGATTTGGATTGTGTGCAATCAATTATGTTGGGCGAGACTCACGTGACCTAGGGTCGTTAAGACGTTGGGGGGGACTTCTTCGTTGGCTCGAAGTCCTGTATTCCCCCGTCTTACACTCAGGAGAGGTGGCGGTGGAGTTTACGTACTGAGGTTGTCAAATAGGTTGAATACCGTAAACGTGAGTAAATCGAAATCGAACACGTATTTGTAAACATGTTAATCCCTAGGCAATTCTTCACCCTAAAATATATTAGCATATTAGTGTAATTAATTTAGGTTATATTAGTATTAGTTTAATTAATTAAATACATTTGTTTTTTGCCTAGATAAAATTAGGTCACGACAAACGCGATATTCGATAGTAACGATAGCAATCCCTGTGGATACGATAACCCGATCTTAACGATCACACTATACTAAAACTTAGACCTCGTATACTTGCGAGTGTAAGTAGCGACATATTTTACGCCCTACCATAGGACAATTGACTAAAAAGTTAATCAATGTCCTCTCTCTTTTATCTTTCCACCCATTGACCATGATAGAACATCCATATTTTTTCCAATCATTTTTATGACACTTCATTATGTCATTAGTGTGATTTACCTATTTTTTTAGTAAGGGAACTCTTACCTCGTGATAAGTTGGACGCTTCATGCTTGAACCATATTGACCAAAAGCTTCAACAACCGCCGCAAAGCTAGCTTAATTCACACAATTAAATGGTAGCCCAGCATCATACATCCATTTTGCAAATGTTTGGCATGCTTACGCTCTTAATTCTTTCTTATAAGGGTCATTCTCATCAATTTTAGTTTGTTTTCCCTGAGCCCGTTTTTGCACTACAATCTCCAGATTAGGTGTAAAGAATAAATCGATAGGTCATTTTTGTTTCGATTCTTTCAACTTCTTCACTCTATGACTATGAGTAACCATTGGTCTTTTACCTCGCTGATCAACCTCCACTACGTCATCCTCCTCCTCTACGTCTTTGGAGTTTATCATATCATCAAAATCAGGTAACATATCTATTTGCTCTTTCTCTACTTTTTTCTTATTCATGTATGCCCTTATCTCTTTTTTCACATGAGGCGGACACGATTTACAGGCGGTTACATTTCTAAAGCCTCCACAAAGGTGTTGCTTCAATCAATATACGCCTCCCTTCGTTATTTTCCCACAAAAATTATCCTTCAAATCATTAGACTTTTGGGAATACAACGGTTGTGCATATTGCCAAACTGGATCTTTTCGATTACTGCTACTGCGGCTACTAGGGGGCAATTTGTTTTTTTTTTGCCTACTGGATTGGAAAAAAGTCAATAGATATAATTTAGGTTATAAATTCAACACATGCAAAAAAAAGGACAGGGGTAGGGGGCTGTAACGGCTGCTAACAAAAAGGCAGTTTGTGCCCCTGTTGTTGCACAAAATAGGGGCTCATTTTTGCACAAATCAACCCATGTTTTTTGTGCAAGCTTTGTGATGTAAACTAAATCAGGCAGCTGTTTGTGCCCCTGTTGCTACACAAAACAGGGGGTTGTAACGACTGTAACTTTGTGATTCTTTATGCTAGGAATTGCATATTGCTGTATTAGAAAATGAGCATAAAATTACTATAAACTAAATCACTTGCAGAAAACTGTTGTAAAAATGAAAAAAAAAAAAGGTTTACAGCTAAAAAAAAAAATAATCAAACAAGAAGAAGAAGCAAAAGAGGAGGAGAGGGAGAAAAGAAAAGAAAACCATCGATTTTTTCCCACCAAAAAAAAAAAAAAAATCAAATTGGGGCTTCTTCTAGAAAAAAAAAAATTCAAATAAGAAGAAGAACAAGAACAAGAAGGAGAGTGACATACTTGGAAAATTGAAGAAGAGAAGAGAGCCGAACAAATAGAGAACCTGGAGAAAGAGCGGAACGAAGAGAGAACCTCGAGAAAGAGCCAAACCTGAACGTATGTTGAAGAATCTGATCATCTACTATATTTTTTTTAGGGTTTTAGGGGTGTGATCACCTACTTCTCACTATTTCTCCCCAATAATAAGTAAAAAACTGTTTAAAAAAAATAAATTCAAAGAGGCGCGCCTCAGCAGTGCCTCACTGTTGAGGCGTACATCTCTTTAAAATCGCCTCGCCTTGCCACCGAGAGGTGAATTCTCATCGCCTCACCTCGCCTCACTGAGCCTTAGCGCCTCAGGCGCGCCTTTCACAACAGTGGATTGGATTGACGTGACATTCACGTGGCGCCACGTGCTAGGGTTGACATTGAGATGACCCGTAAGGGCACGTACAATGTTTGTTTGCAGTGAAGTTGATAGTGTTGGCTTTGTCTTTGAGAGACGAGTACAATGGTATGTGTTTTGTTGAATGTGGAGCTATGGTTGTTATAGAGGCCCAAAACAATGACAACAACGGTGATGATTCTAGTGATGCGTGGAAGCACATGGAAGTTTGGTTGGGTTGGGTTGTTCTCCGGTGGTGTTGGACTCATTGATTCAAAACGAGTTGAAGGGTGGTGGTGGATTCGACATTGAGCTGTCAGAACAGTGATAGAATGTACGGGAGGTGGCGGGAGATGATTCAGGAAAAAAAATTGCAAATTTTTTGTCAGAATAAAGTTAGGAAAAATTAGCTCTTGATACCATGTTAGAATAATTGGAAAGCGGAATATTGAGATAACATGAGAGGATTGTATTAATATACGAAAAAAAAAAATACAACATTGCAAAGATATACGAAGAGTCCATATATAGATAGTGACTAAAATTTTCATAGTGGAATTAGGATTTGGTTTTCCTGTTGGGATTAGGGTTTAACCTAATGGCCAAGACCCATATACATACATTAACAACTACATGGTTTTGGTTTGGATATGAAACAAACATAAGTGATTTTTTAAGCCCCAATGGTGAAATTAACCTTCAAATTTTCGTGTGAACTTTTTGATAATACCCTCTTCAAATATTACTGTTAAAATTGCAAAGCGTAATATATCAAACACTAGGAAAACTAGGGTGCATGATGTAATTTGTTCCTTCACTCTTTCATCTACCTCACCCTTCGCTTCCTATTTACATGCACATTCCGATCACAGCAGCCACACAAACTATCAATGAACACTCCCTCATTAGCTCTCAACCACAGCTACATATATCATTCATTTAATATTATTTAGAGGAAAGAAAGAGATAACAAGCTAGAGAGAGAAAGAGAAGAGAGATCCATTTGAGAAAAGAAAAGATGAGGAAGGTGACACTGCTTTTGAGAGATTTCATGATCCGTTAACCATTGAAGTCACTGATCTCCACCTCTGTACACTACTCTATCACCAAATCGAAGTCCCAAAATCGAAGCCAGATTTAGGTGTGTTTGTAATTACACTTTACTTTCTCCTTTTTAATACATTTATATTATTCTATGCAAAATCGTTCAAATAATATTCAATTATTTCCATGAATCACAAACTTTACAATTTGACACTATTATTTGGTAAATTCACTAACCCAAAACTTATAGTTATCTAGTGTGTCTTCCTAGTAGGAGGTAGTGAGAGGTTTAATGATCAAAACCTCTTCCTCCAACCATTTGTACCAAAAACAATTTTAGGTGAATCGCTAAAACGACTACATGTAAAGCGAATTCATGATATGCATTGCATATGGCGCAGGTCAAACTCAACACAACATGCAACAATGTTAAATGAGAAAAAAAACTTCCACCTACATTAGAATCCGAAGCTTTCAACTTGTGAGTTGTGACCGCTTCAATCAAAAACTCAAACCCTCATTCAAAACCCAAAGGCTTCTTATAAGACTGCAACAGAAGCGAAGAACAAAGCACGCTGATCGATGAAGCAGCCATACAGGCACCGGCAAGCCAGGGAGGTAACCGGATTCCGGCGAACGGGAACAAGATTCCAGCAGCAATAGGCACTCCAAGCACGTTGTAGCCCAATGCCCACACGTAGTTGAGACGAATACGAGACATTGTCTTTCTTGAGAGGTCAATTGTTGTCACAACGTCTTCGAGGTTGCTCCTCAGTAGGACGACGTCGGCAGCTTCAATTGCAACATTGGTGCCGGCACCGATTGCCATCCCAACATCGGCTGCAGCTAAGGCCGGTGAGTCATTTATTCCGTCTCCCACCATAGCCAAGGTGTTCCCTTTCATCTGTTCATCGAGGTTCATTTTAGAAGGTTGGAAAGCAGTATATAAGGGCCTGCGGCAGGCATAATCATAACACTTGGTGACTTGTCAAAAAAAGATTACCTGCAAGTCTTTTATCTTGTCAGCTTTCCCCAACGGATCCACTTCGGCAAACACCTTCTGGATTCCAACCTCTCTCGCTACTGCATTTGCCGTTGCCCAGTTATCACCAGTCACCATGATACTGGAGATGTTCATCGAGTGGAGGAAAGATATAACACGTTCAGACTCTGGCTTCAATGGATCTGTAACAGCAAAAGCTCCAGCAATTTTCCCATCAATCCCGACAAGAACGCAGGTACGAGCTAATTGCTCGTGCTGTGCAATGTAGTCCTCAACCTTGGGACCCACTGGGACATTACAAGTCCGCATAAGCCTCTTGTTCCCAACCAAGACCGTTCTGTTTCCAACATTTCCAGCAACCCCTGCTCCTGGATGTACAACAAAGTCTTTCACATCAACGTAATGTTCATTTTGGCACCCAAATTTCTTAGCATACTCCACCACCGCTTTTGCTATGGGGTGTTCACTGTTGGCCTGCAGAAAAAAATAAAGAATAAGTTCACATGGTAACATTCAGCACTTAGGAATAATTCAGAAATTTTTAGAACTTAGAAAAAGAAAATTGTATTTCCTTTTGAAAATAAGTTTCCCTTTTGTGTATGATGTGAACCTCAGTTATACTTTTATGCAATTCTATTTATTTTATATTTATATGATCTAGTATCTACGTAAGAAAATTTGAAAAGATGGTCACATGTAGAATGGGCAATTTTAAAAGTTGAAGACGAACGTTTTGAAGCCATATCAGTATATATGAATATGCCATCTGTATGAAATGATATATGTGTTTTTATGATAGTGTTCTAAAGTTGTCCCCTAAATTACTCTCATTAAATAAACTATAAAAAAATCTCCATTTATTTATCTCTCTGTCCTTCACAAAAACCTTTTGGCCCATGTCTTTGACGCATGTAACATAGCCAGATCTCTATTCCTCCTTTCACGTCTCTTGGTAAAATTGTATAACTCTCACTCTCCATATCACATTTCGAACTTTGTATACAATCTCATCATAAGCCCTAAACACAGTTTCCTTAATGGATTTTTTTGCTTTCTTTCTCGGCCATTTGTACTTCTCAAAATTCTCACGATTCCAACATTTTTGCCACTCCTTATAAGATATCTTACTTTTCTCCAATTGCATTTTTTGACATCTGTTAAAGTAAAAGTAGAGTAGAAAAATAATGAGACGACTTAACTGTGGTGTTAGCCTCTCCCAATATTTATAATAAGAATTAGGAAACCATACAGTAAACCCTAAACCATACGGAAAATCCTAAATCATACGGAAAAGACAGAAATACTCTTTAACACTCCCCCTCAAGCTGGAGCATATATATTATATGCCCCTAACTTATTACAAATGTATTTTATCGTTGAGCCCCCCAACGGTTTAGTAAATATATCAGCTAACTGATCAACTGAATTTACATGTTTAGTCTCAATTTGCTTCTATAACAATTTTTCTTGAATAAAGTGACAATCAACTTCAATGTGTTTTGTTTTCTCATGGAAGACTGGGTTGGATGCAATGTGAAGTGCTACTTGATTATCACATACCAGGTCCATCGGTGAAATGTGTTTAAATCCAAGTTCTTCCAATAAGTGTTTCAACCAAGTTAACTCACAAGTGGTATAGGCCATTGTCCTATATTCCTATTCTGCACTTGACCGCACCACTACTGTATGCTTTTTACTCTTCCAAGAGACAAGGTTACCACCAACAAACACACAATACCCCGTAGTAGATTTCCTATCTAAGGGTGATCCGGCCCAGTCTACATCTGTGTAACCCTTTATTTGAGTTTGACCGAAATTTTGATATAGCAAACCGCAACCAGGAGCACCTTTCAGATATCAGAGGATACGGATCCCCGCATCCCAGTGACAAGTCACTGGACGATCCAAGAACTGACTGGTAACACTAACAACAAATGAGATATATGGCCTGGTAACTGTCAGGTAGTTCAACTTCCCAACTAACCGTCTATATTGAGCTGAATCTGTCAGTGGTACACCCTGATCTGGTAACAATTTGGTGTTTGGATGCATAGGCGAGTCAATCAGTTTTGCTCCTAGCATTCCTATTTCGCTCAATAGGTCAAGGACATATTTTCTCTGAGACAGGTAAATGCCTTGACTTGATCGAGCAACTTCAATACCCAAGAAATACTTTAGGTGCCCCAAATCTTTGGTTTGGAACTTACTGTGCAAACACTTTTTGAGTTCTTGAATCCCACCATGGTCATCCCCGGTAATCATAATGTCATCAACATACACGATCAACAATATTCTCCCGACTTTACTATGCTTGTAGAAGACCGAATGATCGACTCTGCAACGCCGGATACCAAATTCAATGACCACTTCACTAAATCTTCCAAACCATGCTCTAGGAGATTGCTGGAGGCCATAAATAAATTTCTTCAAACGACATACTAAGTCAGACTCCCCCTGAGCAACAAACCCAGGAGGTTGCTCCATATATACTTCCTCAGTTAGATCGCCATTTAAGAAAACATTCTTGATATCGAGCTGATGTAATGGCCAGCGAAAAGTGGCAGCCAAAGAGATGAACAAACAAACAGAAGCGAGCTTGGCAACGGGAGTAAAAGTCTCATAGTAATAAAGACCATAGACCTGAGTATAGCCTTTAGCAACTAAGCGAGCCTTAAGTCGATCAATGGTGCCATCCGGATAAACTTTGACAGTGTACACCCATTTACATCTAACTATAGTTTTGTCAGGCGGAAGTAAGACGAGATCCCAAGTGCCATTCTGATGTAAGGCAAGCATTTTTTCTTTCATTGCTTTTGCCAGGGTGAGTGAGGGCCTCTGAAACAAACTTAGGAATAGAAATAGAGGACAGAGAAGCAACAAAAGAGGAATATGAAGGAGATAAGTGTGCATATGAGACAAAGTTAGAAAGAGGATGGTTAGTACAGGTGCGCTTACCCTTCCGGATGGCAATGGGCATGTCCAGGTCAGACATAGGTGGAGCTGCGGGATAAGAATCTGAGGGCACAGAATCGATGGGCACAACAGCAGAGGCTAACATTTGGCGACGAGAGTATACCTACAAAGGGGCTGAAGAACGACGAGGTGGGATAGGATCTGGAGTAGAAAAAGATAGTGCAGGGTTTAGGACACTGGGTAAAGGAAGTGTAACATCCAGATCATCGCGAGAGGACGGGGCAGAAAAGTAAGGGGTAGACTCAAAGAATGTAACATCTGCACACACAAATGAGCGACGTACTGATAGACTATAGCATCGATAACCCTTTTGTGTGCGAGAATAGCCGATAAAAACACATTTTAAAGAACGGGAATCTAACTTGTCCCTGCTGGGAGTTAACTGATGAACAAAACAAACACACCCAAATATTCGATGAGGTAAACTAAACAAGGATGAACGAGGAAAAAGCATAGAATGAGGAACCTTGCCATTTAGGGTAGAGGACGGCATCTAATTGATTAAGAAGTAAGCTGTAAGAACCGCATTGCCCCAGAAGTGTTTGGGAAGGTTCATCTCAAAAAGAAGACTACGGGTCACTTCTAGGAGATGTCGATTCTTACGCTCAGCAACTTCATTTTGCTATAGTGTGTGAGGACAAGAAGACTGATACAAGATACCAGAGTGCGACATAAAAGAAGTAAATGGCTGAGAAAAATATTCTCGAGCATTATCACTACGAAGAATACGCACTGGTACATTAAATTGAGTTTTAATTTCAACACAAAATGCACGAAAAATAGAGTATAATTCTGAACGATCTTTCATTAAATAAAGTCAGGTGACTCTGGAAAAATCATCCACAAATGTGACAAAATAATGAAAACCTAATGTAGAAGTAACACGAGAAGAACCCCAAACATCTTAATGAACTAAACTAAAAAGACTCGATGCTTGAACATGAGCTGGGGAAGCAAATGAAATACGATGATGCTTACCCAATTGACAAGACTCACACTCTAATGAAGACAAATGACGTAAATGAGGAACAAGTAACTTGAGGTTGCCAAGACAGAGATGACCAAGGCGACAATGGATCTAGTGAGTGGATGCAACAGCAGGGCAGACAGTAGGTGGGTTAGCAGGACTCTCGTCATAACCATCAAGGTAATAAAGGCCATTTTCGTCACGCCCGGTGCCAATCGTTTTCCGCGTCCTCAAATTCTAGAGAATGATAGAATCAGGTAAAAATGAGACAGAACAATTAAGATGTTTAGTAAGCTTACTGACTGACATCAAATTACCAATATACGATTGAATGAGGCCAACTTCCTGCAGTTGTCACAATCTGTCAGGATGTGTATTTGTGGAAGAGGGAAGATAGGGTGTTTGACTGATGAAGCTAAGGAGCCCGAGAAGACAGACCCATCTTATGCTATATGGGATGCTGAAAATTCCATGGTGATGGCATGGCTCGTAAATGCTATGGATGACGAGATTAGTGTTAATTACATGTGCTATTATACTGCAAAGGAACTCTGGGACAATGTGTGTCAAAATGTACTCTAACCTTGGGAATTACTCTCAAATTTATGAATTGCAGCAGAAGATCAACAACACTTATCAAAGAGACGGCAGTGTAACAAGGTATTTCAATGTTCTTAAGGGCCTATGGCAAGATCTGGATTTATTCAATAATTATGAATGGAAAAATCCTGCTAATTGTAATCACAATAAGATGGTGGAGAATGCAAGAATCTTTAAATTCTTGGTTGGACTTAATGATGAGTTTGATGAAATAAGGGGAAGAATCCTAAGGAGAACCTCTGCCCCCCACTCGGAGAAGTATTTTCTGAAATACGACAAGAAGATTGTCAAAGGAGTGTGATGATGAAGAAAAAGGGGGATGAGACTGTGGAAAAGTCTGCTCTAGTTGCTGTCAATAATCCTGTTCCTCATGCTATTGGTAACACAGATTCGGCTACTGCCAATATTTCTGCACAACGGCGTTACTTTAATCAAAGGAGGTTGGAAGATAAGCCTCGAGTATGGTGTGACTATTGCAATAAGCCACGCCACACTCGAGAAAATTGCTAGAAACTCCATGGAAAACCAGCAAATTGGAAGAGCAACAAATCTGGACCCTTTAGCAGCAACCATGCAGTCCCTAAAGCCAATGAAGCTAATTTCCCAAGTGTTGAGCAGGTGGATCATCTTCTTCAACTGCTGAAATCTACTGTCTCTGGTCTTCCTACTGGTTCATTGGCCCAAACAGGTGATGACTCTAGTACCTACTCCTGTTGCTTAAATCTTGCACCATGGATAATTGATTATGGTGCATCTGATCATATGACTAGTACCTCACAATTGTTTCAATCTTATTCTCCTTGTTCTGGTAATAAAAAGATTAGAATTGCAGATGGAAGTTTTTCATCCATCGTTGGAACTGGTTCTGTCCAAATCTCTGAAAAAATAGAACTCAAATTTGTCTTTCACATCCCTAGACTTGCTTGTAACCAGCTGTCTTTTAGTAAACTCTCACGGGATTCTAATTGTCGTGTCATTTTCTTTGATTCCCATTGTGAATTTCAGGACCAACACTCGGGGAAGATGATTGGCAGTGCTAGGATGATTGATGGACTCCACTACTTTGATGAGACTTTATTCAACAATAAACAAGCTCAGGGTTTGCGTAGAAGTACTAGTTCTGTACGTGAACAAATAATACTTTGGCATCTTAAACTAGGACATCCTAGTTTTCTCTATTTAAGACATTTGTTTCCTAGCTTATTTAAAAATCTGGATTGCAATTCTCTTCATTGTGATGTTTGTCACATATCCAAAAGTCACCGAAGCACCTATCAATCAAAAGCTTATCGTTCTTCCAAATCTTTTTATTTAATTTATAGTGCTATTTGGGGTCTCTCAAAAATCACTACTACTTCTGGTAAGAAATGGTATGTTACATTTATTGATGATCATACACGTTTGTGTTGGGTGCACTTGTTGAGTGACAAATCTAAAGTTGCAAAAATTTTCCAGGATTTTTATAATATGGTTGAAACCCAGTTCCAAACAAAAATCGGTATACTTAGAACCAATAATGGTACTTAATATTTTAACAAATGTTTAGGAACGTTTCTTTCAACAAAAGGTATTCAATATCAATCTACTTGTCGTGACACCCCACAACAAAATGGCATTGCTGAGAGAAAAAAATCGCCACTTGTTGGAGGTTGCACGGGCCCTAATGTTTTCAATGGAAGTTCCTAAATATTTATGGGGTGATGCTATTTTAACTGCATGTTATCTAATTAATAGGATGCCTACTCGAGTTTTAAAATACATCACTCTCTTAGATTGTCTAAAAAAAGTGTTTCCTACTTGTCGGATAACATCAGACCTGCCGCTAAAGGTGTTTGGATGCATTGTTTTTATTCATATACCAACAAGTCTTCGATCCAAGCTTGATCCTAGGGTAGAAAAATGTGTTTTCCTTGGCTATGCTCCTAATAAAAAGGGGTACAAATGTTTTAATCCTTTGACCAGAAAAATTCATATCAGTATGGATGTTGTTTTTATTGAAAATCAGCCCTTTTGGCCATAACTATCTTCAGGGGGAGAAAAAGGACATTGAAGATGAGTTCTGGCAAACCTTTAAGCCTCTTCCAAATGTTTTCCTTAACATTGACATCCACTCTTTAAAGGGTCAGGAAACTGGTACCTTAACTGGCGAAAATAATGGAAATCCTAGTCTACCTATACAAGGCATACCTGATTCACAAACAGGGGGAGAAGTACTATCAAATATTCCTTCATCTGAGCTTCATGTTTATACCAGAAGAATAAATCATCAGAATAATAGAGCTCTTTCTTCAAATCCAAAGTAAGGCCAATCATCATCACCTACACAAGTTGGTCCTCCTTCACATACTCCAGGTACTTCTTCTTCTCCAGATTTCTTATATGAACTCTTCGAATAGATCACATCCTATTTCCAACCATCTATCCTATCATAAACTCTTCGATACTCATAAGGCCTTTACTTTAAATGTTTCTCATCTGTTTATTCGAAGAACCATTCAGGAAGCACTGGATCACCCAGAATGGAGATTGGCTGTTCAAGAAAATATGGATGTACTAATTGCTAATGGCACTTGGGAAATTGGTGACCTACCGGAGGGGAAGAAGACTATTGGCTGTAAATGGGTATTTACAGTAAAATTCAAGGCTGATGGGTGTATAGAAAGGTACAAAACAAGACTTGTGGTGAAGGGGTTCACTCAAATATATGGAATTGACTACTAAGAAACCTTTGATCCTGTAGCAACTCAATCCGTGCGTTACTCTCTCTAGCAGCTCACTCTAACTGGCCCTTATATCAACTAGATGTGAAAAATGTCTTCTTAAATGGAGACTTAGAGAAGGAAGTCTTTATGGATCTACCACCAAGATTTAAAGGGAAAGGTGCCAAAGGCAAGGTGTGCAGATTGAGGAAATCTTTGTATGGACTCAAACAATCTCTTAGAGCTTGTTTTGAACGCTTTGGGAAGGTAATAAAGAGTCACGGCTATAGCCAAGGTCAAGCCGATCATACTATGTTCTATAGACACACGAGTAAAGGTAAAATGGCTATCATTATTGTCTATGTTGATGATATAATTCTGACAGGTGATGATAGCAATGAGCTAGAGAGGTTAAAGAAGATCCTTGCTCATAAATTTGAGATAAAAAAACCTAAGCAACTTGAAGTATTTTCTTGGTATGTAATTTGCAACGTCAAAGAAAGGTATTTTTGTTTCCCAACGCAAGTATGTGCTTGATTTACTTGGAGAAACAGGTCTGCTAGGGTGTAAAGCTGCAGAAACACCTATAGAGCCGAACATAAAACTCCAACCAGCTAAGGCTGAAGAGGTGATCAACAAAGAGCAATACCAAAGATTGGTAGGGAAACTTCTTTACCTCTCTCATACATGCCCTGACATAGCCTTTGCAACAAGTGTGGTAAGTCAATTTATGCACTCACCAGGACTCGAGCATTTTGATGTTGTGTACAGGATTCTAAGGTACTTAAAAGGGAATCCTGGTAAAGGTTTATTATTTGGAGGACATAGGAATTTACAAGTTGAAGTATACACTGATGCAGATTAGGCTGGAAGTATCACTGATAGAGGATCAACTTCTGGCCATTGCACTTTTGTTGGAGGAAGCCTAGTAACATGGCGTGGCAAAAAACAAAATGTGGTGGCAAGGAGTAGTGCAAAGGCAGAATTTAGGGCTGTTGCTCATGGAATTTGTGAAGCACTATGGATCAAAAGGTTGCTGGAAGAATTAAAGGTTACTCATTCACTACCTATCAAACTGCATTGTGACAATAAAGCTGCAAGGCAATAGCTATTGCTCACAATCCAGTTCTTCATGATAGAACGAAACATGTGGAGGTAGACACGCATTTTATCAAGGAGAAAATAGAGGAGGGAGTAATCTGTCTGCCATATATCTAGACAACTGAACAAGTAGTAGACATACTGACAAAGGGACTGCCGAAGAAACAGTTTGAAAACTTCATTAGACAACTGGCCATGGAAGATATCTTCAAGTCAGCTTGAGGGGGAGTGTTAGAAAGTTTCAAAACTGTTTAGTCAACTTTCCTATTTTTCTAAGAGGATCTTGGCTGTAAATGTGTGAATATCCTAGAATATTTAGTTTCCTTAGAAGTTAGCATCTTTCGTTCTTTCCTTCTATTTCTCTGCTGTATATCTATTTATACAGATCTGTACCTATGTTATGATTAATGAAATTATTCCCACAAGAAGCTATCTCATTCAAGAGGATTGTGCGAATGATTGATGGTACTTTTGGGATCACAAACGCCAATAGTACCTTCATGAAGTTGATGAATCAAGTACTAAAGCCTTTTATTAGGAAGTTGGTTGTTTATTTTTATCACATTTTTAGTGGGGGCAGAGGAAGAGCACTTCTTGCACTCGCCCGCTAGATTCTTTTTGTTTTGTAGGTGAAATAGTTGTACGCTAACCTATAAAAGTGTAGTTCTATGATGGATTTTTTGGGATGAGCTCCGAGGGGATTAGTGTCGATGAGTACAAAGTCAAAGCAATCCGCGAGTGGCCAATGCCAAAGTCCATGAGGGAAGTTCGACATTTACATGGGTTCGCTACTTTTTACCACAGATTTGTATGAAGAACCTGATAGGCCCCAAATACGTTTCACATACTCTAGGCGCAAGGGGCAAGTTGGGCAGCAGGGGCAAGGGGAATCTGAGAGTACCGGGCAGGTTGTTGGGTAGGGAATATTAGTTAGATTCTGTTTCATTTTTGTTTTAAATTTGTTATGCAGTTTGTTAGGCGTTGGGAGATTAGCCTTTAAAGGGAGGCAGGAGAAGTGAGAGGGGGTAGAGAGAATTCTTAAGGAAAAAACTAAGCGTAGCTCTTGGGAGAGTGCCAAGTCTCTCGAAAAGTTGGTATGTTTGTTATATTTCATTTCATTTTCAAGATTTAGTAATCAATTTCCACCTCATTTTCAATACAATCGATAGCTAGAGCGTATCAGAACCATGCCCCGATCACTGAGTGCATGAAGGGAAAGTGTCATTAGAACATATCTATTCAAACTACATTGCTACCTGTAGTTTATGTTTAATATGGACTAGTCAACACTATAAATTAGGAAAACTAGTGGTATGATTCTTTTGTTCCTTTTTTAGTTCACTGTACAGTTTATATGTAGTGTACATGTACTCTACCGTTCATATCAATGAAATACCATTTGACAAACTATTCTTTCTAATTCCTTGATTCTTGAGAATTTATGAAAGGAGTTACTGCAATTGATGTCATATGATTTTAGGTTGAAATCTTCTAACAAATACATTCTTGAAGACTCAAGAGTTATAAATACTACACATGTTAATCTCCTAATTTTCTCCTAATCATTTTAAAGGTGAAGATATGCCTATTGCTGCATGCATCCGGTTACTTCCTCCTTCCCCCACCCAACCCCCCAACCCCACCAAAACACACGCACGCACGCAAACACCTTCCTTCAACTCATATTGACAGTTAGCTAATGTATTGAAAAAGTAACATGATTCTCGCTCTTGTTATCAAACAGCACTACAGCATTGTGATCCAAATAATGTATGTTTCATATTAAAATATCACTTTAGAAATAAAGGGGCAAACAGAAAGAAAAAGTAAAACCTCTGCAGAAAGAGTCATGTCGCAGAACTCTTCCATAGAGAATTTAGAGAAAAGCACAGCATGAACGACTGTCGGTTTCCCCACTGTCAATGTTCCCGTTTTATCAAACACAACAATTTTTACCTGCCGATTCAGAAGCTTCAATAAGACTTGACAGAAAACTCTAATGCGACATGTGCAAAATTAACATCAAAACATTTGGCTTATCGAACACTTAATAAAACAAATGTCATCCGACAGAGGACTCTGACATTGTGCCAACAGATATGAGATGTAAAAACTTGTGCGCTAATTGTAAGTTAATCTTGTCCATAACCTGCACTCGTACAACCATTCACAATATGGCATGATACTGTTGAAATATATTAGGTTGTGTTTGGGTAAGGGATTTGGGGGAGCGATTTGATTTGGGTAAGGAATTTCAAAAATCTTTTTTGATAAATACCTTGTTTAGGTATTAAGTAGGAAGAATTTGTAAAATCCCTTCAAGTGTCAAATAGTGGTGGAAGACAAGATTTGAAAATTCTTTTGAAACAGGTGTTATTTGCAAAATCCATCGAGAGAGATATTTGCAATTTCTTCCTCAACACTCTTTGCTCTTGACTACCTTTGTCGCCGTCTTCTTCATTGAAGCCGCCTCGTTTGAGAGTAAGAACACCATAGCTAGAGCTGTCAAGCTCCATGCCTCGCCGGAGAGTGAAATCAACAAACCGAAATCATCCCAATTTCACCGAGAGCGAAATCAACAACCGAAAGCAAAATCAACAAGCGAATTCATCAATCGTAGTCGATTGTCTAGGGTTCTTCGTCGTCCAGCTTCTGCCTTCTTTGTCGTCATCGATCGTTCGTCGATTATTCGTCCAATTGTTGCCTTCTTCTTCGTCGTCGATCACTGATTAGGGTTTGTTGATAGTTCCAAATTCTGAAGTTCATTTGAGTTTGTGAATTTTTGTGGATTTTGGTGGTAGGAAGTATGAATCTCTTGGGTATGTTGTGGATTTTTGTGATGATTCTCATCAATTTGTAGTGTATTTTGAGATTGATTCTCATCAATAATTATGAATATATTTTTGTGGTGTTTACAAATATTTTACCTATCCAAACAATGGAATTATAAAATTACACGATAAAATAGTTATCCAAATAAAGGATTTGTAAATGAAGGGATTTCAAAATCCAGGATTTTGAAATCCCATCATTTACAAATCTCTTGGATTTGTCAAATCCCTTACCCAAACGCAACCTTATATTTATGCATTATTTTTTTATTTTTGGCATCGTTATTGTAGGGCATTATTAGCCCATTTATTTCAGTGATATTCTTCCTAATTTAACCAACTCTTGAGACTATATAATTAAGGGAATAGAACACATTCAATATGTACACAAACTATCAATTATATTTTTCCTTTTTTTCCTATATCTTTTATGTTATCTAGAGCCAAGTTTTTTTTCCCTTTCCACCAACACCCTAAAAGCCATCACCAACCACCACCATCAAGCCGCCGCCACCACCTGCCCCGAAACCCTAGCCAAGCCACAACCGCGAACCAATCTTTTCACCGTAAACCCTAACCCTAGCCTGCAAAATTGCAAACCCCTAACCCTAACGCCGCCGCTGCTACACCATCTTCGCACAACTGCAACCTCGCAAACCCTAACCCTAGCCCAGCCGTTGCACCATCTTTGCACAGCCACTGTCCGATCGTAACCCCACCGAGCGAAACCCTAGCTGCCGCCGCTAGATCTCTCAAAACCCTAACCCATCGCAATCGTCGTCAGGTCACGAACCTCTCTCGCAAACCCTAACCCTAACCAGTAAACCTTCACAAATCGCAACCACCAGCTACAACCCTACCAACCACCGCCAGCTGCAACCTTCGAACACTTTGTGAACCTCCTCTTTGGCGAACCAAATCATGTTTAGCCTCGTTTCACGAATTACCTTCAACTCTCTTCACGAACCTAGCCCGTTGAAGGCTGTTGTCCAACACTAGTTTTGTGCTACTAATAACCACACGTTGCGGGTTGTCCACTGTTGCAAGTTGTGGATAGTTCTTCATCCGTAAATCAATGTTGCTCGTCGCCATTGTTCTCCATCCGTTGGTGTTCCGGAATACACGGCCATTTCTTCTCTAGTTGGACGGTTAGGTAACTTTGTCTTTGGTTACCCTCCTAACTTGAAACTTCTTTATCCAGAGCCCAGTCAGTTTTTCAGTAGCATCTGTCCAATTGTTTTACTGCTACAATCTGGTTTCACTGTACCCATAGCATCCGGAAAAGAAGATATCGTTTTCGATTCAGTATATCTACCATCAGCCCACCCGGATCTTTCCCAAGTTCAGGCCCAAATTGTCCAGCTTCAGGCTCAATTCACCAATCTGGCATCGTCTTCTGGCCCCACGGCTACTCTTACCTCGGTACTCTTACTACGCTTTTATGATAAGTCTGGTCGTCCTACTTGGATTTTGGATTCCAGAGCTAACAATCACATGACTGGCGAGTTTTTTTACTTTTACTTCCCTTGTCTCATCTATCAATCAATCTGCGTGCATCGCAGATGGTACCTCTATCCATATTCGTTGCCAAGGAAATGCATAATTGTCCCCCCCGATATCACCTTTCACTCTGTTTACTATGTCCCTAAATTTGCTTATAATCTTCAATCTATTAGTCGCCTTGCTAAGAATCTAAACTGTGTCATTGTCTTCTTACCTGACCGTTGCTTCTTGCAGGACTTGACTTCGAGGAAGATTATTGGCAGGGGATATGAATACAATAGTATCTATTACTTTGGGAATCCTCCATCTCAAACCATACCACCTTCAAGTATGTACACCTCTACTTTACATGTGTTTTATTCTCCTATTTGTTTGTTAAAAAAATCTAAACTTGTGGCATGCCTGTCTAGGATATGCGAATTTTCAGTATTTATGTTGGTTGTTTTCCTCTATTAGGAAAGCCTGCAAGGACTTTAAATTTCAATGTGTGGTATGTGAACTGTCTAAACACACACGCACCTCTTATATTCCTCGTATGCACCGTGCATCCCAAGCCTTTGATCTTATGCACTCTGATATTTGGGGACCCTCTCCTGTTACAGCTATTTCCAAACATCGTTACTATGTCACTTTTATAGATGATTATAGTTGGTGTACTTGGGTTTATCTGATGAAACACAAATCAGAGGCCTACACTCACTTTATCTACTTTCTTCAAATGATAAAAACCCAGTACAAAACAATTGTGTGCAATATCCGGTCTGATAACGAACGGGAATACTTATTTAATGACTTTCGAGCCGAGCTTAATAGGTAAGGTATCCTTCAGCAACTTACATGTCCCTACACCCCTAAACAGAATGGTGTGGTGGAACGTAAGAATCATCACATCATGTCTGTAGTTCGTTGTCTCTTACGGGGAATAGATGTTCCCAAATCTTTCTGGCACATGGCAGTTCTTACTGCTGCCTATCTCATTAATCGCACCCCGAGTCATGTCCTTACAGGCAAAACCCCTCTTCAGATGCTAAAACCCACTCGCACCCTGTTTCCTATTTTACCCCGTGCCTTTGGTTGTACATGTTTTGTCCAAAATCAAAGCCCCACTAGAACCAAGTTAGATGATAAATCTATTTGGTGTATCTTTATCGGCTATTCTACCATGTCTAAAGGATATAGGTTCTACAATCCGGTTACTCATCAAATATACAATTCTCTCGATGTTACGTTCGTTGAAAATATTCCCTATTTTTCAGGTATTATACTTTCTCCACCTATCCGGGCAACCACTACCGCGGACGATGCCTCTCTTCCACATCCTATTCATGTCTTTGACATATCTTCACCACCCACACCGCCCCTCCCACCTAACCCCTCACCCGCACCGTTACGGGTTTACTCTCGTTGTCCACGTGTTTCACAATCTCTGCCGACTTCTTCTCCAAAATCAAGTATCTCTCCTTCTCCTGTCATTTCTGACCCCGTTCCCCCTCGTTACCCTACTCGGGATTGTCATCCACCCTCTCGCTACCTCTTATCTTGTTCTACTAATAATCTGATTTCCAAGCATTTGTTTTTTGAAGATTTCTCGGATTAATACAAATCCTTCGTTGGACAGATTGATTCAGTTGTCATTCCTCGCTCAGTACATGAGGCCCTCCAAAATCCAAAGTTGGTAGCCGCTATAGAAGCGGAAATGGATGCCCTACAGCAGAATCAAACTTGGGAATTAGTTGACTTGTCGCCAAGTGAACGGCCAATTGGTTGTAAGTGGGTCTTCAATATCAAATTTCTCGCCGATGGATCCATTGATCGATATAAAGCTCGTCTAGTCACTAAGGGCTATACACAAATCTCGGGCAAAGACTTTGGAGCCACATTTTCCCCTGTTGCTAAGTTGACTACTGTCTGACTTCTTGTTTTCTTGGCTACCTCCTATACCTAGCCTCTGCACCAGTTAGATGTCAAGACGCCTTTCTCAATGGCGACCTAACTGAGACTATTTTTATGGAGCCTCCACCAAGATTTCGAAATCAGGGGGAGTATTCAGACAAAGCCTATCGACTCCGAAAATCCCTCTATGCATAGTTGTCAAAGGCTCTAGGCGCACCGAGGCGCACAAGGTGTCCCGGAGCCTAGGCGCTAGGCGCACGGCGAGGCGCT
The DNA here is from genome assembly GCA_016647705.1 of Eucommia ulmoides. NCBI lineage: Eukaryota > Viridiplantae > Streptophyta > Magnoliopsida > Garryales > Eucommiaceae > Eucommia > Eucommia ulmoides. Next base: position 27,705,827 of record CM028338.1, on the reverse strand, counting down.
AGCCTGAGCGACACCAGGCGCACGACATTTAAAAAAATAAATAAATTAATAAATAGTATTTTTATATTGCAAATCTAAAATCAAGAAGTAAAACTATGACTAAATTCCAATTAGAAAATATAAAATACACTCGCAAGTAGCCCAGAACTCCAAATGCAAGTTTTTAAACATACAAAAACAAAGAGCAAACAAAAATACAATCAACCAAAATCCAAATAATCAAATATCATCATCGTCATCCACCAAAGCGAAGTCGTCTACATCTTCACCATTGGACACGTGATCATCCCACTCACACTCTTCTTCTTCAGTCTCTTCTGAATTTGCTTCTTCCTCATCTAAATGGATTGTTGGAGTAGAAGAACTTGCCACTTGCTTATTTCTAGCATTCACCCTTGGAGTCGATTTCGATCTAAAATTATATCGACTCTCTTCTACTCCAGCGCCAGTAGCTACATTTGTCCATGTCAATCCATCCTCTTTATCATGCACATACTCATCATCGAGCTCCCTATCAGAAGCTCCATCAACTCGACCAATTAACCACTCATTGCTATCATCAATATCAGTCAATGAGATAGGATCAATGACGTCGCGTGCTTGATATCGACGAATCAATGCTCTATTATATTTCACATACACCAAATCATTTAATCGCTTTTGCGCTAGCCTATTTCTCTTCTTGCTGTGAATCTGCAATAATTTATGCGCAATAGATTAAAAGATCATTATTTAAGGGGATTATATTTGATAACTTTTAAATAAATTCAAATTAAATATTAAAAAAAAACTTACATGTTCAAAAACACTCCAATTCCTTTCGCAACCGGATGCACTACATGTAAGACTAAGGATTTTTATTGCAAACGCTTGCAAGTTAGGTGTCGACCCACCGTATGAGGTCCACCAGTCGACTGTAAAATATAATTACTAATTTAGAATCATTAAATTAAAGCAATAAGACGACAAAAATTAAAACAAACAATTTACCAGGTGACTTTGTGCTCCTATGTCTCACGGCCATAGGCATCCCGAAGAGGCCTTCGGATTTCTTGTACTTGTCCAATTCTACCGAAATTTTATCTTGTGCAGCAAGAGTTGGAACCAACCTCATAACACATTCATAGAAGCCTTTCATAACTTCCTCATCTTGATGAATGCCTTTGTTTCCATGATAGTATTCCGGATTTAGAAAGTGACCAGCTGCATGCAAAGGACGATGAAGTTGGATATTCCATCGACAATCAATGATTTTAAAAATCTCACTATACTTCTCCTCGTCCTCTTTGAATGCTTTGGCAATGGCTTCTTTGGCTCTATCCATAGCCTCATAAATATACCCCATTGCGGGTTTTCTCTCCCCATCAACCAAACGAAGTACTCGAACAAGAGGGCCTGATACCTTAAGACCAAAAACGACATTTTGCCAAAAGGTCGGCATTAGTACAATGTCTTTTGCCCTTTTACCTTGTTGCTCCTTCGCCCACTTGCTAGTGGTCCATTCATCCGAAATGAACATCTTCCTCAAGTTATTCCTTTCTTGATGAAGTCTACACAATGTGATGAAAGCGGTAGCAAATCGGGTTTTTGCCGGCCTTAGCAATTCCTTTTGATGAGTGAATCGTCTCATCATGTTAACTACACCGGGGCGGTTATAAATGTAACCATTTAGAAATACCGCTTTCACAAAGGTTCGATTCATGTTTGGCAACTTAAAAATGTCTTCCAATATCAAATCCAAACAGTGGGCCGCACATGGTGTCCAATATAAATGTTGGTATTTCGCCTCCAACAACCTCCCTGTGAAGAATAAAAAATAATACTTAATTGCTAATAAATTTGAAAAATGTATATTCTAATTAAAATATAATTATTAGAAATTAATATTTAAACTTACCGGCCATGACATTAGAAGAGGCACTATCTGTAACCACTTGCACCACATTAGATTCTCCAATATTATCCACAAAAGTACTAAGTAGCTCAAACATCTTCTCTCCAGTCTTTGCATAAGCGGAAGCATCAACGGATTCAATAAAAACACTTCCTCGAGGACTATTAACCAAGAAATTAATGAGAGTCCTCTCTCGTTTGTCTTTCCAACCATCCACCATAATTGAGCATCCATGGGTTTCACGTTCCTCCTTGTGCTTTTCAAGCATTTCATTTGTCTTCTGCACCTCCTTCTTTAATAGAGGAACTCTAACCTCATGGTATGATGGCGCTTTCATACCGGGACCATATTGTCCGATACCCTCAATCATCGCTTGAAAACTATCATATTTGACTGCATTAAATGAAATTCCCGTATCATACATCCATCTAGCAATGAGTGTACATGCTCTGGACCTTAACTCTTTCTTCGTATGATCATTATCATCCAACTTAGTTTGTTTCCCTTTCCCCTTTTGGTTTTTCACAACCGTTTCTAGATCGAGAGTGTAATACAAATCCAAAGGTCCTTTTTGCTTTGGCCTTTTTGGAACAAATGTACTTGAATTTCTACCTGAAGAAGGTGTTTGTCTTTTCAGGGATGTCACATCTCGAACATCATCCTCATCCTCATCCTCATCCTCATCCTCACTTCCGGCCTCGTAGCCATCAAAATTCGGAAGCAAATTAATTTGATCTTTTTCCTTCTTCTTCTTGGACATGTAGTCTCGGATTTCATCTCTCACGTGAGATGGACATTTTTTGCAAGCGGTGACATTTCTATATCCGCCAACAATGTGTTGTTTAGCCCGATATATACCTCCTTTCGTCACTTTTTTACAAAAATTGCATGTGACCGAATTTTTGTCTTGTGGATTCGCCAAATACGCATGGCTCCACGCGGGGTCCCTTGATCCTTCACTAGCCATTTAATTTGTCCTAACTTCTAACAAACAATTAAACAAACAAATAATAACAAAAATAAACTAAATAAATAATTAAACAATTAAGTTTTAACATGAACATAAACATATATCATCAAAATCAGAAACGGAAACAGAAAATTAGAACACATTTTACACATGAATCATGAAACAAATAGGCAAATCATAAATAAAATAACTAATTAAGTAATTATATAAATAAAATAAATAAAACATAAATAATTAATTAAATAAATAAATAAACCATTACCTTACAGCCTTACCTGAGCACCTGGAGGACGACGAACAGCGAACCGACGGCGATCGAAGCAGTAGCAGCAATCGGAGGAGGAATCGAATAGCGAAGGAGAAATTGAACGGCTCGTTTTCAGCAATCGGAGCAGCAGCAGTCAGAGGAGAGCAAACACTACATGCAACGAAGGAGAAATCGACGAAGGGAGCAGAAATCGGAGCAACAGCAATCGAAGGAGCAGCAATCGGAGCAGCAGCAGCAATGAGCGACAAAATCAAAGGAAACCGAAGCAGAAAACGAAGGAAATCGAGGAGAAATCGAACGAAATCGAAGGAGAAATCGACCGAAATCGAAGCGATTCTGTTCGAGATTCTGTTCACGCCGATTCAATAGGGTTTCAGAAGCTCAGGTATGGGATCTGTCGATCTGGGAATATATTAAGGACTTGGGCTAGCTAATTCGAGAGCCCATAAGGCCAGGCTGGAAAAAAATCGCCTTGGCCACCGCAGGCGCGCCTCCGGCGACGCAGGCGACTCTCGCCCAGGCGGTAAAGGCGGTCGCTTCTTGTAGGTTCAGCGCCTAGCCCTGAGCGAAGCGCAGCACCTGTGCCTTGCGTCGTCTTGCGCCTAGGCGAGCGCCTGGGCGCGACTTTGACAACTATGCCTCTATGGACTTAAGCAGTCTCTTCGTGCATAGTTCAAACGATTTAGCGAAGCCATCCTTACTATAGGCTTTACCCAGTGTCACTCATATCATACCTGTTTCATTCGTCGTTAGCACCAGGGACAATGCATCATTATCGTAGTCTATGTGGATGACATTATTATAACAGGAAACAACGCGTCTGACATTAAGCAGGTAAAGAAGGATCTCGGATAGATTTCTGACATCAAGGATTTGGGCCCTCTCCGCTACTTTCTTGGTATTGAGGTTGCTCAGTCTCGGCAAGGCATCTCTCTAGCCCAGTGGAAATATACACTTGATCTGCTTCAGGACACTAAGATGCTAAGATGTAGACCCACTTCCATTCCTATTGATCCAAACCTTAAGCTAACAGCAGACTTGGGAGAATCATTATCAGATCTATTAGGATATCAGCGACTTGTGGGTCGCCTCATCTATCTGACTAATATCAGGCCAGATCTTACATATGTTGTCAGTGTTGTGAGCCAATTTATGCACTCACCTCGTACACCACACTTGAATGTTGTCTACCATATCTTTCGATACCTCAAAACATGCCCCGATCTTGGCCTCTTTTATGCTACAGGAATACAGGAGGGACTCTCCTATGTTACAGATGCCGACTATGCTGGATCGATGGACGATAGACGTTCAACCTCTGCTCTGTGCACTTTCCATGATAGACACCTAATCTCGTGGAAGAGTAAAAAACAATTTGTAGTCTCCCGATCTTCTACTGAAGCTGAGTATCGCGCCATGGCTCTGGGAACGTGTGAACTCCTTTGGCTTCGTTCCCTTCTAACCGAGCTGGGACTTCCCGTGAGAAACTCATCTAAGTTATTTTGTGACAACAAGTTCACCACAATGCTATCATCGGACTCAATTCTCACTGAAAGGACGAAACGCATTAAGGTGGATATCACTTCATTCATGAGAAAGTTCGATAAAGAATCATTACATCTACCTTTGTCCCATCTTCTGAACAAACTGCTGATATATTCACCAAGTCCACAGAACCATCTCTTCTTCAATCAGCTATTGGCAAGCTAGGACTAATCAACATTTTTGCCCAGCTTGAGGGGGAGTGTTGAAATATATTATGGTTATGCATTATTCTTTATTTTTGGTATCATTTTTGTAGGGATTTATTAGCCCATTTATTTCGGTGATATTCTTCCTAATTTAACCAGCTCTTGTGGCTATGTAATTAGGGGAATAGAACACATTCAGTATGTACAGAAACTATCAACTATATTTTTCCTCTTTTTTCTATATCCTTTTGATACAAATCATTAAATCCATAAATATTTCCTACTATTTATCATTTAAAAGTATTCTTCAGTTCAGTTGCACATGTCATGACTGTACCCGTTATGGTTAACTAAAAATATTATTTTCAAAAGAAAAAAAAAACTTCCTCCCCTCTTGTTCGTCGGACTAAAAGGTACCATATGCCAATCAATACCTAAAATCGGATTGCAATATGAGAATTAAGAGTCAGCTAACCTTGTGTGCCTTCTCAAGTGCATCTCCACCCTTGATAAGTACTCCTTGTGAAGCACCCTTTCCTGTTGCAACCATGATAGCTGTAGGAGTTGCTAATCCCAGAGCACAAGGGCAAGCTACCACCAACACTGAAATACCAAACTGCAATGCAAGCTCAAATGCATCCATATCCTTTGGTATCCAATGTTTAGGGTAAAGGCCAGTTTCACCGAGGATAAACCATCCAGCCCAAGTTATAAATGCGACAAGAACAACCTGAAATGTAACAAGCGGCAAACTTTTCAGCTTATTGGTGTGCATTTGTTTAATATTAACAGTTAACACACATACATTAAGAGAAACTGTATTAAACAATTTTATTTTTAGTAGCTCTCTTTATAAGTTATTATAGAGCTCAGATTTCTTCCATTATTTTATGTTATTACCGTCTCCAGTGGGTGGGGGGATGATTAATGTACCTGGACTTCCCGGGATTCAAGGGATAGCCTAGTGGTAGGCTTACCCTATCCTAACATAGGTGGTGTGGGGTTTGAATCCCATTGGGAGCCAGAGTGGATGCTTGTGTGAAAAAAAAATACCTAGACTTCCCGAATGTGCAAAAGGAATCTTGGTTCATTATAATTAACTCCAACCATTAATTTTAACAATTGCTTCCATTTTAGAATTCAAGAGCAAGGCAAGAATCTTGGTTAACAACTGGCATAATTCTAGTACCCAGTTGTCAACAAAGTAGAATGTTCATTTCCCATGTCTTATGATCTTGCAATTATACAAAATAATGCTTGGTGTCTCCACTTTTCATCTTTAGTGGAAATATCTATTCTGAAGCAATACCTACTCCCAATTGTTCCTCATCAATCTTGATGCAATTATTGCAGCCTGACCTTAAAGGTTTCTTCAGATGCTGCTTATGAGGTTTTTAAAGGGTATTTATGTTTTTTCTGTATTACTTAGGGTTTCCCGTATGGTTTAGGGTTTGCTGTATGATTTCCTAATTCTTATTATAAATAGTGGGAGAGGCTAACACAATAGTTAAAGCCTTTTCATTCATTTCTCTCTTTAACATGGTATCCAGAGTAGGTTATAAGATACTAATCCTATAGTTCTGTTCAAACCATGATTTAATTTAATTTAATTTTTTTTTTCAATTCTCTACTTCCCTTCGTTCAAAAAAACAAAAGAAAACAATGTCTGAAAACCCTAGCCACGTCTCCCAGCCGCCGCAACCTCTACATCTCCCAGCCGCCGCAACCCTAGCACATCATCGGAGGTTCGCAAGGCTTCGCCAACCTTTGCCGACCATCACCAGATCCTAGCCAGCCATCGCTTGCCCAAATTCGCGACTCACGGCCGTCTATTCGCAAATCTGATTCGCTGCAACCACTATCCGACCTTCGCCGGCCATCACCCGACCTTCGCGGAACTTTGATTGCTCTGACTTGAGACTTACGGCCTTCGCCGCTGCTGCTTCTTTCCAGATCTGCCGGTAACACAAGGGTTATTGTTCGTGAAAAAGCCCTACAGATGTTCGTGGGCATTGTTCTAATTCTCATATTCTTCATTTAAGCCCTACAGTTGTTTGTGTTGTTGGTTTGTTTCCCTTGTGCACGTTGTTTGTTAGTTTTTGTATTGGTGGGCACTAATGTCGACGGTTACCCTCCAACCGCTAACAACCTGCAAGTTATAAGGGACCGATTATTTAAATTGGTCTAAGACTGTGAAAATAGCCCTTACCGGACAAGGGAAACACCGTCATCTCACAGAATCTGCCCCGGCAAAAGATGATAAGAAGTATGAGGAATGAGTTCAAGCTGATGAGCAGATTGGAGCGTCGTTGTGGAATTTGATGGAGCCTCAAGTAGCTGATCTTTGTACTCATCTATATACGTGTAAAGCCATATGGGAATATCTTCATATGTTGTATTCCAATAATCTCACCAGGATGTATAATTTATCGGTCGAGTACTTTCAGCTTCAGCAAGGCACAAAATCCATTACAGATTATTTTGCCACATTCAACAGCATTTATGAGGAGTTAAATACTATTCTACCGATGACTATTGATCTGAAAGAAATGCAAAAATAACGTAAGCAGATGGTTGTCATGAAGTTCTTAGCTAGATTGCGCCCAAAATTTGAACCGGTCCGATCTCAGATTCTTTCCAGTGCTACTCCCCCCACTATTACTGAAATGTATTCTCGCGTCCCATGTAGCATTACCAAGGACAATATTTCTAGCTCGAGTTCGTCTGCACCATCAAAGCATTTAACGCTTGTTACGCAGATTCCTACACGAAATCGAGGTGATCAACTCAGTGGTGGTCATGGTGGTTTCTCTCGTGGCGGCCGTGGTAGTGGCCCTAGGGGTGGACATAGTGGCCGTGGCTCACCTTGTTAATGCTCCTTTTGTGGAAAGGAGAATCATACTAGAGAAACATATTAGGATTTAGTTGGTCGTCCACCCAAATTCGCCAATGCAGTGACATCTAATCCAGATAATCCTACTATTCCAGAATCTCAGGCGGCCAAGAACATCTCTGATAAAGAATATGCTCAATTCCTTCAGTATAAGACATCCCAACAGGCATCTCTTCCTATTGCTTCTTTAGCTCAACAAGGTGCTTCTTCTGTTTGTCTTTTCATTCGCCCTTTCCTCCCACATCCTGGGTCATAGATTCTGCTGCCACTGATAACATGTCAGGTACATCTTCCTTATTTACACATATTCAGTCATCTTCTTCGTTATCTCCTGTTACAGTTGTTGATGGTTCCATTGTCCCTATCCATGGCATTGGTACAGTGGAACCCTCACCCTCTTTATCTCTCTCCTTTGTCTTGTATATTCCTTCGTTTTCTTTTAATTTGATGTCAGTCAGTAAGCTTACCAAACATCTTAATTGTTCTGTCTCATTTTTTTCTGATTATGTCATTCTCCAAGATTTGAAGACGCAGAAGACGATTGGCACAGGACGTGAGGAAAATGGCCTTTATTACCACGATGATCATCACGAGAGTCTTGCTAACCCACCTACTGCCTGTCCTGTTGTTGCATCTGCTCATCAGATCCATTGTCTCCTTGGTCATCTCTGCCTTTGCAACCTCAAGTTACTTGTTCCTAACTTACATCATTTGTCTTCATTAGAGTGTGAGTCTTGTCAATTGGGTAAGCATCATCGTATTTCATTTGCTTTCCCAACTCATGTTCGAGCATCGAGTCCTTTTAGTTTATTTAATTCAAATGTTTGGGATACTTCTCGTGTTACTTCTACATTAGGTTTTCATTATTTTGTCACATTTGGGGATAATTTTTCCAGAGTTACTTGGCTTTATTTAATGAAAGATCATTCAGAATTATTCTATATTTTTCGTGCGTTTTGTGCTGAAATTAAAACTCAATTTAACGTACCAGTGCGTATTCTTCGTAGTGATAATGCTCGAGAATACTTTTCTCAGTCATTTACTTCTTTTATGTCGCACTCTGGTATCTTGCATCAGTCTTTTTGTCCTCCCACATCACAGTAAAATGGAGTTGCTTAGCGTAAGAATCGACATCTCCTAGAAGTGACCCGTACTCTTCTTTTTGAGATGAACGTTCCAAAACGTTTCTAGGGCAATGCGGTTCTTACAGCCTGCTTCCTAATCAACCGGATGTCGTCCTCTACCCTAAATGGCAAGGTTCCCTATTCCATTCTTTTTCCTCATTCACCCTTGTTTAGTTTACCTCCTCGAATATTTAGGTGTGTTTGTTTTGTTCATCAGTTGACTCCCGGCAGGGACAAGTTAGATCCACGTGCTTTAAAATGTGTCTTCCTCGGCTATTCTCGCACACAAAAGGGTTATCGATGTTATAGTCCATTATTACGTCGCTCATTTGTGTGTGTAGATGTAATATTCTTAGAGTCCACCCATTACTTTTCTGCCGCATCCTCTCGAGATGATTTAAATGTTACACTTCTTTTGCCAAGTGAACCAAATCCTACACCATCTTCCCCTACTCCAGATCCTATCCCATCTAGTTGTTCTTCAGCCCCTTTGTAGGTACACTCTCGTCGCCAGAAGGTAGCCTCCATTGTTGTGTCCATCGATTCTGTGCCCTCAGATTCTTCTCCAGTAGACCCACCCATGTCTGACCTGGACATGCCCATTGCCATCCGGAAGGGTAAGCGCACTTGTACTAACCCTCATATTTCTAACTTTGTCTTATATGCACACCTATCTCTTTCATACTCCTCTTATGTTGCTTCTATGTCCTCTATTTCTATTTCTAAGTCTATTTCAAAGGCCCTCGCTCACCTTGGTTGGGCAAAAGCAATGGAAGAAGAAATGTTTGTCTTATATCAAAATGGTACTTGGGATCTCGTCTCGCTTCCGCCTGACAAAACTATAGTTGGATGTAAATGGGTGTACACTGTCAAAATTCATCCGGATGGTACCATTGATTGACTCAAGGCTCGCTTAGTTGCTAAAGGCTATACTCAGGTATATGGTCTTGATTACTATGAGACATTTTCTCCCGTTGCCAAGCTCGCTTCTGTTCGTTTGTTTATCTGTCTGGCTGCCACTTTTCGTTGGCCATTACATCAGCTCGATATCAAGAATGCCTTCTTAAATGGCGATCTGACTGAGGAAGTACATATGGAGCAATCTCCTGGGTTTGTTGCTCAGGGGGAGTCTGATTTGGTATGTCGTTTGAAGAAATCTATTTATGGCCTCAAGCAGTCTCCTAGATCATGGTTTGGAAGATTTAGTGAAGTGGTCACTGAATTTAGTCCTCGGTGTCGGTGTTGTGGAGTCGATCATTCCATCTTCTACAAGCATAGTAAAGTCGGGAGAATATTGTTGATTGTGTATGTGGATGATATCGTGATTACCGGGGATGACCAAGGTAGTATTTAAGGACTCAAAAAGTGTTTACATAGTAAGTTCCAAACCAAAGATTTGGGGCACTTAAAGTATTTCTTGGGGATTAAAGTTGCTTGATCAAGTCAAGGCATTTATCTGTCTCAGAGAAAATATGTTCTTGACCTATTGAGCAAAACAAGAATTCTAGGAGCAAAACCGATTGACTCGCCTATGAATTCAAACACCAAGTTGTTGCCAGATCAGGGTGTACCATTGACAGATTCAAAGCAATATAGACGGTTAGTTGGTAAGTTGAACTACCTGACAGTTACCAGGCTAGATATCTCCTTTGCTGTTAGCATTATCAGTCAGTTCTTGGATTGTCCAATGACTTGTCACTGGGATACAGTGATCCGTATTCTCCAATATCTGAAAGGTGCTCCTGGTTGTGATTTGTTATATCAAAATTTTGGTCATACTCAAATAAAGGGTTATATAGATGCAGATTGGGCCGGATCACCCTTAGATAGGAAATCTACTATTGGGTATTGTGCGTTTGTTGATGGTAACCTTGTCTCTTGGAAGAGTAAAAAGTAGAGGGTAATGGCGCGGTCAAGTGCAGAATCGGAATACAGGGCAATGGCCCATATCACTTGTGAGTTAACTTGGTTGAAACATTTGTTGGAAGAGCTTGGATTTGAACACAATTCACCGATGAACCTGGTATGTGATAATCAAGCAGCACTTCACATTACATCCAACTCAGTCTTCCATGAGATAACAAAACACATTAAAGTTGCCTGTCACTTTATTCGAGAAAAATTATTGCAGAAACAGATTAAGGCTAAACATGTAAATTCAGTTGATCAATTAGCTGATATATTTACTAAACCGTTGGGGGGTTTAAGGATAAAATACATTTGTAATAAGTTAGGAGCATACAATATATATGCTCCAGCTTGAGAGGGAGTGTTAAAGGGTATTTATATCTTTTCTGTATTAATTAGGGTTTCCCGTACGGTTTAGGGTTTACTATATGATTTCCTAATTCTTATTATAAATAGTGGGAGAGGCTAACACAATAGTTAAAGCCTTTTCATTCATTTCTCTTTTTAACAGAGGTCTTCTGAGCTAATCAATCCCCTATTCCTAGGCTAGATTCTCATTGTCTATTGAAATTCTAGGTTTGACATTCTTCCATATGTGTAGATTTTCATCTATTCTTTGGCAAGTAGTGAATATATAGGCTGCAGACTCAGGATAGACTCCATAAGTTCTTAGTCATGCCTAATAATATTGGTTTTTTCTGAAATTCCACTACTGAGTCCCATGATCGTATATCGCTATTACTTGAAGCAAATTTGTAAAAAAAAAATCAGGTGGTTAAGAGTTGTCAACCCTGGAAGAACCTTGAAATGATTTGATTCTTTGGGATATTAATTGGCAACAGAAGCATCTCCCTTTCCACCAAAATCACATCTTTTTTAACCTGTTTGAAGACTGCCATTTATCTGCATCCATGTAAAAATCGACAACAGCAGCACAAATCAACTTAGAAATGGAGGGAGCACTTTTCTTCCCCTTTATAAATTATCTAAGCTTCACTCAACCCATTCACTCCAAGAGGTAAAGATGAAATTCAGGACAAGTAAAGAATAGAGGATTACGTTGCACATCACACACAGGTTCTTCAGATGCGCTTTGAATTTATTAACCCTATCACATTATTAAATTGAATCTATCCATCAAGGTACTCGGCACTCCTCCAGACCAGACTAATTTATCACATCTCACTTTTTCCCCATGAATCCTGATTTTCTCACAAGTGTGGGAAGTAGAAATATACCAACCGGAGAAGGTTTCCAAATGACAGTTCCCCTCTCTGCAGTATTATCCGGAAAAGAAAAGCTGCCAGTCTTAACTTCTTCAATGGGAACAGGTATCTTTCTGATTTTAGCATTCCTAAGCAGAGACAAATCATATGTAAGCCCATCTCCCCATCTCCCAACAAGTAGACCACACGGATGCCAATTATCAAAAAATAGGGAACTGCTCTCCCCACCAACAAGTGAATCACAGTCTCACTTTAACTATAAGCTTAGCTTCATAATTTTTGTACAGTTCTAATATCATTTCTGTGGTTTCCTATCCCAAAAGCTATTTGTTCTTCAGAATCTAAGATATTGTTTTTTTAACCAACACAGGCCAGATAGATTGATCTAACGAGTGAACAAATTAAGAATTTACTTCATCATTAGAATGACAATCCCCTCCACTGAACCTTTTATTCCCAACCCCCCTTTCTTTCAAAGGCTTACACACATTTTTCCATGCCACTTTGCTCCCAGAAAATAAAAGATCCATTCCAGACCAAAAGAAGGCCCTTGATTCCATTCCAGACCATAAGAAGAACAGGTGCAAAACCCAGTTGTATATCTCCTCTCTATCTCTCTTGATTTTTTTGGTGATGGAAAACCCACGCGTTCGCCCAATCGAATTTCGCCCGGGGCGGCGTTGGGCGTCGCACACCGCATTTCGGTGCACACCTATCTTGAAAATCACCCCCCCTTCCCCGGGGCTCTTTAGGACCGCCCTGCCTCTAGGCTCGCCCTGAGGCACGCCCCATGAACACCTTTTACAACATTGGTTTCAACAATTCCACAAATATCAAGTTATTATCGGGAAAAAAAAATCTTGGCTACTTGTTCGCAAGGGTGATAAAGTCCCCAATTCCATGAAGCAATAACTCATAAAGAACCTTTAGGTGGGGCAATTCCCTTGGGCTTACTCCCTGTCCCACTAACATTGTCATTTCCCTTCTTCTTCTTCCTTTTCCTTTTGGGGGTCGAACAGCTAATAGCTCCATATTATCCTCGGTTAATTGCTCAAAAGAATTTAAAATAGTCACATTCCCCATCTACTCAATGCTAGGCATAGGATCTTGTTATATCATCTCAACAACCATTGTCTTCCTCAACTCCTGCAATTGCAGCAGGACCTGGTCCCACCTAATCATGAGAACTGCTAACTGTTAGTATCCCACATCGACTAAGTATGGGATTGGTTGGTGGGTTATAAGCTTCTAGGCATCTTTCCCTTACAAGCCGGTTTTCAAGGGTGAGTTCTACCTAGTGGGTTTGTAACCATTGGTCTGAACCAAGTATGGGCTTGGTTCGTATCAATTGGTATCAGAGCATGGTCCCGAAACCACGTCGTCGCCTACGAGGCAGGCTGACCTCTGCGCTAGGGTAAAGAGGCCGGAGGGGCAAAGAGGCCGATATGGACGTCGATTGTGGAAGCGTGGGAGAATGTTAGGATCCCACATCGACTAAGTATGGCATTGGTTGGTGGGTTATAAGCTCCTAGGCACCCTCCCCTTGCAAGCCGGTTTTCAAGGGTGAGTTCTACCAGTTGGTTTGTAACCATTAGTTTGTACCAAGTATGGGCTTGGTTCGTATCAATTGGTATTTGATATGAACTAAAACAGTATTTAACAATTTTATTGAACAATCTGAAAATAACAAAGATAAAACCAAGCTTTCGACAGGCTTAGGTCGCTCCTAGAATGAGCTACACTCAGTGCAACGCAACTATCAATTTCTCAATATCCTCTACCTATCATCACTTCTCCTTATATCCTACTCACCCTAACCAACCCTAACAGAAATGTAAACAAAATGGCAACAGAAATTATTCCTAACAAACTAACAATAACCATTTATCTAATCTACCAAATTTGCCCTTTCTTTTAGAACAAGGGGCCTAACATTACCTGCCGCCCAAACATTCACCTTATCCTCGAAGTGAAGTTTATTTGTCATTGGCCGCTTTTCGGGATCCCACACCATTTTTTTAGACCGACCACAGTAATCTTTGTGAGCTTGGAGCAGTGCACTGCTAGGCTTGAATGAATGGGCCACCAATATTTTTTTCATTTTCTAGGCCAAAGAAATAATCCATTTTGAGTTGTTGGGCTTGTATGAATGTCCCAACAATTTATTATGAATCCAATAACTTGTTATGAATGAATGGCCCACCAATTTATTTTCCATTTCCTAGCCCAACATGGCCCGGCCCACAATCCCCAAAGTAATTGCATCTTCTTCGAAAGGCTTCTGCATTTCGAAATACAATCCCCAACACAATCCACGCCCTAAGTGACCGAAATCGCCACCCCGTTGGGAGAAGCTACAATCGGAGAAAGGAGAAACGATGGGATTGCCGTCATCCGGAGCGGTTGTCATGGTGATTTCTTCGATCTTTTCATTTGCGAAAATGTCGGCCCTAATTTCGGGTTTCAGTCCCTTAACAGAAGCACCGAAGGGCAGCTCCTCCAATTTCACCATCTCCGTCTCGATCAGATCTTCTTCGAAATCGTCGATTCTCGTTGCGATCAGATCTTCGTTGAAATCGTCGACTCTCGTCGCAATTAGAGACGGTGCTCTTTCCGGTGGAGACGAGAGCTCATTGAACCTCCGACGATAATCACGCACACTGCTCTCCTGCTCCAACGCAAACCTCTGTTCATGGAGTGACCCTATCTGAGCAGATCGAAAGTGCTTCCGAAGCAAAATCTTCATCTCCTCCCACCGAAGAATGGATCGCATCTTTTCTTCCCTTTGGTACCACAAGAAGGCGTCTCCCTCAAAGCTGATGGCCGTCGCCTCGATTTTTTCTTCGTTCGTGATCCGGTGGAGAGCAAAATAGCTTTCTGCCTTCAAGATCCATCCATCGGCATCCGTACTGTCAAATGTCGGTAGCTCCAATTTTCGAAATCAAAAATCGTTCCGATAACCGGAAACAATGGCAGACCCATCGTGGTTCAGCGTACCTCCAGCGAAAGGGTTCACCTCTGCTTCCTTGGCCTTTCTCATTGATGAAATCGATTCCTCCTGCAACTTAATAAGCCGGTCAAGTTTCTGTAGTGTCGTCTGCATCAGCGGATCGATCTCACGGCAAAGCATCTTCCCAGGTACGTGCCCTTGATACCAATTTGATATGAACCAAAACAGTATCTAACAATTATATTGATCAATCTGAAAATAACAAAAATAAAACCAAGCTTTCGAGAGGCTTGGGTCTCTCCCAGAATAAGCTACGCTCAATACAACACAACTATCAATTTCTCAATATCCTCTACCTATCATCACTTCTCCTTAAATCCTACTCACCCTAACCAACCCTAACAGAATTGTAAACAAAATGGCAACAGAAATTATTCCTAACAAACTAACAATAACCATTTATCTAATCTACCCAATTTGCCCTTTCTTCTAGAACATGGGGCCTAACACTAACCTCCTTCTTTAGCTACTCCTTTGCCCCTCGTTCTTCATTTTGATTCTTCACCTCAACTCCCTCAGTCATCACTTATGTTCAGAACGAACAGAAGTATTCTTTCCAAACAGCTTATGGTGATAATATCTCCTAGGCTACCATTGATATTCAACATTCAGTTCCACAGTCATCAAACTCACAATTTAAAAAAAAAAAAAAATATATATATATATATATATATATATATATATATATATATATATATATATATATATACACATATACATACACAGACATTCTTGCATAGCTAATCCTCTTCCCACCTGCAGTAACTTGTTTGAAAGTAAAGGTTTACTCGGTGTCACCAGCAACGCAGTTTGCTAAGGTTCATGGTACAAGTTCTGGTTCGCGGTATAATGCTTTACTCAAATTGCAGTACAATGTGTGTAGGCTTAGATGGCGCTTATTTATGTTTGTGGTTCATTTTGGATCAACCGGCTCTTATACAAATGATTCTATATTACAATTATCTTGGGGAAATTTGATTTCCTGCCCAACCCCCAAATCTTAATCCCCAACCTTACCAATCGTCTCTCTCACTCGCAATATGCTCTCTTTCTGTCTCATACACATAATATCAATCCCTCTCTATCACATGCATAACACAAACTCAAAAAGCCACCACCACTAGACATGTCAACCAGTGATAGCCCAATAATGGCTGCCATGACCGTCACTACCTCGCCACGCAATCACCACAACTCCATCTGCTTCCCTCCACTCAAGTATTTTATGACTCTATCCTACCAATATTTCAGTGTCCATTTGTCTCTCTCTTGTCTTTAGGCTTTTCTAAATCCATCTCTAGGTTAGCATATGTCTATTGTGTGAATTTTTAAAACTCTATTTCACATTGTCCTAATGACACACTTGGAGTTTTCAAAGACTTGATATGACAAATCGACATGTTTTGGGCACAGGTAATTCAAATCTGTAAATATAGACACTCAAAATGGTGGATTTGAGCTTATGTTTTGGAAGACTTTGGGGGTGTGAAATGCATCATTAATATTGATCAGGTTTGCATTTTGCAAGCAGCATGAGTAGATTGGTGTTTGGGCATGGGAGGTTTGGTTGGGGGAGGTTTGGGGCCAAGTTTGGTTGGGGGAGTTTTGGGGCCAATTGGTGTTCTACTAGGAAGCATCGACACTCCGCCATAGGCTGAGTGTCGGTGTTCGAAATTCGGTAATTAAGGCCTTGATTCAGCCACAATCCTAGGGATATTCTAGAATATGTGCTTCTATGTAAATGTTGATAGTAAATGCTGTATAAAATCAGGAAAAATAGGAAAATAGAAACTGTCAAATATTAGCCGTAATTAGTTTCCTTATTAGCTTTAATTAGTTTCTTTTTATGTTGTAATTGATCTCTTTATAAGAGAAAATCTGTACTCACTCTTTGTAATATGAAAATTATATTCCTTCCTCATATTTTCTAAGTTGGCATCATATCCAAATACAACAGCCCCATGTACCTGCAACCCTAAAACACAGCAGCCCTAGAAAACCTTCATAGCCATGTCGGAAGTCACGTCCGAAACTACTCTCGGTGAAAACATCTGAGACCCTACAAAACCACTCCAACTCTCACTCTGTCCAAATCACCACCATCCGCCTAAATAGTGATAACTTTCTCCGCTGGTCGCAATCCGTCCTAATGTATATTCGTGGGCAAGGAAAGATCGGCTACATCACGAGTGACAAAAAGGCTCCTGCTGTTGATGATCCGCAGTACGCTACTTGGGACGCTGAAAACTCCATTGTTATGACATGGTTGATCAATTCCATGGAGGAGGATATAAGCTCTAATTACATGTGTAATCCTATTGCACAAGAGTTGTGGGATAATGTTAGTCAGATGTATTCTGACCTAGGAAATCAATCTCAAGTTTTTGAATTGACTTTGAAGTTGGGGGAGATTCGTCAAGGAGTTGATTCCGTCACCAAATATTTCAACTCGTTGAAAAGGTTGTGGCAAGATCTTGACATCTTCAACACATACAAATGGAAATCAGTTGACGAGACTGCAACCACCACAAGAAAACTGTGGAAGACAGCCGTATTTACCAGTTTCTTGCCGGCCTCAACGTTGAGTTCGATGAAGTGCGAGGAAGAAATATCGGCAGACCTCCTCTCCCATCCATTGGCGAAGTATTCGCCACAGTTAAAAGGGAAGAGAGCCAAAGGAACGTCATGCTTAAAAAAAAAAGGTACCAGTGAATCAATTGAAAATTTTGCCTTAAATAGTGATGTTGCAACCTACAAGACTGCAAATTACCAGCGCAAATCTGATGATAAGCCACGGGTGTGGTGCGATTTTTGCAACAAGCCTCGCCATACACACGAAACGTGTTGGAAGATCCATGGCAAACCTACCAATTGGAAAAGCGACAAACAAGGAGAGAAGAATCGTGGATTTCCTACTGCCAATGAAGCCGATTCAAGTCCTTTCAATAAAGAACAAATTGATCAACTCTTGAAGCTGAAAAAATCCAACTTCTCATCTGGTATTCCTAGTGTTTCGTTGGCACAAACAGGTAGAAATCCTAAAGCCCTCTCCTGCCTAAACTTCTTTCCGTGGATCATAGATTTTGGAGCCTCCGATCACATGACTAGTTTTTCCCATTTATTTAGTACCTATTTCCCTTGTTCTGGACATGAAAAAATTAAAATAGCTGATGGTAGTTTTTCACCTATTGCAGGAAAATGACTAATTAAACTAACTGAGAAAATTAATCTCAATTTTGTTCTTCACATCCCCAAATTAGCTTGCAACCTTTTGTTTGTTAGTAAACTATCTAATGATTCTAATTATCGTGTTACCTTTTTTTAATCCCATTGTGAATTTTAGGACTAAAACTCGGGGATGATGATTGGGCGTGCTAGGATGATTGAAGGTCTGTACTACTTTGATGAAGTACCTTTCAGTAATAAAAAGGCTCAGAGCTTTACTAGTACTAGTTCAATCTCTATTCGAGAAAAAATAATGCTATGGCACTGTAGACTAGGACATCCTACTTTTCTTTATCTGAAACACTTATTTCCGAAATTATTTAAAGGGCTTGATTGTTCTTCTTTTCATTGTGAAAATTGTGTTTTTGCAAAAAATCATCGCTCAACTTATTTGCCAAAACATTACCAGGCCTCCAAACCTTTTTATTTGATTCATAATGACGTTTGGGGCCTTCTAAAATTACTACTCTTTCTGGTAAAAGATGGTTTGTTACATTTATTGATGACCATACTCGTCTATGTTGGATTTATTTGATGAATAAAAAATCTGACGTAAAAAATTTATTCACAAATTTTTACAATATGATTGAAAACCAATTTCAAACCAAAATTGGTATTTTACATTCTGACAATGGAACATAATATTTCAATGAGCACTTGGGTGAGTTTTTGGGAAAAAAAAAAAACATTTTTCATCAATCTCCATGTCGAGATACCCCTCAACAAAATGGCATTACAAATAAACATTTACTTGAAGTAGCATGTGCTATAATGTTTTACATGCATGTTCCAAGTATTTATGGGGTAAAGCAGTTTTAACAGCCTCCTATTTGATAAACAGGATGCCTACTAAGGTGTTAGCATATAAAACACCTCTTGATTGTCTAAAAACTTTTTTTCCTGAAACGAGGTTGTTTTTTGATTTACCTGTCAAAGTTTTTGGATGTACTGACTATGTTCGTGTTCCAAGTCAATTTCGTTCAAAACTTGACCCACGTGCTATAAAATGTGTTTTTTTGGGTTATTCACCAAACAAAAAGGGGTATAAGTGTTTCGACCGTCAAACAAAGAAATTCCATGTGAGTATGGATGTGTCATTTGTAGAAACAAAATCCTACTTCACCAAAAATTCTCTTCAGGGTGAGACAAGCGGAGTAGAAGACAATTTTTGGGATATTTCTATCCCACTTCCCAATGTCATTTATCCTACACAAGAACCACATATTTCTGAGAATGGTCACTTAGGAAATCCAAATCCAAGTGTGTCTGATAATGATGGCTTAGGAGAACCAGGTTATTTGGTGCCTAGTAAAGAAGATTCTCGTTCGGGGGGAGAAGTACTA
This sequence comes from Eucommia ulmoides, assembly GCA_016647705.1. Taxonomy (NCBI): domain Eukaryota; kingdom Viridiplantae; phylum Streptophyta; class Magnoliopsida; order Garryales; family Eucommiaceae; genus Eucommia; species Eucommia ulmoides. Next base: position 27,686,275 of record CM028338.1, on the reverse strand, counting down.
CAAATGGATCAACGCGATCTAAATTTTGAGCCTCATGTTTATACTAGGAAGAGATTTCATCTAAGGAATAAAGATCTGAATGTCAACCCTACACAAAACGAATCTGAAAATCCGAGTTCTGGCACCGAAATTTCAGGTAATCCTATTCCTTCTATTTTTGACCTTGATGTTCCTATAGCAATTAAGAAAGGTGTCCGAAATTGCATTAAACATCCTATTGCAAATTATCTTTCCTATCAAAGACTATCTAAAAACCATACAACTTTCACATCTCGGATTTCACACTTGTTTGTTCCAAGAAATATACAAGAAGCATTGGATAATCCGAGTTGGAAATTAGTAGTCAATCAGTCATGGAGGAGATGAATGCGTTAAGGAGAAGTGGTACTTGGGATATTGTTGATCTACCCAAAGAAAAGAAAATAGTAGGGTGCAAATAGGTGTTTACGATAAAATGTAAAGATGATGGAAGCGTTGAGTTATACAAGGCGAGACTGGTGGCTAAAGCCTTCACTCAGACTTATGGTATTGACTATCAAGAGACTTTTGCTCCTGTTGCTAAAATAAATTCCATCAGAGTTTTGTTATCTCTTGCAGTGAATTCAGATGGCCTCTACATCAACTTGACGTTAAAAATGCATTCCTCAATGGTGATCTTGAAGAGGAGGTGTTCATGAGCCTACTGCTGGGATTTGAGAAGAGACTTGGTAGCAAGGTTTTAAATGGCGGTATCGGGTTACATTAGGGGTGAAATAAAAACCCGGTCAACCAACCCGCCCTCGGGTCGGTCAAATTTCAATATCTATTTTTTTTATTTTTCACCCGACCCCCTCGCCCAACAAGAGAGAGGAAAAGGATCGGGTTACAACTCCCACCGTCCGCCCAGCCCGAACCCAACCGAATGCACTATTCACTACACAAACTCCCCCACTAAACCTCTCATATTGCAAAAATACCCTACATATATATATCAAGTGATAAAAACCCTAATGCCTCATTCTCTCATTTATGGCCGCCATTTTACTCGATCCTCCTCCTCTCCCTCTCTCAGTTCTTTCTCTCAAGCTTACTCCGGTCCTCCATGGAAGCCATCGTCATCTTCGTCGTCCTCTGGCGAAGATTTGTCTATGTGCTTCCGCTCTCTCTCTCTCAATTCCGAAGCCGTTGCCGTCGACGCTGTTGGTTAATCGCCGGCGAAGATCCTCTTTCTGCAAGACTGTAAGTTAATTTCTTAGTCAGATTGTTTTATTTTTTAGTTTTTTAGTTAGGGTTTATAATTTTTTTAGTTGTTTGCCTTCGTTTCATCTGATCTGTTTTAATTTTTTAGCTTTTTGGTTAGGGTTTTTAATCTTTTTAGATGTTTGCTTCATCTTGAAATCTCACCCGAAACTCAACCGAAATCTAACCGCATGCGTCAAACTCGAACCCAATCGAACTCCGGCTGCTTCGGATTGAGGTCGGTCGGTCATCAATACCCAAAAAAACTTCAGGTCGGCCAAAAAATGACTCTCCCCCCCGACCGATCCGACCGATTTTCACCCCTAGGTTACGTAACAGTAACGGTCGCGATATAACGGTATCGGGAATATCGGCCTGTCCGTAACGGGAATCGTCCGTAACGGTTGTGAATTTTTTAAAATCACCAGAATATCCTCAAAAACTCAATAATAGTAATTGTTTTACACATTTAACCCTTAATAAACATATTCTTATAGATATTATGACATTTAGAGTTATATAAAACACAATAAAGACATAAAAAAATATGAAAACGGTCGTACTGAACAAAATAAATATGTAATATATAATTACATATATAATTATAAATAGTTAATTACACACACACACACATATATATATATATTGGTATTGTAAAAGGTGAGGCTGTTGGACGGGACGTTTTGGCCTGTCCGGGGCGGGGCTTAAGCCCCAAGGCGTCGGGCGTAAGCCTAGTGATACATGAATGTTTAATATTTTAAAATATTATATATAGTTAAAAAAATACCAAAAAAATAATTAAAAATGATATATTGTAGATAATATTATAAATAAAATATATATATATATATAAAAAGATAAATAAAACAGAAAAATCAGAGCAAATTTACAATTCTAGGTCATCTTCACTTATAATATTATATTAAGATAAAATATTAAAAAATTAGGGGGTCAAGTGTATAATTTAGTCTTAAAAAAGTTAGGGGTCAAATGTATAATTAGTCAATTATTAAACATCTATCAGAGATTCAAGACCAGATCTAATTGTCTTCTGATATATTCGACGATCACGCAACTTTACCTTCGACGAGGACAATCAATTCGACAATTAACAGTTCAGCACGTAACTTCGATCAACTACCACCGGCAACCTCGGCCGCCATCATTAACTTCTCCAACGAGTAGGTTTAGAGCAGCTACCACCGACAAGCTCAGCCACTATCGTCTTCTCTGACGATTAGGTTTAGGGCAACCACCACTGGTGACCTCAGCCACCATCATCGAATTCCCCGACAAGTAGATACGAATGCTATATGTCTCTCCAATTTACTTCTTCTCTCTCTCTTTGTGCATCGTGCACGGCGTAACGGCCGTTACGCCTCTCTGTAACGGCTGTAAAGGCCGTTACAAGCCTGTAACGAGCCGTATTGACGCATATTGGCCCGATACGCTGTGAATCGGCCCTAGACTCCCGTATCGGCTCTGTAACCATAACAGAGGGGTCGATTTCCGGTACGAATCAGCCGTTACGTAACGTAACGGCCGATATTTAAAACCTTGCTTGGTAATAAAAAAGTACGCAAATTGAACAAGTCAGTATATGGACTCAAACAATCACCAAGAGCGTGGTTTGAATGCTTTGGAAAGGCAGTTATCAGTTATGGCTTCTTGCAGAGTCAAGCAGGTCACACAATATTTTATAAACATTCAAAAGACAGTAAAGTTGCAATTTTGATTGTTTATGTTGATGACATCATTTTAACTGGTGATGATGAAGCAAAATTAGCAGCCCTCAAGAAGAGACTCGCAAAAGAATTTCAAATTAAGGATCTAGGAGTCCTCAAGTATTTCCTCGGAATGGAATTTGCAAGATCCAAGAAGGTATATTCGTTAACCAAAGAAAATATGTTCTTGATCTCCTTGGAGAAACAGGTTTGCTTGGTTATAAGATGGTGGAGACTCCGATTGAGCCTAACTTGAAATTACAAGTTGCTAAGGTTGAAGAAGTAAAAGATAGGGAACAATATCAGAAACTTGTAGGGAAATTGATTTGCTTGTCGCATATGCGGCCCGATATCGTGTTTGCAGTTAGCATGGTAAGTCAGTTCATGCACTCACCAGTGGCAGAGCACTTTGAGGCCGTTTATAGGATCTTAAGATATTTGAAAGGAACTCCAAGGAGAGGCGTCCTATTCAAGAAACATGGACATCTTCAGGTTGAAGTCTACACAGATGCGGACTGGGCAGGAAGTGCTACAGACAAGAGATCAACATCCGGATACTGTTCCTTCGTTGGTAGGAACCTAGTTACATGGCAAAGTAAAAAACAGAATGTGATAGCTAGAAGTAGTGCAGAAGCAGAGTTCAGAGCTCTTGCCCATGGAATCTGTGAAGTAATGTGGATCAAAAGAATTCTTGAAGAATTGAAACTCTCTCACTCGACTCCTATGAAGGCCTATTGTGACAACAAAGCAGCTATATCTATAGCTCATAATTCAGTTCTACATGATCACACAAAACATATAGAAGTGGATAAACATTTCAAGGAGAAACTCAATGCTGGAATAATATGTATGACATATCTTCCAACAGATGAACAATTAGCTGATGTGCTAAAGAAGGGACTACACAAGAAGCAATTTGATAAGCTAACTAGCAAACTGGCTATGGAAGATATCTTCAAACCAGCGAGTGTTGGAAATTCGGTAATTAAGGCCTTGATTGGCCTTGATTCAACCACAATCCTAGGGATATTCTAGAATATGTCTTTCTATGTAAATGTTGATAGTAAATGCTATATAAAATCAGGAAAAATAAGAAAATAGAAGCTATCAAATATTAGCCTTAATTAGTTTCCTTATTAGCTTTAATTAGTTTCTTTTTATGTTGTAATTGCTCTCTTTATAAGAGGAAATATGTACTCACTCTTTCTAATATGAAAATTATATTCCTTCCTCATATTTTCTAAGTGTCAGTGTCTGACACACATTGCAGTTCAACATGGCTCCAACATGTGTCGGCATGTCCATATTTTTTAATTTTTTTTTAGATTTTGACACGGCACCAACACGCGAGATGAATATATCGAACATTCCGAAGCCCGTCTTGTGATTTTTTTTGGGATGGGTCAATTTTGTAATTTTTTATTAACTTACTGTAGTTACAATGTTATTTAAAGGGTATATCTTGTAATTTGATATTAAATAACCCTATTAAATTGGTCTCTAACAATTGGAGAAACGAGAAAAAAGAAAGCCAAACAATCAACCGTCTTATTCACGATGAAGGGTGTAAAGATAACAATCAACAAATTGACGTTAAGCGATTTTTTTCTCTTTCTTGCTTTTGTTTATGAAATTTTTTAAATGTGGATCTTGATTTGAACTTTGAAGATTTATGATTATTGACCTAATTGTTTTTGTTTTTTTTGAATGAATTTTCTTAATAACACATGTATTTTTTTATTAAGCTAGCATATATAAAAATATTATTTATTTATCGACGTGTCCCCGTTGTATCTGTGTCGTGATTTTTGAAAATTGTCTGTGTCGTGTCCGTGTCGGGAATCTGTGTTCGTGCTTCATTGGTGTTCTATTATTTATTTTTTGTTGTTGGTTTCTTAACCTAAGTGGAAAAACATTAAGGATGAACTCTCAAGTTTGGAAATAAAAAATTTAGTTTATTTCATCAATTGTTAACGTGCAGATTTCTTCGCCAATATTTAGATGACTTCGTAAACAGTGACTATGGGTGGGGAATATGAGTACCATAAAAACAAATCTGTGGGTGATGATATACAAATCCTTTTTTTGTCTTTGCATAGCCATTACATTAACTCTGCAGTGGGATGTGATAAGGATGTATTATTGAGGTAATTACCATGAAAAGCTATTTTCTATAACTAATAAACAAAGACGGTTGAATAAGTAAAATAAGCAGTAAATGACATTTATTTAATATGAAGTTAGATACTCAGAAAGATCAAAGCCTACATCAGAAAATAAACTATTATAGTATTTCCAAATTACAATTAGAAATTAACATTTATATTGTGTGGGATTAATTCCTTTATGCACAGGGTATTCACTATTGTCTAGATCAAAAGTACCAAGTGAGTCAATGAATTCACAGAAAACAAACACATAAATTACAATAAATTATAAAGCCTCAAGTACAAGGTTCATCAGAGTACTTCACTCCATCTTTTCCCCTTGGTTTGCAAAATTCAGTGATCCACTTTAGTGGCATGAATCAAATCGTGGTTCTTTGGCGGTATCAAGAACTAGGTAACTGTGGTTACCCACACCACTTGCAATGTTGCTCAAACCTTTGTATTCCAAAGGGATTATTGACTGGTGTCGCATGTTATTGTGGGATGTTATTTGTCTGTTGGTCTTTTTTTCTGCTCCTTTGTTCTATTTGTTCTGTCTGTTTTTTCTGGTACAGTGCTTCTCTGTTGGTCTTTTTTTCTGTTCCTTTGTCTTTTGCTGCATTCTGCTCTTTGCCTTTTCAGCTAATACATTTACTCACCAGGAAAAAGAAATACTGACCCTTACTCGAAGATAAAAAGGAAATATCTCTCAACATTCTTTCCAAGTAACAGATAACCCATTCTTTCCAAATAACAGATAACTCACCATTAGCTTTCAAAAACAGTTCTCCTTGATGCTCCTTCATAAACCATCTCCAAAAGATCAATCGTTCCTGACATAAATTTTCGACATGTCTCATGATAAGAAATTGTGAGCAGATTCAGATATTTTCCATCCGAAAATCCTCCTGGAGCTTACTAACTTCTACACAGAAACCATTTACTTATAGGACATTTCTTTTACTTATTTTGGCCCAAAATCCAGAGTCCAGAGAGACTTTTATGCGAGAGACAGAGGATGGCGATAGGGAATTATTAGTGCTGCTTACTTGGGAAATAAAAGTTGAAGTACCTACTTCTGATATCTATGTGCTGCAAGTTGCATACTTTATCTTGGAATACACAGACCGATCTATGCCCGATTAACTTGTGAAGTAACACTTCAAAAATTTAAAGGACAGAAGGATAAAACAACTCGAAAGCCACTTCTCAGATATCAGCAAAGGATAATGATATAGTTCTCAGTACTAAAGAAGTAAATGAACTCACAGTCGGTACAAAGAACTTCGAGATCTGGTCAGCTAGCTTCTGCACTGGTGCTCTGGCAAGCTGAGCAGCTTCAACCAATTGAACAATTTGAGAAAGTGCTGTCTCAGAACCAACGTGTGTGGCCTTAACCAATATGCATCCATTCTCATTGATAGTTCCACCAATCACCTGTTCATATTAGACATAAATATTGAATGTCTTCAAGAAGTGAGCAATCATAGAATCAAAAATCTAGTAACAAAAACATTTAGACCTTGTCACCAGGCCTTTTAGTAATACGCCTTGCTTCGCCTGTGATCATACTCTCATTCACAAAACTCTGACCATCAACAACGATACCATCAACAGGAACTTTTGCCCCAGGAACAATCTTGAGTATGTCATTTCTTTGTAGTAGTTGGGTGCTAATTTCCATCTCCGAAACAACATTTCCATCACTACCCAATTCTAATAGGTAGGCCGTGTCTGGAGCAAGGTCTGTCAGTTTTGCTAAAGCATCTGACGTTTTCCCTTTAGCCATAACCTCCAAATATTTACCTAAGAGGATAAAAGATATCAACATGGCACTAGTCTCAAAAAAATCTTGCCCCTCAAATGACTCTGAAGTCAATGCTTTTATCATTCCATATACAGAGTAGAAATAAGCAGCATTAGTTCCCAAGGCAACTAGAACATCCATATTAGCAGATCTTCGTCTTAGTGCATGATATGACCCCAGATAGAACCTGGCAAGGAGATTCCAAAACAGCTCAAAATTTGGAACTTCGCAGTAATTATCTGTGTGTTGCCACATCAGGAAGAACAACATACTTGATGAAAATAAAAAGATAATTTGCAAGGAAAACTTAGAAGGTACCTCCGGCCAATGATGAACTGTACTGGCGTGCAAAAGATCCATCTCAAAACCATTCCAACTGCAAGCATATTATGGATCTTGTAATCTAACCAGTTACCATAAGGTGGAAGCATTGGAAATACCATGGAGAAAATAAATACAGGAAATGAAAAAAGGCAGCTCCACATAAATTGGTTTTTGTACATCTGAATTTCATGCCGCCTCTCTGTTTCTCGTCGTCTTGGCGGGATATACAATCTTGCCCGATGGAGGGGAGGTCCGCCACCAACTCCCTCTGCGCACTTTATTAAAGTCCTTGGACCAGTAATATCTGGATCATAGCTAACAGTGACTGTATATTCTTTTAGATCCATTTGAACATGATTCACACCAACCAGTGAGTCAAGCTTGTGCTGGATGGCAATCAAATCTTCCAGAGAATTGACTCCTTCTAGCTTTAGATGCACTTTATTTATACCACTCCCAGAGATTATGAGATCAGCACCGAAGCCAGCATCTTCTACCGCTTGAATGATGCAATCAGCATTGGTAACATTTGGATCGAAGTGGACTTTCGCTTCTTCAAGAGCTAAACCCACCACTGCTTTCTTCACCCCATCAACCATTGAAAGGGCACGTTCAACAGACTCAGAGCAGCTTGTGCATGCCATTCCTTTAATTCTGACCCAGCAAACTGCTATGTCTTGCTCTGGAAAATCATGAACATGAAAACCTGCATCCTCCACTGTATCTTTTATTGTTTTTGCCTGCAAAAAGAGCCTCTTGTATAAGTGGCCTAGAGCATCCCATGGAAGATATAGAATAGCCATTTGAAAAAATATTGTAAAAGAAACCATATGATCCAGAATCATGGAAAAAACGTGTTGGATCGAAAAAATGATATAGGGGTAAATAGTAAATAATCAGAGCCTTGGATTTTGTTTCTCTCGTTATCATTTTCAAATTAAAGGACTTAAAATTGAGAAAACATGTATCAACTCATTGGAGCTTATTAATTACTGAAAAACTGACGCTGGTTATAAAGATAGCCTTGAGGTAGGTGAATAGACAATTAAAGATTACACCCTCTAGATCTAAATATACCTACCCAATTAAATACGATCTTAATCTTGTTTAAAGATATACAATTTATAACACAAAATTAAAATAAAGTCACACACATAAAGATAAGTAATGCACAAGCGTGAAGTGTGGCACAAGTGTTTTTACGTGGAAAACCCCAAAATGGGTAAAAACCATGGCGTTGCTTCGCTACACGAGCAATCCAATAATATAGCCAAAGGTAGTACAACTACAACAGCCATCGACTTCTGAACTTACACTGCACTGCTTTCCCCAAAAAGTAACGTGCACTGCTTCCTTCACTGACTAGTTGTCCACTTCCTCAAACCTCCATAACTCCCCGGCCTGGTTATTTCGACGACGTCTTCTAAGCTCCTCACTAGGGAATTATATCAGTTGCTCGTGATTCATGGATCCTGCAGCATACTAATCTCCTTATGCAGAAAGGCAATTTGACATGACCTTCGAGTATGATCTTTTGGTCAGGTAGGTGGTGATTTTTTCAAAACAACAATTGATTCATTTAGGGTTTAAGGCATGAATAAGGGGGGAGAGTTTCGCTACAAGAGCTTAGGTGGCGTAATGTTATGTACAAAATTGTCTACAATCACATGGGAATAGGGAGGCTAGGGTATCTTTAAATAGGCCTGAATCGGAAACCTTAACTTTCCTTATTCTTCCAGAATCACAATAAGGAAGGAATCAAGAAGGAAATGCCGCATATCATTGAGGCGGCACAGCCAACATCAAGACTTAAGATATAGGATTTCGTCATCCGGACGGTTTCCAAGTATTGTATGGGCCATTAGGACAGTTGGCCAAATCATAAAGGTCATTCGAATGCCAAGTGCGCCCAAGTTTCAAAAAATCAATTTTATATTAATTTTGACTTTGAAAACCATAAGATTTCGTCATCCGGACGGTTTCCATGTAGTGGATGGGCCATAAGGACAATTGGCCAGATTGTCTGGACGCTCAACCCGCTGCCTGAAATTCGTCCGAACGCCCATAAGTATCATTCGGATGCTAAATGTACCCAACTTTCCAAAATTCAATATTATATTAATTTTGACTTTGAAAACCATGTTGGGTGGTGCAAGTGGTGTTAGGTGTGTGCAATGATGCCTTTACCTCATCGGAATCTCCAAAGTGCTTGAATATCATCTCCAAAAGAGTCGGCAATCTTTGGCTTCAATATTCATCAATAGAGGACACACCAACACCTTACTAAACTATTTCATAAATGAAAAATACAACTTGATGAGTCACCGAATTATACAAACACACACAAAAAAAAAAAAAGGACCTAACAATCTCCAAATTTGGCAATTCGGTGACAAAACAACTAAGTACAAATAATTCTAATCTATCAATAGAATCACCAGAAGTGATAGATTAACAATTACATGCACTTCTTCAGACGCTCCTAATCAAGATATGACAATGTGAATCCCGGGTATATTCTAGCAGATTGTTACATAAAACACTTCAACAAAACATCACTAATCGTAGTGGCAAGTGTATGACAACTGTAACAATGAACAAAAAAATAATTGACTCTCCCCTAAGTCAATAAACTCCCCTTGAATAAATACATATTAAAATAAATAAACTGCCCCTTATTTATGCATTTAATTTTTCCCTTATTGTGCAAAAAGATATTCAATTGAACCAAATATTTCTCCATTTTTTTGTCACGAATAGACAAAGGGCCCAAGATAGATATGACAATAAAGAATATGGGTATAATAAGAGAATGCAAGAAATAAATTTGACGTTTTATTCATGAAAAATAAATAGCAATGAATAATAAAATAATAATGTCAAAAAGTGAATAACAATAAAGTAGATAACCCCTAAACTACTCTTCCTCTCAAGAGATTCTATCCTCTTCCATTTCATCCTCTTCAAGATTCATCCTATAAACAATGTCAAACTACCGTCTACTCTTTCACTTAATAAGCAATGTTTCATCAAAGCTATTCAGCCTCGCTGAAAAACGATCAAGCACAAATCTTAACTAAGACTGGAGACTGATAGCAATGGGTGAAAGAGCAACAGCAAGAGGATCTTCAGTATCCATAGAAGAAATATGAAACTGGATTCCATTTTGGCTTCAAATGAAACAAATGGTTCTCCTAAAAGTCTTGCCTCTATGAAAGGTAAAATATCACAGCCCCAGGGTGGAACATCATCATTCAGGCACACATCATTCAGCTGAGAAAGTAGGGTTACTCACTTAAGCCATTTTTTCATCAACCTACTCACTCTCGCCGAAACACGATCAAGCACAAATCTTAACTAAGACTATAGACTGATAGCAATGTGTGAACGAGCAATGCACGAGGATCTTCAGTATCCACAGAAGGAATGTGAATTGGATTCCAAGTATGGCTTAAAATGAAACAGATGGTTCTCCCAAAAGTCTTACCTTGTCGAAAGGCGAAAGATCACAGCCCTGGGATAGAACATAATCATTCAAACATACATCATTCACCTGAGCAAGTAGGGTTACTAAATACCAGTACGGTAGGCCAGATTTAGGAAAGGAAATAGAGGAATTTCATAGCAGTTCTATGAATGTATGTCCCCAAATCAATTTTGCACTTTTTCCAAATGGCAAAAATCAAGTACAATTGAACACTCAAAGTTTAGAGACATGATAGTGAGGAAGAAACCAAGTAACACAAATCTCGGCTAGAATTTGAAAAACATCTTTAGGGCCACTTACAGGAACATAGGGGTTTTGGCCTTAACATCATCAACACACATTAAACTGGAGAGTTTACTAAGTCCCAGAAAGTCTTTAGGAGTATGATTTCCAACAAGAAAAATGGACGATTAACAACAAGAACTTCTAAAAGTGGAAGATGATATAGGTAGTAATAACTATGAGCTTACCTCTAAGGTCGGAAATGCCATTACCCAACTCACTAACGATGAGAATTGAGTAGAATTCATAAAAAAAAGGGAAAGATACACGGGAATCTCTCTGAACCAGCCCATATCAACCATCTACTTGAGAATTGTTAAGGCTAAGAAAAGAAGAATCTACCACATGGTCTTCTTTGGTTTTTTATCCTTGGAGCTCTTAAAAGTCAGGCTTTTGGACTTATGGAAAAAATTGTTAAAACTAAGCAAAGAAGAATCTACCATATGGTCTTCTTTGGTATTTTATCCTTTGAGGTCTTAAAAGTCAGGCTTCTGGACTTAACTTCCACAGGTTTGCACATGCTAACTTCAAATGCTTTAAACTTCCCATTGATGTTTTCAATCATTAAAGCATCAATGTCATGGATCTCTTCAACGATCATTGAAGTTCATCAGGGAGGTAAAGAGCGTAGGATCTTCCTTACCACTTGTGCACTAATTAGGTTGTCTCCTAACTAAAATATAGAGTTGACTATTTCCCTCAAACGACTAGTGAATTGATCATAGAATTCATCCTCCATCATTCAGCAATTTTCAAATTTCGTGATAAGTAGCTACAATATAGAGGCTCTAACAAAGATTGTACCTTTATGGGTGACAACTAGTTTATCCCAATGTTGCAAGTTGGCAATGTAAGATCCTGTGAAATTCATCAATAGTAATAGAAAAAAATATAGCATTTAAGACTACTGTTTGAATTCGAAATTAATATACTATTATTGGTCCACTCCTCTCAGGGTTCATATGCAACTTGAGTAGCAAGCAATACAAGTTCATATATGGACCTCAAAAACATTCTCATGCGTGCCTTCCAACATGGGAAATTTGTCCCATAAAAAAAGGGCAGTCATCCTACTACACGTGTTCTCTTAGTCCTAGATCCATTCACAACATATAAAAATATGGATCTAATACAAACAATAAGGACTGGAGTTAAAAATATGGATCTAATACAAACAATATAAGGACTAGAGATAAAAATAAAAACCACGCCTTTAACCCAAACAATTTTTGAAAGGGCGGGATTCCCCTAGGTAAAAACCTAGGCAGAGCGAGGGACTAGCTCTAATACCAGCTGAAAATCCGATTCAGGTTATAAAAATAGTCTGGGGGCCAAAAGGCAAATAAATGTTACACCCTCAATATCTAAATAAATCAGCTCAATTAAATCACTAATTTTAATCTTATTTGAATATATACAATTTAGAACACAATTAAAATAAAGTAACACACATAAAGATAAGCAATGCAGAAGCGTAAAGTGCGACACAAAGATTTTTACGTGAAAAATCCCAAAAAGAATAAAACCACGACTCCATTTTGCGACGCGAGCAGTCCACTAATATAGCTAAAGGTAGTACAACTGCAATAGTTACCAGCTTCTAACTTACAATATACTGCTTCCCTCAATTACTCGCGTGCACAACTTCCTTTGTCTGCCTAAATGTCCACTTCCTCAAACTTTCTAAAACTTCTCGCCTTGGTTACGCAGACAATGTCTTCCAATCTCCTTACTTGGAAACTATATCAGTTTGCTTGTGCTTCACACTCTTGAAGGAACTGATCTCCTTCCGCCAAAAAGACGATTTTGCACGACCTTCAATTTGATCCTCCAATAGGATAGGTGGTGATGTTTTCAAAACAACACTTGATTCATTTAGGTGTTTAAGCTCAGTTTGCTTGTGATTCACATTCTTGAAGAAACTGATATCCTTCGGCCAAAAAGACGATTTGGCGTGACCTTCAATTTGATCCTCCAATCGGATAGGTGGACTTGAAATGAATTAATCAATTGTATATCTCATTAATCATACAATATGAGACTACATATAGGAAAACTTAAGAACTAAAAAAGGTAAATAACTAATTACAATAAACTATTTTCCTAATCTGTATATTTGACTTTCCATATATACAAATACTACCAATATTGAATATTCCAACACTCCCCCTCAAGCTGGTATGAAGATATCTTCCATTGTCAGCTTGCATACTAGATAGTCGAATCTCTTCTTTGGTAATCCTTTTGTTAGAATGTCTGTGATCTGTTCAGTAGTCGATACATATGGCATACATATTTGTCCACTATCGATCTTTTCCTTGATAAAATGCTTGTCCACTTCCACATGTTTTGTCCGATCGTGCAACACCGGATTGTGAACAATCGCAATGGCTGATTTGTTATCACAGTAAACCTTCATAGGTACTGAATTAGATATCTTCAACTCTCCGAGTAATCTGTTAATTCATAACACTTCACAGATGCCGTGAACCACTGATCTGTACTCCGCTTCTGCGCTGCTTCTAGCTACGACATTCTGTTTCTTGCTCCGCCATGTGACGAGGTTCCCACCAACAAAAGTACAGTAACCGGAGGTCGATCTCCTGTCCGTGATGCTCCCAGCCCAGTCTGCATCGGTGTAAACCTCTACAAGGTGGTGGCCACGTTTCTTGTACAAAATTCCCTTTCCAAGAGTACCCTTTAAGTACCTTAGTATTCTATAGGCAGCATCGAAGTGTTCTTGTCCTGGTGAGTGCATGAATTGGCTGACCATGCTTACGGCAAAGGCTATATCAGGACGGGTATGTGATAAGTAGATTAACCGCCCCACTAGTCTTTGATATTGTTCTTGGTTTATCACAGCTTCAGGTTTGGCCGGTTGTAGTTTCTCATTCGGTTCACTTGGAGTTTCTACAGTTTTGCACCCAAGTAACCCTGTTTCATTCAGTAGGTCGAGTACATACTTTCTTTGACTCACAAATATGCCTCCCTTTGATCTAGCAAATTCCATTCCAAGAAAATATTTTAATGGACCTAAGTCTTTGATTTCAAAATTATCAGCAAGTTTTCCTTTAAGTCTTCTCAATTCGTCACTATCACTTCCTGTTAAGATAATATCATCTACATAGAAAATTAAAATGGCAATCTTACTATCAATTGAGTGTCTATAAAACATAGTATGATCTGCTTGGCTTTGTTGATAACCCTGACCTTTTACAGTGGTTCCAAAGCGTTCAAACCACGCTCTTAGAGACTGTTTTAGGCCGTATAGTGACTTCTTTAACTTGCACACATTTCCTTGTCCTATCTTTCTTTCAAAGCCCAGTGGTAAACTCATGAACACTTCTTCCTCCAAGTCTCCATTTAGAAAGGCATTTTTCACGTCTAATTGGTGTAGGAATTATGCTCGGCATTTGTGTACTAGTAGGAATCCCTTTTTGTTTTTCAATATTGTCATCACTTATTTTTGACTGATTTGGAGGAAAAATTTCTAAGACTATGGCAGGGAGAGGATCATCAGTGACCCAAAAATTCCCTTCCATTACATTCTCCCCCTGAAAGGGATTTTTGTCAAAGAAGGAAACATTTTCCAAAAACATGACGTCCATACTAACATGAATTTTCTTGGTTTGTGGATTGTAACACTTATACCCTTTTTGATTTGGTGCATAACCGATGAAAACACATTTTTCTGCTCTAGGATCAAGTTTAGACCGAAATTGGCTAGGAATATGAACATAAGAGGTGCAGCCAAATATTTTAAGAGGTAGGTCAGCTGATATCCTAAAAACTAGAAAGTGTGTTTTGAAGTTATCAAATGGTGTGGTGTAATTTAGAATACGTGTAGGCATGCGATTTATTAAATATGCGGCTATTAAAAGAGCATCACCCCACAAATATTTTGGAATATGCATAGAAAACATGAGTGCACGTGCGATTTCGAGTAAGTGTTTATTTTTTCTTTCAGCAATGCCATTTTGTTGGGGCGTGTCATGACACGTGGATTGATGTAGAATACCATTTGTTTTCAAAAAACTGCCTAAACATTCATTGAAATATTCTGTTCCATTATCTGTGCGAAGAATGCTAGGTTTCATTTGAAATTGGTTTTCTAGCATAATGCAAAAATCTTTAAATAAAGCTGCTACATCAGATTTTGCACGTATCAAATATGTCCAACATAAACGTGTATGATCATCAATAAATGTCACAAACCATCTTTTTCCGGATAGTGTTGTGATTTTTTAGAGACCCCATACATCGCTGTGAATTAAATAAAATGGTTTAGATGCACGATATGGTTTTGAAATATAAGAAGTACGCTGACTTTTTACAAACAAACAACTTTCACAATAAAAGGAAGAACAATCCATATTCGTAAATAACGTCGGAAACAAATGTTTAAGATATTGAAAACTTGGATGTCCTAATCTAAGGTGCCAAAGCATGATTTTATCACGAACAGATGTTGAACTCATACCACTGGTGCCGTGAGTTGTTTTATTCCTCAAAGAGTTATCATCGAAGTAATACAGGCCATCCACCAATCTAGCACTGCCAATCATCTTCCCCGAGCTCTGGTCCTGAAAGAAACATTGAGATTCAGAGAAAATGACATGACAATTCGAATCTCGCAATAGTTTACTTACAAATAAGAGGTTACAAGTAAGTTTAGGAACGTAGAGGACCATTTTTAGATTAACACTATCTGAGATTGTTATTTGACCTTTTCCTGCAATGGGTGAGAAACTACCGTCTGCAATTCTAATTTTTTCATTACTAGAACACGGTGAATAGGTATTGAAAAGGTGATAAAAACTTGTCATATGATCAGAAGCACCTGAATCAATAATCCAAGGTGCTGAATTTAAGGAACAAGAAAAGGCTCTAAATTTACTACCTGTTTGAGCTAAGGAAGCATTAGGAGTACCAAGTGATGAATTGACAGTCAGCAGTTTCAGAAGTTGATCAATCTGTTCTTTGTTGAATGGAGTGGTGGCAACTTCATGCATGCGCGGAAGGATAGGATCGGTTAGATTTTTCTCCCGTTTTGTTGCTCTTCAAATTTGCTAGTTTCCCATGGATTTTCCAGCATGTTTCCCGTGTATGACAGGGGCTTGTTGCAATAATCGCACCATATACGAGGACGTTCCTCTGCTCGGCGTGGAAACCTGCTGGAATGAGTATTAGCAGCTGCCAAAGCAGACTGGTCAATTGGAGCAACTGTAGGGTTGATAATTTGTGGCTTGTTAAGCATAACGTTCCGACGGGTCTCCTCCCTTCGGACCTCCGAGAAAACCTCATTAATTGAGGGAAGAGGCTGACGACCAATGATTCGTCCCCTAACTTCATCAAGTTCCGGTTTCAAACCTGCTAGGAACTTAAAAACACGATCATCATCCACCAACTTCTTATAGTGGCTATAATCCTCGGTCGAATGCCATTCATGATCGTCGAACATATCTTGATCTTGCCATATTCTCTTCCATGAATTGAAATACTTGGTGATACTGTCTTCGCCTTGACGAATATCACGGAGTTTTAGAGTCAACTCATACTTTTGAGATTGATTTCCCAGATCAGAATATATCTGATTTACATTGTCCCAAAGTTCTTTCGCCGTAGGGTAGCACATGTAGTTGGAGCTGATTTCCTCATCCATAGAGTTTACGAACCATGTCATCACCATGGAGTTTTCAGCATCCCAAGTCGTATGCGACGGATCTTTGATGGAGGGCTCCTTTGCATCACCGGTTAGATATCCCATCCGTCCTCGTCCACGGATATACATTCGCACTGATTGAGACCAACGTAAGAAATTGGTTCCATTCAGACGAACAGAGGTGATTTGGATGGAGTGGGATTCGGAAGGGAGATGCTTTGGTTCGGTAAGTTGGCTGAACCTTGGGATGGATTCCGAGGTAACGTCGGACATAGTGAAGGCAAAGGGGAAATACCGTCAGAAATTAAGAATCGTCGGGTTGGCCTTCAACGAGTAAATCTCGCGAAACCAAGCTGCTGGATGCTGAGTTGACTCACTGAGAATCACTGAGTTGACTCGCTGAGTTGACTCGGTTTCGTCGTTTTCAAGCAAATCCGGCAGCGGTGGCGGTGGCTAGGGCGGCGAGTGTTCGTCGGTGGTCACGAGTGTTCGTCGGTGGCCGCAATCGAGTTGAAATCGCAAGATCTGTTTCGTACAGATCTCGCGAGGGTCCGTTCGTCGACTGCTAGGGCTCCGGCGAGGCTGTCGGCGGCAAATAGAGGACTGACGAGGCTTCGTTGTCGGTTATAGAAGGCCGGAGAGTGTTCGTCGACGGCTGTAGAGGACCGGCGAGGCTTCGTCAGTTATAATGAGGGCTCGTCGTCGGCTGTAGGGGAGTTTTCGTTCGTCGCCTGGCTATAAGTGACGCTGGCGAACCTTCGTCGGCTGTTGTTGGATGCCGGCGAACGTCGTCGACGACTGCAATGGCCGGCGAACTTCAAAAACTTGTAAAGGGCCGGCGGCTGAGCAGAGGCTAGGGTTTTTTGGGTTTTTTTTTTTTGCTCTGATACCAACTTGAAATGAATTAATCAATTGTATATCTCATTAATCATACAATAGGAGACTACATATAGGAAAACTTAAGAATTAAAAAAGGTAAATAACTAATTATAATAAACTATTTTCCTAATCTATATATTTGACTTTCCATATATACAAATATTACCAATATTGAATATTCCAACAGGTGGTGATGTTTTCAAAACAACACTTGATTCATTTAGGTGTTTAAGCTCAAATATAAGGCATGCATCGAGGGAAAAGAGTTTCGCCACTAGGACTTAAAGTGATGTAACATTATGTACAAAACTTTCTACAATCACACGGAAATATGGAGGCTAGGGTTTATTTAAATAGGCTTGAACCCAAAACCCTAACCTTCCTACTTCTTCCAGAATCCTTATACAAGAAGGAAAACCGACACAATCATTGAGCTGAGCAGCCACCGATGATACACAAGCTTCTGCCCTTCGGACAATTTCCGGGCAGTCGACAAGTCATCCGGACAGTTCGTCAGATCATCCCGACGCTCAACCCTCTGTCCGGAATCCGTCCGGACACTAACTGGGGATCTAATAATTACGAAAACTATAGGATGGAGAGAAGCACACACTCCCACCCATATAAAGACAGATGAGATGTTACAACTCCAGGTTCATCCTATATATCTCAAATTTCAAACAAACCACAAGGACCAAAGTTTCAGATTTATACTTTTATCATTAGGTATAAAAAATGGAAGTTTGATTGAAGTATTCACAACTACTGCAAGACAAAAATAATTGCCTAGTTGCATAAAATGAAAAATACACTTGGAAGACAAAATTTAGTAAGCCAAAATCATATGTGTTTGTGTTGATCATGTGTTTTGTTCCCATTTCCATTTCTGTTTATTGTTTCTCACCAATTCTCGATTAGTTGTTGTCCCAATAAAACATGTGGCAAGCAAATTTTAAAAGATCAACAGAATTCCCCACATCCGATTGAAGTAAACATATTCAACCGTAAAAGTCAACTTACAGCAACAAGCTCTGGGATGTATCTAACTACAGCCTGGCCCTGAAGTGAAGACACTATAACGCTCTTGACACCATTAAGCTTTCCAAGGACAGATTCTATAGTAACAGCACAAGAGGCACAATGAATGCCATTTATCTTGAACGTAATCATCTTAATTTTATTATCTACATTTCCAACTGGCCGAGAAACAGTGATTGCAGCACCATCGGGAGGTCTCAGAAGTGGAGACTTCAAATCATCCTTCCCATTCACTTCCATCGCTTAGCCCCGAAATTTCTGTATGTCACCCAAAACACAAATTAACAGAATAGATTCAAAATCTTTATTGTCATGTTTTGACTACTTAAGTAATCTCAAATTAAGACAATCACTGTCAATGAAATATATTAATTGATCTGCAATAATAAGTCAAAGCAGCTTACCTCCCAAAAAAATATATTAAAAAAAAGTTCATAAACAGAACCCCAAATCATGATGAAGCAAAAAGCTAAGCAGAAGAAACAAAGCAAAACAAATTATGGCGATAAAAAAACTTAACACCCCTGTTAATGCTAAGTGTCAGCAAAATAATCTATTAAAAACATAAAATAGCAACCACAAGCACCACAACACCTATTTAAACCTCCAACATAATCCTGTTTTTGACAACTACAATCAATTATATAAAACAGAACGGTGTATATTTTGAGAGGTATATTTGAGGGTATATTTTCAAATACATCTTCGCACAAAATTTAATACACATCTTTTTTATACGCAAATTCTTACACAATTTAATACACAGTTTTTGTTCCCAGTTTTGTGTTTGTTCATTTTTGCATTTTTAGTTCAGTTTTTGTCCACAGAATTTTTTGAATCCGAGAAAAAACAGAGAAACTAAGAAAACATCACCAACAAGTACATGTTCTTTGTTGTATTAGACTATGTTTCATAGGATTTGTTTGTTTAGTGCTTTCTCATATTCCGTTTATGTTCGGTTTCCAGTTTTTTAGAACAAAATTGTGGAATTAAAATAGAATTATTGCCAAATTTCTGTTTCAGTTTTCATGTTTGATGGGATAGAAATGGAAATCCAGGGTACAAGAACGCCAAATGTGATAGCTTAGGTGTAATGAAATAACCTCTGATTGCACTATTTTAACCCTCATTACACAATTTGGGAGCTTATTATTCATTGTTAAGCATTAATTGCTTTTTTTATTAATTAGGTCTTAAATGGTTTTCCTAGTTGATTATTGT
Source organism: Eucommia ulmoides (assembly GCA_016647705.1). Taxonomy (NCBI): domain Eukaryota; kingdom Viridiplantae; phylum Streptophyta; class Magnoliopsida; order Garryales; family Eucommiaceae; genus Eucommia; species Eucommia ulmoides. The sequence continues at coordinate 27,666,486 of CM028338.1, read as the reverse complement.
TCTGAGTCCAACAAAATCTCTTTGATCCTATTTTCATTCTCCAATAAACTCGAGTTGTTCCAGTTCTCATTATTTTTTCTGTTTATGATATTTTCAACCTCTCTTTGCAAACTAAACTATAACCCATTCTGTAGTAGTAACATAATTGACAATGAACTCATAAAATATGTCAACATGATTCTTTTTGCAGAATGATATTAGGCTTTGATGTCACTACCCTGATGCGTTTTTTTTTAATATGCTTGGTGTTAAATTTATTTAGGTTATCAGTTATTTTAAGGCATACTATTTTGGCCATGACTAGATGAGAACTGCTTGTCCGTACCTCATGAATGCTGCGAAGTAAAAGCAACACGCTAAAAGGTAATGTTTGGGTGCTGAAATATTTTTAAATATTTGTTGTCTAGAAGTATATGGTCACTGATTTGAAATATGATTGAATTCATGCAGTTATTGACCAACCCCAAAAAAGGGAGCCTTTTAAATTAGCCTCCGAAATCTTGATATGTTATTTCTTTATATAAATTTCATTGATTGAGTTCAACCTTTTTGGGTGCAAGTTATTTGTTTGATATATGGGACTTCATTAAATTTTGAGTTTATGTGTTCAACAGCCCTAATCGTCATGTATTCTTGGCTTTTGAATTTCCATTTTTAGTCTACTCCCCTTTTCAATTTCTAATTTGAGTTCACGTTTCAATTTTTTTAATTTGCAATCTAATTGGTTTGTATTTTGAGTGCTAGTTATTTGTTTGAGATATGGGTTATTAAACTTTGAGTTTCTACGTTCATCTCCCCTTGTTATCATGCAATCTTAGTTTTTATATTTCTTACTAATTCTAATTTTTAATTTATGTACATGTTTCTAATCTTTAAATTTGCGACCTAATTGGTTTATAGTTTCTACTTTAGTGCTTGGTTTTTAGCATGGTTGAATATTCAAAATTGTAGCTATTCAGAGCCTAATTTTCAGCATGAGCTGCCTTGTAAGTTGCTTGTTCCTTTTTTTCTTTCTTTTATTTTGTTTATGTTTCTATCTTCCAATTTTTCTTTTGTTTTTTTCTCTTTCGTTTCCTTTAGTTTAGATTGTAATCTGTAATTCTTTGCCCATTAAAATTCTCTATTTACCGAAAAGAACTTTGAATTTATAATTCTTTTCTCAACATTTCGGAAATTAACTGTTCTTATTTTTATTAAATCCATTTTCCCTATCCAGAACATTCATTGCCAAACGGCCGCAAAACCAACTCCGATTTTTAATCGACTTGCTCCACCAACAAGATCCATTTGTAACAATAGTTTTCTATTTCTATATGTTTCGTATCACTGTTTGTTCATTGTATAGTAACATTTAACGGTGTCAACCTAAAGTTATAATTCTCTTTCTTAACACATGTATTGCGTCATTGTGAACAATTTTGAATTGATGATAATTAATATGATTAATGATTTAAAATTAAAATTAGTGTCCTAGATATATGCTAGTAAAAATTATAAAGCCGAATATGCGAGTACAAGAATTTAGCGAATACAAACGCCAAGTAAATTTCATTTCCAGAAAAAATCAACCAAAAAATCTCTAATTTCCCCCAAAAAAATGACAAATCAACAAAAAAAAATATTTGTGCAAAATAAAGAATGGCGCACATATATTTTTACAAGCACAAATTATTCAAGAGAGATATACTTGTGCCGAACCCCAAACGATCCGCATATTTCCCAAATTCAGGAGCGACAAATGAACAACAATGAGTATCACAGATGATGTCAGAGTTCAGAAAACAAAATCAATGTGTAATCATAAACAAACTACGTCGAAACGGAAATCGAGAGATGAATATCACAGAAGATATCAGAGTTCAAAAACCAAAATCAATAAATAATCATAAACAAACTACGTCGAAACGGAAATTGAGAGATGAATCCAAGACTGATTCAAACGCCTGACGTAATACAAGGAGTATCACCTACGTTAACTTGCATACAGGTCAAGGAAGGCGAGTACTTACAGAGGAAGAAACGCATTCGTTGACGTTGTCACCGTTCGATTACAACGATCAAATCGTCTTCTTCAGCAGCAAAAGAATCTTAGGAATTCACGAGTCAACAGAACTTCTCGAACAAGAAACTCTTGATTTTGGTGGATCTTTAACGTGGCTAGGTTTGATTGCGAGGTTAGCAAATGAAAACTAGGGTTCCGTGACGGAATCTGTGGGTGTGATAGCCTGCGAAGCGATAGAGCAGTGGCACCTGTATACTTTTGGGTCTTCGTTTGTCTTTTTTGTAGAGAGAGGAAATGGCAGAGGAGAAGGTGGTAGCGGCGCGTTTGGTCCACTTATATTTGCGGTCTTTTTAAAATTTCGAAAATAACGGCCTACGGTTTCTTCCCACCAATACCACGCAAACGAGAAACCAAAGGCCCGGATATTTGAATTTCTTTTGACAAAAATTACCAAAGAACTTGTTAATATTTTTTTAACCAAATTTTAAAACTTCAATTTATTTTTTTATATATTTTAATCTATTTACAGAATTTGATTAATTTTCAATATATAAAAAAATTTAATAAATCCATTAAATTTGTAAATGATCGAAAAATTTTAAAATTTTATTATTTATTGTTGGTGCATAAAACTGATACACACCTCGAATATGGTCCAGTCGGATGACAGGTGAGTTCTCTTACTAAGGTGGAATCTTCGGTTGAAAAATCCTCGTGTGAGCTGTGCTGGGTCCTGGAGGGACTGACATGTTGTGTCCAAAGTCCTACTCCTCAAGGAGTGTGTACCTACAGAAGGCTCAGACCGGGGTTTGTCCCGGTGAAGTCCCTCCGGCATGGTAATCAGTGCTTTGAGAGAAAAGGTACAGAATATAGCAAGTAAACAAATGAACTCGCACGTAATCTAAGTGTATTGCAACGTACCTCGGATTTACATAACCTTCGATATATATAGGCGTTGGAGATGATTAATCAGGCCTAAACACAATTAATTAGTCAAAATCATGTGTTAAGTCGATAATCCGAGGCGTTTAGGAGATAACCGTTGGACTTGGGCTTTTGGGCCCATTTGGCGAAGCCCGCGAGCCTTTGTCAAGCTTGCGGCGGTGAGCTAGTGGAGGAGAGCGGAGATTTGTGGAGTCCTAGAGAAGAAATAAGGTGAAAAGAGGAGCCGGTCGAGGTGAACGGCTGAGTCCCTGAAACTGATCGCCGAGGACACGGCGCAGAGCTCAAAGCGGCACATCCCTGTAGGACTTTTCACTCCTCCATGGGTGCAAATAAGATTCCAGGGAGGAGACGTAGTCAGTGTCTGCTCTAGCGTGGTGTTGTGGATTCCGGAATGTGTCCCTGTCATTACGAGGGTGGACACATGGTTGGGTCCCAAGTGTTAACTTAAAAGTGCCCAAAAATAACCTCATCAGTTACCCCCCTGGCCCTGTACGGCGAGGGAAGCGAGGCAGTCAGAGATATCAATTCCTGACTGAAATGGGCATCTTGGAGACTTTGAAGTGCGAGAAACACCCCTGATCGACATTTTTTCAGGAGTTAGTTTCTTCTAGATGAGCTTATTCGAAATAGGCCTTCATACAGTCGGGGTCCAGGGTCAGGTAGCACGGCAGGGCGGTCCCAAATTTTTTCGATTTTCAAGACGAGAATTTTTCAAGAGTTGAACTTTTTCTAAAGAGCAAAATTTAAATAGGCCCCCATACGATCAAGGTCCGGGGTCGGTAGCATGGCAGGGCGATCCCGAATTTTTTCGATTTCCAGGGCGCCGCTTTTCTCACGATTAGAATTTTTGAGGGTTCAATCTAAAATAGGCTTCCATACGGCTGGGCCCGTGGTCAGGTAGCATGACAGGGTGACCTTAAAAAAAATTCGATTTTCAAGGCGACACACGTTCACCGTGAACAAGCCTTGAGCACGAACTGACCATCACTGTGGAGAAAATTGAGGCAAGCCCGAGAAGGGGAGTGCGTGCCGAGCGCACGAGGAGTCAAGTCATCCCTGAGTATACCGCAGGACATGCTAGCCCCAAAAGGGGCCAACTGCCCTCTCCCCCCTTATTATTATTTTTTTTGTATGGGGGAGGGGGGGAAGGAGGGCAACGCCCTCCCCACCCTTAAAAAAAAATGTTGTTGTTTTTTTTTTCCTTTTTATTGTTATCTTTTTTTCATACTGAATTTTTTAGGGGAGAATTTGGGATAGACCCTCATATGCGCCCAGCCAGCCTGAGGCAGCACGGTAGGACAGAGGGAACCGAATTAGATGACCCTGGCCCGAGGAAATGTGGTGCAATTTCTAGACGACATTCCCGGACGACGTTCTTAGAGAAGGTTGTCATTGGACCCTGCCGGCTAGGAGTAGCACGGCAGGGCGGTGTCCATCGCTACCTAGACCCTACCGGCTAGCAATAGCATGACAGGGTGGTGCCCTTCAAAATTGATAGTTCCGGCTACGGTGCACTGAGGCTGAACCTCTAGACGATGCCACGCATAGGGGCGCCGAGGCAGACAATGCTGATGAGGGAGCCCCCGAGGAAGGCAAGATTGACTACACTTCTCATCACACGAACGCCCCTCGCAACGAGGGTAGAGAGGACTGAACTCGGACCATCACTTTTTCAGGACTTAGGATTTTGTAGACTCATTTTCGCTTATTCCTATTTTTTTTTTTCGCGCGAGCATGTAAGCTTTTGAGCAGCATAGACAGGGTACTTTAGAGTCTAATTTTTTTTATCGACGTTTTCGTCAAGTCGCTTTTCTGCTTGATCCTGTTTTCAGAGTTGTAAAATTTTGAAAATTTCTTGTCTCTGCCCAGGACCAGACCACTAGCCCCCCTAGTCCGAGACACTAGTTAATTGTAAGAAAATTTTGTCGTGGACTTAGGAGGAAGGTTTCCCAAGATACTTGGTCTTCTCGGGTCCGCAGGGGCGCAACGCGACAGTTGGACCCCTATGGCCGGTCATTGGGGAGTTCTCCGTAGTCAGGCTCATTCAAGAACCCTTTCAGGTTATCTTCATTTAGTCCATGCAGGAGCACCTTCCCTTTTAGAACGGCGGACTTATAGTCGACTGGTGGGGAAAAGTACTTAGCTGCAGGCCCTCAGACCCGATCAATGCCCTGCCCTTGGTAGATGACTTTAGTCTGTCCCCGGGTATGAACTATGAACTTTCGGAGAGGGTCTGGTTGTCACCCTCGACGCTGAGCGTCGGGATGAGGCTTGTGGAGAGTTACTCGAGATGCCGAGAGTCGGGATGTTGGGTAGAGAATTATCCGCGACTTAGGGGGTCGAAATACAACTGCGGAGAATTATTCATGACGCTGAGAGCCGAGATACGACTCAGAGGGTCAGAATCCAGCCGTGAAGAATCACTCGCGACGCCAAGAACTGGGATGCGACTCAGGGGGTCGAAATGTAACCGTGGAGAATCACTCGTGACGCCAAGAGCTAAGATACGACTCAAGGGGTTGGAATGCAATCGACCTGAGAAAACACAAGGCATATTGCACGAAACGCATTCTTTATTTTGATAAGCAAAAGTACAACACTTTCTACAAACTGGAAGTTGTTCACAAAAGTGAACCATCACTACAGAAGTTGTATTTCAACTAGTCAGCATTCCGTGGGTGCCTGAGCGACACATTCTCTTTTGCTTCAAGATCGCATGTGCCTAAATATGCGACCCTAGTGACTCTATATGTCCCCGAAGTTGAATCCGCCGTGGATGTGGTTGATTTCACTATCCATGCGTTGGCGATCCTCTCCGGCCTCAGCCTCCCAGGGCGATGGATAGTTATGGTTTCCCCTTCTTCTCTAGGCTCGGGGCTCTCTCTATGGTTCATCCCCGTCAGGCTGCTCCTGGTTTTCTCTCCGGACGTAGTCCCAGAAATCTTTAGACAAGAGTTTTAATCTCATGCCGGAGCTGGAAACAGTTCTCTGTGGAGTGACCTCAGTCTTAGTGGAACTCACAGTATTGAGTCACCGATCTCCCAACCGATCTTCCCCTTAGGGGCAGCGGAGGAGGGAAGAAGTCTTGCCCTGAGTTTTCTACCAAGATGGTGACCACTAAAGCCGTAAGCGGGGTGAACTCTGGTTGGTGACGCCCTGGAGTGGGAAGTGGTCTTCTGTCTCCGGGCAGGGGTCTAAACCTCCCTTCAGCTAGTAATCTTCTCGAGCCTTGGGCTTGATTTGAACCTCTATTCCCTGGTTCCCTCAGCTTGTTTGCCCTTTCCTGTTTGCAGCACGGAGGTCAGCACTATGGAATCTAGTCCTACAGTCTAGAGCTTGATCGAGTGTGAAAGCAGGGTTATAGTAGAGATCATAGGATAATTTCTGATGCCGGAACCCGTCAACAAAGGCATTTAGCACAACAGGGTCAGAAAGGTCATGGCACAAATTTATTTCTCGGTTGAAACGCTCAACGTAATCACCCAAAGATTCAGTGGGCTCTTACCGAAGAGTGAGGATATGAGCCACAATCCTTGGCCTCCGCCGGCAATGGCTGAAACTAGATAGGAACAACTGCTAGAGTTCCCTGAAGGTGGAGATGGATGCTGGCCTCAAACTCTGGAACCACGATTTTGCAACACTTATAAGGGTAATGGGAAAGACTCTGCACCGCAAAGCTACAGAGGCCACATGCATATCCATATGAGACTTGAACATTGACAGGTGGTCAACGGGATCTGAAGTCCCATCATACGGACTCATCTGGGGTTGGGTGAAATGCCTCGATGCTACTTCTTCTGGAACCTTATCCACAAAAGGAGAATTCACCTCCGGAATAATACCCGGTCCCACCCGGCCGCCTTGCACCTCCTGGAGGCGGGCTTCCACATTGGTTAGGCGACGCTCTACAACCTCCCCTACTCAAGGCTCTCCCTGGATCCGACTGTCCATGGCTCAGGCCGCAGAGTGATGGGAAAGAAGTGAGTAGGAGTCAACCTCACGCTCACGTCAACCTCTGTGATCGGACCTAGAAGGACGATGAAGAGCTCGACCATTAGGAGACACCGACATATTCCTTGGCACAAATTTGCATGGTGGTGGAGGTGGAGATCTCGACATTGCAGAGGGGGACCTCTCCTGGCCTACAACCTCAAGATTCACAGGTGTTGAATGTTACATTCAACATCTACATGAGGGGTATTTTGGTAAAAAAAAATAACATAAAAAAATGAACAATTGATGTTACATTCAACATCCACATTAGGGATATTTTGGTCAGAAAAAGGCAAATGAACAGAGGCCAAAAAAGGAAAAGCAAAAAGTTTGCCAAGTTAACCTAGGACTTTCAAGCCAACATTCTTAAAATGGGAGTTTTGATCATCCTTAAAAAAGGTTGGGCCTTGAAAAGTTGTTTACCTTAGAAAAAGGACTTTTGGAGGAAAATTCCTAATTTTTATACATATTTACAGAGATAATATTATTATATAATATAGAGAGAAGAGAGAAATTTGAAATTCATACAATTACAAAACGAAAAATGGGATTAAAGTGAAATGAATGAGGAATTGAAAACATAGCAAATTCCCTCTCAAAATGAATTTGGAAATAACATTTGTTTTGAAATGATTTGCAAATCCCTCTTATTATTTTATTTTACAAATAAATAGATTTCATAAATTTCTCTTCATAATACCCAAACAAAAAATAAATAATCAAAATTTGTAAAATCTCTTGCTCAAAACAAATTCTCCCTTAAATTATCTTAATCAAACATAACCTTACGACATGTTTAGTTGAACGGAATCAGGATAGAATGGAATTGTTATTCCACCCTCAATTCCTATTTTTTTTGTTTGATTGTCCAATGGAATAAAAAGTTATGGAATTGAATTCCATACTTGATGGGGTGGAATCAACCAAGTCCAATAGAATGAATTTTTTTTCCACAAATTTCCATTCCCAAAAACTCACCCCAATATTCGTTAATCGGGCGATCCTCCCCATATATATATGTGTGTGTGTGTGTGTGTGTGATAATGTAATATATGGCCTTGACCCATTAGATCAAAACTCAAACCCTAGGGTTCCCTTAGTCTCCTATAAATACTCATGTTGTATATCTTCATAACAAATACTTATCCTACATATCAATACAATTATTTCATGCTCTCTGTTCCACTTCTCAATTATTCTAACATGGTATCAGGAGTCAATGTTTTCTGGCCTTGTTCCTGTTAATTTTTTGAAACCCTAACCCTAAGTCTTCCGCACGCCGTTACATCAGTTGACTGCTACAATCCCACTATTACTCCAAAATCATCACCCACCACGTCAACACCTACATCTCAAAGAGACGGGCACAACGCTATCAAAACCACCACCAACGGAGCTTTGACGTGCTCACATGCGCAGCCAAACTATAGCAATAAAACCACCATCAGCCATCACTGTTTTTTAGCTCCACCGTAACAACCAAGGCTCTAAAACCATCACTAGCCATACCATCAAAACCATCTCGACGAGAAGATTCCAACGCAAGAAAAATCATCTCCAGTCCATAGCTCATGCACCCTCACGCGCAGGAAAAAGCCACCAAAACTTCTCCGAGTCAAATCCACGTGTCGCCGCTCCTATTCAACGATCTTTCGCTGCTCACGTCAGCCCTAATCACTACTACATCATCACCACATTAGCTGTTGACTGCGCCATATTAGTCTACTTTGCCCCGTCAGCGGTTCTTTAAAGTAATTTTCTTTGGATCGGTAGAGGTCTTTTTAGACCGATTTTCTACAAAGTTGGACCAATTCATGGGGTTTTGGACGTTCTGCTTCTATTTTTGGACTTTGTTTTGTGATTTGAGGCTCACAGAATATACTTATCTTTATATTCTTGTGGTTTCTACACCGATTCACCCCTTATTTGCGCCTGTGGCAAACTCAGACTCATACTAACCGTCTAGAGGAATGGGATAACAAAAATTATCAGATTCTCACATGGTTCCATTCCATTATCATCCCATCTATCAAAATCCAATTTGGTAGACTCTAGACAACTAAAGAAGCTTGGGATCTTCTCCTGCACCGTTACACCAAGGCAGACATATCACACTGATATCACCTCTTTTCCACCATTCACAGCATGAGTCAAGAACCTGGGTAAACTGTAAATAGTTTACTATCTCAGATGACTGCTTTGTGGAATCAGTTGGCTATCATTGAGCTAATCTGGGAATGCACAAAAGACGCCATCATTCAAACAAGCTACCAAAATGAGATGGGCATAATGCAATTCCTTATGGCCTTGAGAAAAGAATTTGAGCCTGTACGAACTTCAATCTTACACTGGGAAAAATATCTTCTCTAAACGATGTCATTTCTTATCACCTCAGCGAGAAAATACGCCTTGCAACATTACAAGGATCAAATATAGATTTTGCTCTTGCCACACTAGCTGTCAAGCCAAACTCATCCCAGCAGCCCTTATACTACATGTATTATCATTCATATGAGCACAAATTGCTCAAATGTTCTTCTCTCCTGTGTAGGGTATGTAGAGAACTAGGCCACTATCATGCAGATTGCTCTAAACTTCCAGTATCATCATCTGGAAATCAATCAAACGGGAATCAGTCGTTCTCTTAAGGCTCTCGCAACGGGTCTTACCCCAAGCCAAAGAATGTTGCCGCTGCAACCACTGATGTTGCCCCGACTTTATCAAACTCTTCATCTGATTGGAGTGATTTTTGTACCGTGCTTACCGAGACTCTATCTAAAATTAGTAACAATATAGTTATGTCAGCTACACTAGGTATATCACGATGGTACTTTGATTATGCCTATTGTAATAACATGACACCTGATGCCTATGTTGATCCTAAGATTTTGATGGACAATTAAAGGTTGATGTTTTTGGTAGAACTAACAGTTTAATTGAGTGTTTCAGTTTATTAGTTCTAATGATGAAGATATGATGACAAGTAATGAATGAAAAGATGATGAAGGATTAAGAGGTTAAAGTTATCTTATTATAAGAACCTAAGGAAAACAATTCAGGTTAAATTCTAATTCTTAATATCCCAATTAGGATCACACACAACACAAAATGATTTTTATAAATCTGGGTGTTTTTTATAGGATCCATTAGTTAAATTATTTGCTCCTATGTGAAATTGAAAAAAAAATATTGATAATTAATTAAAATTGAATTTAAGAATTTAGTGAAGCTAACTGAGAAAAGAAATCGGTTAAAGGGACAAAAACGTCGATGAGAATGAATTCAAAATGAATTAAATAGAGGATTCCAGTATTGGTAAGTCAATAGGTAAGTCGACCGATACATATAATATGAAGTCTCTAAATCGATAAGTCGACAGAGAGGTCGACCTATGACCAGAAATGTAACTCTCTGAATCTCTAGGTCGACAGATAAATCGACTGATGGACGATGGATTTTTGTCTTGGCTATATCCTGAATCGAGAGGTCGACCGGTGATCCTTGGTAAGTTGACTTATGGCACTGTTTCAGGATTTTGTGGAATTTCAGATTTTATTCTAAAAATAGTCGTTACTAACCGTTTTATGGTTAAGATTCACTAGATATATTAGGGATTTGATGTTATTTGAGATATGCAACATATATTATGATGTCCTTATAGATATGGTTCATTAAGTTTGAATATTTTTCAATTTGGTACATGTAATTCTTTCTATTCTATTTAATTGTGATTGAGAAATATTTGGGAGACTTAATTGAGAAATTTAAAAGCTATAATTAAATGATTTGAACCAGGATGAAGTCTTAATGATATAAGGGGTCTATAAAATCAATTAAATGTCATAACAAGTAGGAACTAACCGTTAGAGAGCTTATTTTATTCCCTTTTATATAGACCTGCGTTTTTCATATCAGAGAGAGATCAAGAGAAATATACTAAGCTTTCTAAGAGTATTTATATTGATTGAGTTGTAATATCTTTTCTGAGAGTTATTCTTGAGAATTATTTGTTGTGGATTATTGCTGCTACCGATTTGAAGTTTCATTGCTATCATTATTCTTTCAATGGATTCCATGTGAGATCTTTACAAATTTCTTTCTATTAATTGATTGCTTAATTATATTTGGAATTTGATCTTTGAAATTGTTTTCTGATTTTTTATTGAAAAATAGTTTTGAAACAATTCTTGAATAAATCTGATTACATGCTTAATTACGCGCTACCTAATTTTTGTTTAAAATCAGATTTTGAATATCTCACTTTTCTATCACTAATTTTGGGATATTAATTGAGTTTTAATTTATCTGGGGTGGTAGAAGCTCCAACTGAGAAAAATTACTTATCAATTTGTAATTGGTGAGTTGAGTGACAGATTGAATACTATTGGGAGTATTTGAGCTAAGGGTAGCTTGTTTCAGTCTCTTCTTGTAAAGAGATTGAGATAGTAATTCTTTCTGGATTGAATTGATTTGTGAGCAATTTTGTAACAGTTCAATCCTTACCGGGTAAAAGGATATTTAGATTATTTGTGATGTTTTGATTCTTTAGCCTTAGTTTAAAAAAGAATTAGGTTATTCTTGAGCCTGTAAAAAGTAGAAGTTATTCCTAAGCTTGTGAAATTTTTTTTTGTAAATGTTGATTTTGAGCCTGTGAAAAGAATCTTTATGAGGGTTTGATTCCTACCTTTAAAGAAATCTTGAGTTTAGTGGGTGCGACTCTCCGTGATACTCGGGGGACTAGATTAGCCAAGAGTAGCTTAGTGAACCAGTATAAATTTCTGATGTGCTGTTGTTTTTCATTATTTATTTTTACTGTTTGGTGTGCACCTAGTTGATATCATATTTCCGCTGTTATATAAAAATAATAATTGATTTAGGATTAAAATTAATTATTTGGATTATTGAAGTATTTTTTTCTCTAATAATTTTTTATCTACCCAATTCACCCCCCTCTTGGGTAGCTCACTGGGCCAACAACCTCTATCTTTTTCTCTAAAACCCGTGACGAGCATGCACCTACTATTCACATTGCCAATGGATCAAATATGTCAGTTGGCCATACTGGACATATTGACAATTCTCATTTATCTTTCTCTGATACATATTTGGTTCCCAATCTTACGCTTAATCTTATATCTGTTGAACAACTCTATGATCTTGGATTTGATTTGCATTTTTCTTCTACTGGTTGTCGTGTGTAGGACCCTCAGACAGGAAAACTCCTTGGAATTGGTTGTAAAGTTGGACACCTCTAAGAGCTCACTCACCTCCAAGTCTCATCATCATCATGACAAAATCAATCAGTCGCATCCATCCCAACTCTCACCCATGGAATTATGGCACTTTCGATTAGGTCACACTTCATCCAGTCGTCTTCAATCTCTTATTTCTAGTGGTCAGTTAGTTCAATTCATCATGAGTCTTTTCATTGTTTATATTGTTAACTTGCAAAACAATCATATTTATCTTTTAATGAGAGTCAGTTTGTTTCTCTCACGCATTTTGATTTAGTTCATTCTGATGTTTAGGGGCCTCCTTATGCAACAATGGGTGGTGCTCGCTATTTTGTTATATTTGTGGATGACTACTCTCAATATATATGGTTGTTTCTTATGAAAAATAGATTTGAACTTTTTCAAATATATTCTGATTTTTTTTCTATGGTTCAAACTCAATTCTCTCGAAATATCAAAGTTTTTCGCTCAGATAATGCAATGGAATACAAAAATCGTGTTTTTTTTTTTAACACAAATATAGACACATTCTTGACACATTTCGTGCTCTACTCATTTCTTCATCCTATCATGAGCGTTTTTGGGGTGATGCTGCCTTGACCACAGTATACACATAAACCATGTCCCTTCCGTTACAATCCAATATCAGTCTCTATTTGAGCGTCTTTTTGGTAAACCTCCCATTTATTCTCAACTCAAATTCTTTGGTTGCGTTTGTTTTGTTCTTCTCAAACCACATGAACACAAAAAATTGGAACCAAAGGCTCACCTGTGTTGTTTTCTTGGGTATGGTATTGAACATAAGGGGTATCGATGCTGGGATCCCATTTCTAAAACTTTTTGTATCCCTCATCATGTCATATTTAGTAATATCAAATGTTCTTTTCCTTACGGTCATTTGACATGTCAACCATCACTAAATCTAGATTCTTTATTGATCTATCTATTGAATTATTTCCTGAGAATACAGTTTCTGAAACTGTTAAGTTCACCTTAGAACCACCAGCTGATCTCACCCCTTTAGTTTTAGAACTACCGACTGATATTACCCCTCCAACTCCAACTCCAGAACCACCACCTGATCTCACCCCTCTGACTCAATCAGCCGTGCCCAAGGATATTCCTATATCTGATGAGTCTGCACTGATTCCATCTGAGAGCCATCCTCCAGATCACTCTCGCCGGTCTACCAAGGTAACTCATCAACCCCTTATCTCACTGATTATCATTGCATTTCTACAATAGTTCATCTGCATAAGTCTTAATTCTATAAGGAGGCTAGTACTAATCCTTTTTGGTAGAAAGCAATGGATAAAGAACTTCAGGCCCTAGCCAAAACTCACACCTAGGACATTGTTGATCTTCCTTTTGGAAAAACTCCCATTGGGTGAAAATGGGTGTTTCTTGATTTGAATAATCAATATTATTATTTGTTAATTGTACAATTCTAGACTACATATAGGAGTGGTTGTGTAACAATTAGGCGCAATCTTAGGAACAAAATCAACAACTAAATAATGACTAATAAACTACTTTCCTAATAAGCTATTTTTCTAATTTACATGTTTGACTTTTCCTATATTAGTAAATACAAACAACAAAAATATAATCCAAATCTTCCAACACTATCCCTTAAGCTGGTACGAATATATCTTCCAATGTCAGCTTACCTACTAGATAGTCGAATATCTTCTTTGGTAAATCTTTTTCTTAGAATGTTTGCAATCTATTTGGTAGTCGGTACATATGACATACATACTTATTCACTCTCGATCTTTTCCTTGATGAAATGTTTGTCAACTTCCACATGTTTTATTCGATCATGTAACATCGGATTGTGAGCAATTACAATGGTTGATTTGTTATCACAGTATACTTTTATAAGTGTTGAATTAGACATCTTCAACTCTTTTAGTAATATGTTAATCCATAATACTTCACAAATACCATAAGCCACTGATATGTACTCCGCTTTTGTGCTGCTTTTAGCTACACCATTTTATTTTTTGCTTCACCATGTGACAAGGTTTCCACCAACAAAGGTGCAGTAATTGGAGGTTGATCTTTTGTCTATTATGCTCCCAACCCAATCTACATCGGTATATACTTTTTCCAATTGGTTGGGCACCTTTTTTTTTAAACAAAATTCATTTTTCGGGAGTACTCTTCAAGTACCTTAGGATTCTATAGGCGGCGTCAAAGTGTTCTTATCCCTGTAAGTGCATAAATTGGCTGACCATGCTTACAACAAAAGCTATATCCGGATGGGTATGTGACAAGTAGATTAACCTCCCAATTCGCCTTTAATATTGTTCTTGGTTTACCACTGCTTCAGGTTTGGCTAGTTGTAGCTTCTCATTCGGTTCGCTTGGAATTTCTGCAGCTTTGCACCCGAATAGCCCGATTTCATTCAGTAGGTCGAGTACATACTTCATTTGACTGTCAAATATGACTCCCTTTGATCTAGTAAACTCCATTCTAAGAAAATACTTCAACAGACCAAAGTCTTTCATCACAAAATTTTTCGCAAGTTTTCTTTTAAGTCTTCCCAACTCGTCACTATCACTTCCTATTAAGATAATATTATCTATATAGACAATTAAAATGACAATCTTACCATCAGTTGAGTGTCTATAGAATATAATATGATCTGCTTAATTTTATTGATAATTGTGACCTTTTACAGTAGTTCTGAAGCGTTCAAACCATACTCTAGGAGACTGTTTTAGGCACGAGCCTTGCTTTGTACCATTCTATACTTCTATCTACCTTACACTTAACGATGAATACCCATTTACACCCAACTATCTTTATATCTTTTGGCAAATCAACTATTTCCCACGTACCACTCATTTTAAGAGCATTCATCTCTCCCAAAACTCCTAACTTCCAATCTAGATCAACTAGTGATTCCTTAATATTCCTTGAAATAAACATATTAGTAACCTTAGAAGTAAAGGCTCTATACGTCTTGGAAAGTTTCGTGTAGAATACATATATAGATATGGCGTGATTAGTGCATGTTCTAACTCATTTCCTGATTGCTATAGGAATATTGAGATATGAAATAATATTGTAATGAGAGGGTTCATTAGGAGGTGGTAAAGAAACATGATTACCTAGATGAGAGGGTTCATTAGGAGATGGCAAAGAGATAGGATTACCTGGATCATTGCTTAGAGAGTTGGATTGATGCTGTGCTAGAATGGTAGGCTGGTATTTGTTCTTCTTTGTACCTCTCCGAGTATAAGTATAAACCCGCAACTCAGTATGTGATTGTGGTATTTCTTCATCTGTTCGTAAGGGAATTATGCTCGGCACTAGTGGACTAGTAGGGATCTCTTTTTATTTTTCAATATTTTCATCACTTGTTTTTTTACTGATTTGGAGTAATAGTTTCTAAGACTGTGGCAGGAAGGGGATCATTAGTGACCTAAAAATTTCCTTCTTCCATTAGATTTTCCCACTGAAGGGAATTTTTGTCAAAGAAATGAACATTTTCCAAAAACGTGACATCCATACTAACATAATTTTTTTTTGTTTGCGGATTATAGCACTTATACCCTTTTTGACTTGGTGTATAACCTATTAAAACACATTTTAACTAGGAATATGAATGTAGAAAGTGCAATCGAATACCTTAAAAGGCAGGTCGGCTGATATCCTAGATGCTGAAAAATGTGTTTTGAAATTATCAAATGGCGTGGTGTAGTTTAGAACACATGTAGGCATGGTCCACAAATATTTTAGAATATGCATAGAAAACATGAGTGCACGAGCTATTTCTAGTAAGTGTTTATTTTTTCGTTAAGCGATGCCATTTTGTTTTGGTGTGTCACGACATGTAAATTGATGTAAAATACTATTTGTTTTTGAAAACCTACCTAAACATTCATTGAAATATTATGTGCGAAAAATGCTAGGTTTCATTTTAAATTGATTTTCGAGCATGTTGCAAAAATATTTAAACAAGGTTTTTACGTCAGATTTTTTGCACGCATCAAGTATGTCCAACATAAACGTGCGTGATCATCAATAAATGTCACAAACCATCTTTTTTTGGATAGTGTTGTGATTTTTTAGGGACCCCATACATCACTGTGAATTAAATAGAAAGGTTTTGATGCACGATATGGTTTTGAAATATAAAAAGTACGTTGACTTTTTGCTAGCAAATAACTTTCACAATGAACAGATGAACAATTCACATTCTTAAATAAAATCGAAAATACATGTTTAAGATATTGAAAACTTGGATGTCCTAGTATAAGGTGCCGAAACATTATTTTATCACGAACAGACGTTGAACTCATACCACTGGGGTCGTGAGTTGTTTTATTCTTGAAGGAGTTTTCATCAAAGTAGTAAAGACCATCCACCATTCTAGCACTGCCAATCGTTTTTCTCGAGCCTTGGTCTTGAAATAAACATTAAGATTCAGAGAATATAGCATGACAGTTAGAATCTTATGATATTTTACTTACAGATAAGAGATTACAAGTAAGCTTAGGAATGTGAAGAACCGTTTTTAGGTTAATGCTATCTGAGATTTTTATTTGACCTTTTCCTGCAATAGGTGAGAAACTATCGTCTGCAATCCTAATTCTTTTGTTACCAAAACATGGGGAATAGTTATTGAAAAGGTGAAAAAAACTTGTTATATGATCAAAATCACCTGAATCGATAATCCAAGGCACTGAGTTTAAGGAATAAGAAAGGGCTCTCGAGTTGCTACATGTTTGAGCTAAGTAAGTATTAGGAGTACTGAAAAACAGATTGGCAGTCAATAGTTTCAAAAGTTGATCACTCTGCTCTTTGTTGAATGGAGTGGTCTCAGCTTCATGCGCAGATGGATAGGGTCGATTGGATTTTTCTCTCAACTTGTTGCTCTTCTTGTTGGCTGGTTTTCCATGAATGTTCTAGCATGTTTCCCATGTATGACGGGGCTTGTTGCAGCAGTTGCACCATATACGAGGGTGTTCCTCTGCTCAGCATTGAAACCTACTGGAGTTAGCATCAGTGGCAGCCAAAGCAGACTGGTCAATTGAAGCAGCTGCATGACTAGTATTCTGCTGCTTGTTGAGCATAACGTTACAATGAGTCTTCTCCCTTTGAACCTCTGAGAAAACCTCACCGATTGAGGGAAAAGGTTAATGACCAATGATCCATCCCCTAACTTTGTCAAGTTCCGATTTTTGTCCTACAAGGAACTTAAAAACACGGTCATCCTCCACTAATTTCTTATAGTAATTATATTCCTCGGTCGAATCCCATTCATGATCATTGAACATATCATGATCCTGCCATATTCTCTTCAATTAATTAAAATACTTGGCGATACTATCTTTTCCTTGACGAACATCACAGAGTTTTAGACTCAATTCATACTTTTGAGATTGATTTCTCACATCAGAATACATCTAATTGACATGGTCCCAAAGTTCCTTCGTCGTAGGGTAGCATATGTAGTTGGAGTTTATTTTTTCATCCATAGAGTTCACAAGCCACATCATAACCATGGAGTTTTAAGCATCCCAAGTTATATGCAGTGAGTTTATGAGGGCTGGCTCCTTTGCATCATCGGTTAGATATCCTATTCGTCCTCTTCCGTGCATATACAGTCGTACTAATTGAGACCAAGGCAAGATTTTAGTTCTATTTAGTCGAACAGAGGTGATCTGGATGGAGTGGGATTCGAACGAGAGATTTTTTGGTTCGGTGAGTTTGGCTGGACCTTGGGGTGGATTTCGAGGTAATGTCGGACATGGTGAAGGCAACGGGAAATTTCGTCGAAGGCTGAGAATCATCGGAGGCTGAGAAATGGGATGTCAATTGATTTTGTTGTTGGTTGTGGGAGGCCAATCGATTTCGTCAGTTGTGGGAGGCCGATCGATCTATTTCATCGTCAACTGTGGGAGGTTGATTGATTTTGTCAGCTGTGGAAGGTCAATTTTGTCTTTGGATGATAGATCCGATTGATTTCATTGTCGGCTGTAGGAGGGATTATCGATTTCATTCGTTGTCGGCTGTAAGAGGGCCGATCGAAGCTTAGGTTGAGACGTCGACTATAGGGGGCCAATCGATTTCGTTTATCATCGGTTGTAAGGGGGCCGATTGAAGTGTCGGCTGAGAGAAAGAAGGTTGGCGGCTAAGTTAGGGTTTTTCCTTTTAATTTAGCTCTGATACCATCTTAATTTGAATAATCAATATTATTATTTGTTAATTGTACAATTCTAGACTATATATAGGGGTGGTTGTGCAAAAATCGTGCACAATCTTAGGAACAAAATCAACAACTAAATAATAACTAATAAGCTATTTTCCTAATTTACATATTTAACTTATCCTATATTAGTAAATACAAATAACAAAAATATCAGCCAAATCTTCCAACAATTTTAAGATCAAAATACTTTCTGATGGTTCTGTTGAACGATATAAAGCCCGACTTGTTATTAGGGGATTTGCTTAGGAATATATCATTGACTATGAAGTAACATTTTCTCCAGTGGTGAGGCTCACATTTGTCCGAAATCTTCTTGTTGTCGCTGCCATTCAAAAATGGACTTTCTTTCAGATGGATGTCAAAAATGCATTTCTCAATAGCGATCTTCTTGAGGAAGTTTATATGCATACCCCTTTTGACCTAGTTGTCCCTCGAAGTAAAGTTTGTCACCTTCGTCGTACCTTATATGGTTTGAAACAAGCTCCATGTGGCTAGTTCGCAAAATTCAGCACTACCATTCATCAGTTTGGGTTTACATCCAATACTCATGATTTGGCCTTGTTTCTTTGCCACACTGACAATGTTATTACTCTTCTTTTTTTATACATGGATGACATAATTATTATCGGGGATGATCTACGCAGTATCGCTGAACTCAAAAAGTTTCTTAGTGGACAATTCAAGATGAAAGATCTTAGCGTGCTCACCTATTTTCTTGGTCTTGAAATCTCATCCAATTTAGATGGATATTTTCTCTCTCAACCCAAATATGCCTCTGATCTTTTTCCAAGGCTAGCATCACTAACTCCACCACTGTCACTACTCATTTTGAGCCGAATATCAAACTAACTCCACTAGATAATTTATCTCTTCAAGATATCACTCGATATTGCCAACTGGTTGGAAGTTTAGTATACCTCATTCTCACTCGCCCAAATATCGCCTATGTCGTTCATCAAGTCAGGGAGTTCTTATATGCTCCTCGGACCACTCATTACTCGACTGTTCTTCGCATTCTTCGATATGTCAAGGGCAACTTATTTCACGAACTTCATTTCTCAACCCAATCTGCTCCTACTTTATAGGCTTATTATGATGCCAATTGGGCTAAAGATCCCACCGACCGACGATCAACCACTGGTTATTATTATTTCTTGGATAACTCTATCATTTCTTGGTGTAGTAAGAAACAAACTATGGTTGCTCGTTCCAGCACTGAAGCTAAATATCGTATCATGACTGATGCAACACAAGAACTACTTTAGTTTCGGTGGCTCATTGCTGATATGAGAATCTATTTTCCTACTGCCACTGTTTCACACTGTGACAATAGGAGTACTATTTAGATCGTTCGCAATGATGTCTTCCACGAGTGTACTAAACACATCGAGACTGATTGTCATTTCATCTATCATCACATTCTTCATAATACGATTCATCTACAATCTGTTAGTTCAGCACTTTCACTAAGGCTCATTCTCTCAGATGCTTTCACTCTCTGGTTTCCAAACTCATTCAGGTTTAATTTACCACCTTGAGTTTGAGGGGGGATGTTAATGTAATATATGGGTATGTCTCATTAGGTCAAAACCCTAACCTAGGGTTTTGGGCTTAGCACATTCGATCAAAACCCTAACCCTAGAGTTCCTATAATCTCCTATAAATACTCCCATTGTATATCTATATAACAGATACTTTTCCTACATATAAATACAATTGTTTCATGTTCTCTATTCCACTTCTCAATTATTCTAACAATATGTATATACAATATATGTACACATATACACTAGTATATACATACATACATACATACATACATATATATATATATATATATATATATATATATATATATATATATATATATATATATATATACTAATGTATTAATTAGAGCAAAACCCATTTGCAATTATTATTTTTAAATAATCTATTATTAGATAGATATTCAAAATTGATATCTATAAGGGCATTCTAGGAATGTTGTTATGTTTCACTCTTCCATTACTTTTCTCATTTCATAATAACCAAATAAGATGACGGAATAGTGACTCCATTGACGAATTCATTTTATTCCTTCTCTCATTCCATTCTTTTTCTAATTACATTCTATGTTAATTCCATTCCATTCAACCAAACGAGTCGTTAGTGTTATAAAGATTTCCCATAAAGATCATTCTTTGATTTTGTTTACTTTTTTTTACATATGCACTATTCAATATAGATCCTTCCATATATTTATCATTTGTCAAATTCAAAATATATATAAAAAAAAAAATTATAAATAATGATTGTATTTTTAATTCAATTTTCTTTTAACTTTATTTTTCATAGTGAGATGATGGACAATAATGTCAATTGAATTCAACATTTGTTTTAATGATGTTTATTGTTGAACTAAAAAAAAAAAATTTAACATTTCAACACCGACTTTTGTCGTTTGAATACTGACTTTTGTTGAATATAACAAATAATATTTAACTAGATAAACACTAACATTGTTATTGAATTCAACACTTGTCTTATCTTTTTTAAAAAATAAACAAGAATTTTTAGTGTTGAATTCAACAAAATTAATCTCAACATTTGATGTTGAATTTAATATTTTTGTGTAATTACTTAAAAAAACAAAAGACATATGGATTTATGTTAAATTCAACAAACCTAAAATGGGAATTTTTTTGTGGGGTCTCATTCTACTAAAAAATAACTTTTTAAGAACTATACTTTTTTGACTAAGTCCAAAAGTACCAATAACTTCTTTTATCTTTTTTTGGCCAAAATACCCTTCATGTGGATGTTGAATATAATATCAATTTTTTTTTTTAATGATATCTTTTTTCACCAAAATACATCTCATGTGGATGTTGAATGTAACATCAATTGTTCTCATATTTTTATGCATCGTATTATGCGTGGATGTAACATTCAACATCTGTGGATGTTGAATGTAACATCAATTGTTCTCTTATTTTAACATCCTTAGGTTTTGATGTTACGTTCAACATCCACAGGTGTTGAATGTAATATCCACGCATAATACGATCTATAAAAATATGAGAACAATTGATATTACATTTAACATCCACATGAAAGGTATTTTGGTAAAAAAAAAAATAACATCATAAAAAACAAAGAAAAAAAAAAAAAAAAAAAGGAACAATTTATGTTACATTCAACACCCACATGAGAGGTATTTTGGTCAGAAAAAGACAAATGAACGGGGGCAAAAAAGGAAAAGCAAAAAATTTGCCAAGTCAGCATAGGACTTTTCAAGGCAAAATTCTTAAAGTTGTCCACCTTAGAAAAAGGATTTTTGGAGGAAAATCCCTAAAATTAATGTTGACATTTTGTATTGAATTTAAGATTTGCCACTAACTATTTCCAAATGATAGACATATCCATTTTTGTTTAATTCAACAAAACAAAAATCAACAAAATAAATATTGGCATTTTGACGTTGAATTCAACAATTTACGGTAACATGTATATGACATGTGAATTGAAAGTTAATATGCACAAGAAATATAAAACATGTATATGTATTGAAAATATTTAAACTCTTTTGCAAAATTTGAAAAAGAAAATATTAGGGAAAGTTCATATATATTTTTTCAAACCTATGCGAGGTTAATAAATGAATTGGACATGTAGATGACATTCTGATTGAAATTAGATATCTTATGACATATAAAACATGTATATCACATAAATTGGAAACATCACCCTTTTAAAATATTTTTTCATATTTAACCAAAATATAAATATTTTTGAAAAGTCTGTTGGAGATAAATAAATCAAATTGGACATATATATGACATGTGAATATGCATATGACTTAGAAAACATAAATATGACATAAATTTAGCAAGTTGTAAAACACTTGTGGAAAAATTGATATAGTTTCAGGTTAAAATATATATTTTTTTTAAAAACTTATATGAGGTCAAATTAACTTGAAAATTATCATGTATCTATTTCATATTTTTTAAAACATTACAAAGTGGTTCTTGGATTAAAACATTTAAAAAATTTCAAACAAAGTTTAGGGGTCGAAAGTGTCCCTTGAACTATTTTCACTTAAGAGTTGTATCACTTTTTTCATTATATTTATGAAAATAATTTCAAATAAATAAATATACATAATGAGAAATATGTTGGGTTTATCCCACATCGGATGTAGAAGGGACTGGTGATCAAGTTATAAGTATAAGGGAAAGTCTCATCTCATGGGTTAGCGTTTGGGGTTGAGAGAAGTCCAACACCACCCGACACTAGTATCAAAGCCCAGGTTATAACAACTTTGATCCAATAGCCACAAAAGGGAGAAACTGATTGAGAGTTAGTCGACCAAAGGCCTGATGAAAGGTATTTGGATGCAAGATATTTATTCATATTCTGAAATATGAGAGGTCAAAAGTTGATGACAAGCCAAAGCAGTGTAGATTCTTGGGCCATGGGCATGAGGAATTGGCTACAGATTGTGGGATCTAGTTGTCAGGAAAGTGATTCGTAGAAGGGATGTGATTTTTCTTGAAGATCAGACAATCAAAGATGTTGAGAAAAGCATTCAAAACCATTTGTTGAGTATCCAGTCAACCTAGATCCAACTCCAAAAACCATGACAGATCCACTAAAAGAGCAGGTCTGTGAGACTATAGATGAAACACATGTCGGTAATGAACTAGTGCACGAGTAGCCAACTTCACCTTCTTTAGTCGATGTTCAGTTGGAAAAGTCCAACAGGGATCAAATGACTTATACAAAATATCAGTCTAATGAGTATATGATACATACTGATGGGGGAGAGCCAGACAACTATGACGAAAATATTTTGAGTGAAAACAAAAAATAAGTAGAGTAAAGACATGCAAGAAGAAATGAAATCTTTGCTTAAGAACTGCACTTATAACTTGGTACAACTTCCAAAAGACAAAAGATCTTTGAAGAATAAATAGGTTTACAAATTGAAAACTGTAGAGAATAACTCACTTATGAGGTATAAAGCTCGACTTGTTTTCAGGGGATTCAATGAGAAAAAGTGTGTTAATTTTGAAGATTTTTTTTTCTCCAATGGTTAAAATATCTTCAATACAGGTTATGTTTAGGTTAGCTGTCAGCTTGAATTTAAAGATTGAACAACTTGATGTGAAGATAACTTTCTACGCAGGGATTTAGAAGAAAAAAATTATATGGATCAACTAGAAGGATTCAAAGTCAATGGCACAGGGAATTTTGTGTGTCGATTGAAGAAAAGTTTGTACAGGCTCAAGTAGGCTACAAAACAGTGGTACAAGAAGTTTAACTAGTTTATGCTATATCACGGGTATACGAGGACTACTTTAGACAATTATATGTTCATGAAGATATTCCCAGATAGTAACTTCATCATTATCCTATTGTATATGGATGATACGCTGATTGTTGGTCAAAATGCAAGTAAGATTTAGAATTTGAAAAATTATCTCAGCAATAGATTTATAATAAAAGATTTGGAACCGAAAAAACAAATAGAAAGATTTGGTTATCTCAAGAATAATATATTGAGTAATTTTTGAAAATATTCAGTATGAACATGACGAAACCTGTTAGTTTTCCACTTTCAAGTCACTTCAAGTTAAGTTTAAGTAAGTGTCCTTCAAGTGAGAATGACAAGATGAAATCAAGAAAGCACACTATGTTTTAGCAGTTGGAAGATTAATGTATCTCTTAGTATGCACGAGGCCGGACATCACTCATGCAATTGGTGTTGTCAGATTTCTCTCGAATCCGCACAAAGAGCATTACGCAACAGTAAAATATTTTTTTATGTATCTTAGAGGCACTTCTAAATTTTGTTTATGTTTGTCAATGGAAAAATTGTGTTAAAAGGGTATACAAATGCAGACATGACAGACAATATCGATATGAGGAAGTACACATCGGGATACTTGATTACCTTTGCAGGTGGAGCAATATCGTGGCCATTCAGGTTACAAAAATATGTTGCTCTATCAACCACGAAAGCAAAATACATTGAGGTGACAAAATCATGTAAAGAGGTTTTGTGGTTGAATAAGTTTCTACAAGAGTTAGGTTTCTAACAAGAGAGGTACAAATCTTTACTACGACAATTAGAGTGCCATTTATCTGTCAAATAATTCAATTTTTCATGTGAGATCCAAACACGTTGACATGAGGCACCATTGGATTCGTGATGTATTTGATATGAAGTTACTACAACTTGTGAAGAAACACACATATGAGAATGACTCATATATGATGACAAAATTTTTTTTGAGACAGATGCTTGAGAGTCGCAGAGAGAGAGAGAACAAGTCTCCTGCATTTTCCTACATGAGCTGGAGCAGGAGATTTGTTGGGTAGGTCCAATCCATGTTAGGGTAGACCTAACCCCATGTCCACTTGGGCCTTAATTAATTTTTTTTTTTTTATAGAAATGCTATTTTTACCATTAAAATTAAAATGAGTCACTGCTTGCAAGCCCATATTGAAAAATACCACCTATATATTTATTATTTAAGATAACTTCAAATACATATTCTCTTACTACATCAATAACAATATAATAAATGGGAGATGCAAATGTTATTATCCATCAACAATTTATTGTCCAACAATAATGTTAATAGCAATATAATGAATAGGAAATGCAAATGTTGTTATACAACAACAATGTCAACAATAACATAATGAATAGGGGATGTAAATGTTACTGTACAACAAACAATTACCATATACTAATTGAATTTTTTTTCTAAACTTAAATAGCCATATGGGTATAAAAATGAATTAGTAACGGGTCATGGGACCCATTATAAAATACCAAATAAAAAAGGCCCATTTGGTTTTTGTTAATGACATAACAAAAGGAAATAATAAAAGCCCACTAGAGCTACTTTAAGGGGGTGAAATAATAAGAAGGTGTCGCCTTCTTTTTGGTGCATACGAAAAAGAGTTAAATACAATAAATAAGGTGCGGCAATTTAGAGAGAGAAAAAACAAAAAAAAAAAAAAAAAAAAAAAAATTGCGCTTTGGCTTGACGATTTGATGGGCGATTTGGATTCTAATTTGGCTGAAATTTCAAGGGTCTATTCTCAGCATCAAGTACTTCATTTCCATTGCTCTAGATCTTAGGTAACCCTCTTCCAATTGGTGATTTGGTATTCTTCTCTAAACCCATTTTTATCATTTCTTGTGAAATACACCATCTACAGTGATGTTTATGTAGTGATCCGAGGGTTTTTCTCTCGAAGGTGTGAACAATTATAAACCTATTATTTTGTGATAGTGGGAATTGATATTGGACTTCGATCCCGTGATTTTTTTTCCGCCTGGGATTTTCTACGTAAAAATTATGTCTCCCGCTTTATTTATTACTTGATTTATCCTGATTAATATTTGTGGATTTTTAAATCAATAATCCCATATTAATCACATAAAGAGAAAAAATAAATTTAATTAATTGGTAATTTTTTCAATAAAGTGGTATCAAAGTACATGTTACAACAACTCTGGCTCAATAGCCACAGCGAAGAGAGACTAGTCAAAGGTTAGCTAACCAAAGGCCCGACGCATGAGGAGAGATTATTAAGTTTATCCCACATTAGATCTGGAAAGGGGCTGGTGGTCAAATTATAAGCGTGAGAGAAAGCTTGACCTCAAGAGCTAGCTTTAGGGTTGAAGAAGGCCCAAGACCACCCTTGCACTGGTATCAGAGCCATGTCCCTAACTTAGTCATGTGGATGATTTCCTTAGAATGTAGAAAAAAATGTGGTGGGCTCTGGTTAGCTCGCGATGATATCTGTGGATGAGTTCTATTAGACAGGCGATATGCTCCGGATGCTGCATAAACGTGTCCTGACCCCAACACAAACCCAACACGGTGAAAAATAGTTAACCTAGGTAGAGCAAACCCTCAAGGTAGATGGTATGTAGGTGCTTCACGTAATGTGTGTTCTCCAACGCGGTAGAGATGAGTTAACCAAGCTCTTAAAGTATGTAGTGCTCTAGTTCTTCACTTAAATCGTGTTCTCCAATCTGATAAAGATAAGTAGTTGACCTTGGTAGAGAGTGGACGTATGGATGATCGTTTAAGGGGAGGCTTAATGGTCCCTTGTTCAAGAAAAAGATTGTTAGGTGTACGACCAAAGTCCCACATCGGCTATAAGTGGGAAGGATCATGGGTTTATAAATATGGACAATATCTTCATTGGTATGAGGCCTTTTGGACAGAGTCCAAAAGCAAAATCACGAGGATTTAGGCCCAAAGTGGACAATATCATACCAATGTGGAGATATATGTGGGTTCATCCTTATAACAAGCATGACATGTAGTGTTCATATCCCCAACCAAATAGTTATTAGATCTAAATGTAGGATTCTAATTTTTTGTGCTTTTCGATTTGAGGCCTAGACTATCAAACATGTTTGAAATTTGAAAATTTATAAATGCAAGAGATCTTGCGTCTGAAATTGGCCAAAAACCATATCTAGATGACTTCAAATGAAAAAGTAAAGAACATAAAAGTTGAATATTAGGTTGAAAGATTCAAAAATTCGCCTCACATGCACACTTTAACTCTAAATTGCAAAATATTGACATTGTAAGAACTTTACACATGCCAGATGCTTGAACTTAAGCATGTTATTTTTTAAAAAAAATTATTATAAGTTTGTTTTAACAAGTTCTAAACATATTTGAATGCAAAAATGGATATATTTCACGTAACAAAACTTCATGGAATACCAATTTTTTGAATAACCAAATTTATATTTGTTGAATTATGAAGCGGGTCAGGTTGACCTGTGAAGCGTCCACATGGGCCCCATGTTTCATGGATAGTTACCATGTGAATGGGTATACCTCTTGATCTCAACGATCACGTCTATTCGGTAAACACCCATTGGAACAAACACACCCTTTGGGATTTTCTCTATAAATATGCATTAATACCTCTAAGGTTATATTCCCATCAGATTATAGAAAATTTGAATGACCTTGGTTAGTGAGTGTGTGGATATTATTAGAAAATACTCTAGTAGTATTGTTTTTGCCGACGAAAGAAGAAACAAAGAACGGGTTGTAAACGAGTCTTCCGAATCCGAAAGGTTCACTTTCGATTTTAATATTTCCACATCAGTCTACATTAGTATCAGAGCTTTATAGACTTGTTTCGCTAAATCATGTTGTTATAGGGCATGAATGGTAGTTTTCTATGGAAGAAAATAGTTTTTTATATTAGTGGCCGAAAAATATTTTTTCTGAAAAGTTTGATATTTCTTAAAAAAAATTATATAAAAAACATTCTACATTTCGTTAAGAATTCAATGATATAAATTTTATAAAATTTGGACTTATGGTTGATTTTATATGATTTTTTAAAAATTAAAAATGTAGAAGTTGTGCATTGTTCATTGGCTACTTTCTGGTTTTGTTGAGTGAAAAAGATGACACAAAACGACGTTGTTTCATTTGGTTGTTGAAATGATATGACGCGTCTTCTTTTAATTTAGGAAAAAGTACATTTTAAACCCTCTAGGTATTAGCACATTTGTAAATGGTTCCTCTCCATTTGAGCGTTTTATTTTAAACCCTTTATGTACAAGCACATTTTTAAATTGTCATTCTGTCAAAAAATCTGTTAAAATTAACAGAATGTAGGGGCAAAACAATCTTTTTTACTTATTTTTAATTTTTTTAATGATTTTTTCTTTTTATTTTCTATTCTTCATTTTTTTCTCTCTCCCGCTCAACTCTATCTTTTTCTCTTCCATTCTTTCTTCCTCTCTCTCTCTCTCTCCCCTTGCCGGCTGAAATCACCCCTCGTAACAGATAGTGAACTACCCTTGTTATGGAGGGTGAACACCCCACTGTTGCGGGGGTGGTTCACCCCCATAATAGGGGGTGACACCCCCATAACAGGGGATATTTCACCCCCCATAAAAAGGGGTGGAATCACCTCGAAACAGGGGGTGGTTCCATCTCTCATAACAGGGGGTGAACCACCCCCTATTTCAGGGGTAATTCGACCCCCAAAATAGGAGGTGGTTCTACCCCCGTAACAGGGGGTGCCACCCCATGTTTAGGGGGTGTTTTACCCCCCGCAATAGTGGGTGTTCACTCCCCATAATAGGGGGTGAAACACCTCCTGTTTCCATCCCTCATAACAGGGGGTGGTTCACCTCCTGTTACGGGGGTTCGGGCCAACGAAGAGAGGGAGGAAAAGAGAAGAAGAAATAGATAGAGGGGGAAAGAAGAAAAAGAAAGTATTGAGCGAGAGAGAGAGAGAAGTTAAACAATAAAAAAATAAAATAAATGAAAAGAAAAAGAAAAAAAGACTAAGAAATGATTAAAAAATGAAAAAATATGAAATGACAATTTTGCCCTCAAAATTCTGTTAGTTTGGATGGAATTTTTGACGGAAGGACCAAATAAAAATGTGTTTATACCTAGAGGGTTTAAAATAAAACTCTCAAACAGAGAGTGTTTAATTTATTCACACTTTAAATAACAAAGTGTTATTTTGGTTCATTGGCACCTCCTTGTGCTAGGGTAGTTGAAATGACGTGGCGGTCAAGGGTTCAAATCCTTGTGAGTTTAATTATTTTTAGCCATGTACCAGGAGGTCCCTTTTTGCAATTTCATTGACTGATCAAACCTAAGTGTTTTTTATTGCACCAAGAACTTTTTTTGCCATATCTATTCTGCCGCCGCCGCCGCCGTCGCCTTCTCCGTTACCGTCGATGTCGCCATTGCCGTCTCTGTTCATCTTCACCAACTCTATCGCCGCTCCCCTTCACTGTTCGTCTTCGCCGTCGTCTTTTCCTTCAATATTGTTGTTCACCTCCGCCGTTGGCCATTCGCTGTCCGCTATTGCCCTTCACTGTTAATCGTTCGCTTTCGCCGTTCTCCGTTCCCGTTCCATAGCCGCAACCCTGTAACGATTCACAATTCCATTGAAAGCGGCATCTAGGGTTCGGTTAATAATTACACTTTCGCCCCATGTTTTAAATTTAGTTTCAATTTTGTTTCTTTTTGTTTTAACACTTTCATCCCCAAAAGATGAAAGTAACACTTTCTTTTACTTTTTTACACTTCCATTCTCAAAAAGATCAATTTTTAGAATTCAACAATTGGCCCCAAAAATTGTTTTTTATTGTGTGTTAAATGTAACACTTCCTAAAAAATGCCAAAAATCAAAATACAAGGTGCGTGTGGAATGTAACACTGTCTAGTGTGTTGAATGTAACACTGTCTAATATTCTCAAAAATTATCTTCTCATACAAATTGTCTAATAGATCAAAACATCATAAACTTGAATAGATTAGAATTAAACTTCTATCAATCCAAACATTGTCTAACTAAAACACAAACTGTGCATGTTAAATGTAACATCCAATTTGTTTCGGAATAATATCAAACATTCATGTCTAAAATGTAACATTGTTTAACTAAAACATCATACATAATTTCTATTTTTTACACTTTCCTCCCTAAAACCTTCATAACTTTTTTTTGACACCCCAATTGTTTTCACTTGTCTAATCTTGACAAAATTCAAAAAACTCATGTGTATTGAATATAACACTCTCTGATCTTATCAAACTATTCAAAAATAATATTCTTGTTGAATGTAATATTTCCTAATATTGTCAAAAGTCAAAATTCAAAATTTCAAAATGGGTGTTGAATATAACATTGTCTCAGTGTTGAATGTAACACTGTCTAATATTCTCAAAAAATATTTTTTTTTGAAAATTCAAAAAATTGAAACTATTGTTTATCATAAATAAATTTTTAGAGAATTCAATAACATTAATTACATTTCTCACCCCTTATTATGTTTTAGATCAAACCACATATCATATGTTTTAAAGTTTTCAAACCCCCTAATTTGTTTTCAATATGTGTGTTGAATGTAACACTCTCTGATCGTGTCAAACTATTCAAAAATAATATTCTTGTTGAATGTAACACTTCAACAAGGTATCTGCTATCTGATCTTATCAAAAAATACAATATGAGTGTTGAATATAACAATTGTGCGTGTTAAATGTAACATTCTCTGAATTAAGCATAGGAAAAAAAGACCTATCAATCCCAAACATATGAGATATCTTCTCACCATGCAAAACACTTTAATCGACTTAACTCAACCAAAATTAAATTCTCATCATGCTCAAAACTTGATAACCCAAAACATAATAAGCTGAACTAACTTCTAGCCAAACCAAAAATAAAATCAACCGAAGACACACCAATAAAGTGTGGGTGCTCACAAACAATATACGTGTTGAATGTAACGCTATCTAATGTTGTCAAAAATTCAAATACAACATGAGTGTTGAATGTTACACTGTTTGACCTTGTCACATTAAAAAACAAATATGCGTGTTGAATGTAACAGTGTCTGTGTATTAAATGTAACACTGTCTAATAATTCCCAAAATTCAAATGCGTGTTGAATGTAACAATATTTGATCTTGTCGCATATTCAAAAAATAAATATGCGTGTTGAATGTAATATTGTCAGTGTGTTGAATGTAACACTGTCTAAATAATCTCAAAAATCAAACTTTTAGAAAATTTAACAATTGAACCCAATTGTTTCAATGTGTGTGTTGAATGTTACACTTCTTAGATTACCAAAAAATCAAATTGCAAATTGTCTGATTGAACAATGAAGGAGTCAGCGATTATCATGATTTGGGTGTTTAATGCCTTGAAGATGGAAGCATTGAAACATTGCCTTGTTATCCTCGCAATTCAGAATTCGGGATTCATTTGCCTTCTCCAATCTGGGTTTCTCCAAATCCATGTTAACAACATGTGTGTTCTTCCATGTTTTTGTGCTCTATTTTAATAATTCAAATCTATCTGCTTGTACCCTAAAAAAGGAGTTTTACAATGGCAAGGTTTTTAAATTCTTGGATCAATCAAAAGTTTTATCAATATGATTTTGAGTTGCCAATTTTAGTTCAACATGGAAATTGAATCATGCCCTTTTCATTTTGTGCAGACATACAACTATTATCATAAGAAAATGAAAAGAAATTTAAGGAAATCGGATCAAGAAAAATATGTGTTGAATGTAACATTGTCTAATAATCCACTGAAATTAGTTGAAAATCGACAAAAATCGACCAGATCTAAGCTAGAACTGTTCTATTCAACATCAAATCTAAGCAAAAACATTCCAAAAAAAATCGTTTGAATCGACCATTGAAAAATCACACATGGACGCAAATCGAACATGAAAAATTGAACAACGATAAACGATCAAAAACACGAAACCACAACTGAAGACCGTATCAAATAAGAAACAATCAAACATTATACCCCAAAAGCAATAAAAAAAGATCGATAAAATATGATTACTAGAACTTCAAGTCCACATCACATAAAAAAACACCAATCAAATCACCTTTGCACCATCGTCGTATGCTATGGAAACCTGCATACAAAATGAAATTTGAACCCAAATTCATGTGAGAAATCAACAAATTCAGAATGCGTGTTGAATGTAACACTGTATAAATATTGTCAAAAAATCAAATTTCAAAGTGTTGAATGTAACACTATCTGTCTTGTCAAAAATTTAAATACAATATGAGTGTTGAATGTAACAACTGTGCGTGTTGAACAAAGATCAAACAAATATGAACAAAAATTACTTTCAGTTTCAAAACCAAGATCAAACAAATATGAACAGAAATTATAGGCCGAATGAACAAAAATTGTAGGCCGAAATCAAACAAACAAGATAAAAAAATATGAAGAAAAATATGAACAAGTTTCAGAACATCCAATATGCAAACAGAAATCCTTGCTAAGAGGCAACAGTGAACGCCAAATATTTGTTGAACAAAGATCAAACAAATATGAACAAATATGAACTGAAATTACTTTTAGTTTCAAAACCAAGATCAAGCAAATATGAACAGAAATTGTAGGCCGAATGAACAAAAATTGTAGGCCGAAATCAAACAAACAAGATCAAAAAATATGAACAAGTTTCATAACATCCAGTATGCAAACAGAAATCCTTGCTAAGGGGCGACAGCGAACGCCAAATGTTGCCTTAGTAATACCATAAATTTCATAAACGAAACAAACACCAACACTTTGAGCATGTACATACCAGATTGGAATACCCAACAACACTTAGAGCATGAAACGAAAAAATACTTCTTCGAACTCATAGGTCTCACAGGAAATTGAAGCGATTATCATGAAAATAAGATGAAAATAGAGTGTTGGTGAAATCAAAATTGAAATGAACAAATCGAAAATTGAAATCGAGATAGAGAGAGAGGGGATCTCACGCATATGGTTGTAAGAGGACAACGATCGACGACGGACGGTGATACCAATCGGCAATGGAGGGCAGTGATTGAAGACCAAAAATTATCGTTGATAGAGGGCATCTACATGAAATAATTTCATCATTTATTTCATCACTAAACCCTAAAAATCAATTTTGGAAAAATGAACAAATCGAAATCAATAAATTAAAAAATCAAAAAATAAAATCGACCCAGATAGAAAGAGATAGAGTTTACACGGATAGCAGTGGAGGCGAAGACAACAACGATGGCTGTGTAGACGACGTCGACGATTACTAATGGTAACGATAGAGAGCAGTAACAACGATGGAGATGAAGACGATTACATTAGTGGATAGTCGAGACGGCAAATGGAGGAGAGTATTCGACAGCGAATTTAGAAGAACAACTGAGAAGACAGCGATGGAGAAGAGCAACGGTGATGGAGAAGAGCGAGACAACAACGGAGCTTGTCATCTGAGAGGTGAAAACGCATGAATGAAAGAGAGAGATAGAGTAGGGTTAATGAGTAAGGGCAAAATAGTAATCTGACTTTTGAAATTTTTTAAAAATGGGACTAATCAATTCAAATAATTACAGGGATGAGAGTTTTTGGTTTAGTTATAACTAATTGGTATTAAGTGGTACATGGAAAGTAAACACAGTACTTGATGGTAATTGTTCCTTATTTTTATTCAATTCCTTTAAAAATGAGAAAAAAAAACTATTTTTTTTTTCGTCTAAGGGAGTTCAAACCCCTGCACTTTAAGTTATTAACAATGCCTCACAACCACTAGGACAAGACAAAGATCTGTTAGTATAGCAAAGCAGTTTTTATACAGATGCACATATTTAAGTTATAGTGCACCAACCACATGCTTAATTGCATAGCTTGACATGAAATTTGATTCCGTTACTTGTGAACATAAATTATATGTGAAATTTTCATGTTATTTAATTTGTGGGTAATAATGAGTTGAGATATATTTTTCTCATTTTTGTTTTGTGCATAATGTATCTAAAAATTATATTTAAATCTATAAATACAAGAGATGATTATGAGTATAGCGAAATTTTCGATCTTGTACTATAGAATATGTGTTATTTTTTAGATTTGATTATTGAGGTAAAATAATTAGTATGTATGCTAATATCCTAATGTGCATAAAATGTAGTAAAATGACTTTAACAAATTTAGTAGTGGACCTCGCTAAAGTTGAGAAATTGAATGGGAATAACTACGATATTTGGCATTGTAAGATTCAATATCTCCTAAATGAGCAAGAGGTTCTAGAAACACTGACACATAGCATGAAATTACCTCTTGAATGTAATTCTGCCCAACACCGGAATGAGATGGAAACCTATCAAAATTGGGCCAAGAAAGATCGTTGTGTAAGATTCACTATGTTAAGCTATATGCACGATGATTTGATTGATGATTATGAAGGTTATGCCACCGTACTAGAGATGTGGAATGCCTTGAAGTTGGCATTTGCCGGGAACATCAGCAACTAGGCTGCAATCCTTGATGCTTAAGTTTGAAACATATAAGATGTCTCTCAAAACAAAGATGGTTGAGTATCTTCA
This sequence comes from Eucommia ulmoides, assembly GCA_016647705.1. Lineage (NCBI taxonomy): Eukaryota > Viridiplantae > Streptophyta > Magnoliopsida > Garryales > Eucommiaceae > Eucommia > Eucommia ulmoides. Next base: position 27,632,163 of record CM028338.1, on the reverse strand, counting down.
AAAAATGTCGCCTATAGTATGCGACCTAAAGGCAGTTGGTAACAACTTATCTAATAAGCGACAAATCTTTGTAGTGTTTTGCTCCTTGCCTAATTCTTAAGAGCAAGTGAAGTTTACAACGACGCACAATGAAACTATCAAAACTTTTATCCAATTAGAATTTCATTTGGAATTGGAAGTAGAGAGGTTGGAGTCATAAAGCAATACTTCTATGTTTGTTGCTGAGTCTGACCATCACCAGACATTTGGGTCTAAGCGAAAGTGTCAAGACAAAGCGCAACAAGGAAGAATAGGAGGATTTGTTTATAAAAAGATAAAGGGCAGAAAGTATCAAAAATGAAAGAATGGAGGAAAGAAAGACAAGTCTAAGCTAAATAAAGTATTACAACTGTGATGAACTTGCTCACTTCGCAAGTGAATGCACTAAGTCGAAGAAGGTACAAACCAACTCTATCTTTCAAAATGACGCCTATATGTGTAGTCATGTCTTGGTTGCTCATTAATTTCCTAATTGGATTGTAAATACTGGAGCAACAAGACACGTTGCAAAAGATCGAGTAGGGTTCATTGAGTATTACAGAATTTCAATTGGGAGTCAACGTATTTACATAGGGAATATCACTAGCGGAGATGTGATAGGGATTGGAACCTATCAATTAAAGATGCGTTTTGGATGCTCCGTGCTTCTCTATGATGTTCTCTATGCTCCTAGAATTCAATGAAACTTAATGTCTGTTGTCACCATGGCGGGACTATGTTTTTCTCTCAGTTTCACTATTGACTCTGTTCAATTTTATTTAGACTCCGTGTTTTATGGTAGTGGACGCATCATAGATGGATTTTATATACTAGATGTTGATGATTCTTATATTTTGATACACATTTAACTTCTAGTAATAATAATTCTATTTCATTTACATTTGTTACATGGCATGTGAGACTTGGTTATATTGGGCAAAAAAAAGTGACAAGATTAGCTCAATAAGGACTTTTAGGTTTACTCTCTAGAGTTAACTTACCTGTCTGTGAAACTTGTTTAGCTGGAAAGGCCACAAGAAAGCCTTTTGGTAAGGCTACTCACAAATCAAAGGCATTAGATTGCTTCTAAAGATTTGTTCATTTAGTTGAGAATCAAAGAAGTAAAAATATTAAGATTTTACGTATTGACCAAGGACGTGAGTATTTGTCTGAACAATTCAAGGACTTACGTGATAATAGAGGCATCATTAGACAGTTGACGATTCTCGGTACTCCACAACCAAATGGAGTAACTGAGCGTAGGAATCGAACTTTATTGGATATGGTTAGGTCAATGATGGCACATGCTATAATCCACCAATCAATTTTTGGGGAGATGCTTTTATTAACAACAACCTATATCTTTAATAGAATGGCCTCCAAGTCAGTACTATCTACACCATATAAGTTATGGACTAATTTAAACCAAAATTATAACATTACCACCATCGGGATCTACAGGTTATGTTCACGTTACATCACATGCACATAAAAAAATGGGGTCTTATAGCTCAAAAAGTGCACATTCATTAGATATATTGATCTCTCCAAAGGATATTTGATGTTACATGAACGTTTTATGGCGTATTGATTAAGATTGAGTCACGCAATGTCGAATTTATGGAAAATGAGTTTCCAAGAGGTAGTAAAGAACTTTATGAGCTAGATTAGTCAAATGATAACTCTACATCATCACTCGACGAGAGTGGGGAAATTAATCCTCGTCCTTTTACAAGTACGCCAATGATTACCGAGTATAGTAGGAGAGATTTAGAGAATAGTGGGAGTGCACCACAAAATAATAATTCTTAAACTCTTCAACTGCAGAGAAGTCAACGTGGAAATATTCCTCGACGTCTATTTAGGATTGATGAAGAATTTTTCATGTGTTCTTAACTAGAAGAAGACGAGCGTTCCTATTATCAAGAGACTTTATTATTATCGTCTGCTGCTAAAGAATGGATAACTGTAATGGAAGATGAGATTAGTTCAATGCAAAAAAAATAAAGTATAGGAACTAATTGATCTTTTGCCTGGACAAAAATCTATTCGAAACAAATAGGTTTTAAAGATAAAACATCAGGTAGATGGATCTATTGATAAGTACAAAGCTCGTTCCATGGCGAAATGTTACGCTTAAAAAAAGGGTTAGACTATGAGAAAACTTTTTCACCTGTTGTTACGTTTGCCTGTATTCGCCTAATCCTAGCCATTGTCGCCCATTTGGATCTATAATTTTTTTAAATGGATGTTAAGACTATTTTTCTCAATGGAGAACTAGATGAAAAGATCTACATATATCAACCTAATGGTTTTGTGGCCAAGGGACAAGAGCGCAAAGTGTGCAAGCTAAAACACTCATTTTATGGGCTAAAACAATCATCTAGATAATGGTACCTCAAATTCTATCAAGCCATAATTACTTTTGGCTTTATCATGACTAAGGAAGACGATATGTAGACGATACTTTTGATATGAAGGACATGGGTGAATAAAATTATGTACTTGGTGTTAAAATTATTAGAGAGCGTTTTAAGAAACTTTTTGCTTTGTCTCAAGAGACTTATATCACGAAGATAATTGAACGATTTCGAATACATAATACTAAGCCTATAGACAATCCTGTTGAGAAGGGTAGTATTTTGAGTCTTGATCTTTGTCCTAGAACTAATGTTGAAAAAGAAGAGATGTCTCGTATTCTATATGGAAGTGAAATTGGAAGCCTAATGTATGCTATGATGTGTATACGACTAGACATGTGTTATGCTATGAGGTTAGTTAGTCATTTATGTTGGCTTAGAGATTGATCCAAGAGGGAGGTGGATTGGATCTATACAAACTTTTCGTTAATCTCTCTACTAAACTTTCAAATCAAACTCGTTAGTTCTTATGTTTGTGTGTGCAGCAGAATAATCAATCAAATCAAAATAATCAAAGTAAAGAGTAAGGGATAGAGACAATCAAACCACAAGACACAAGAAAATTATAGTAGTTTAGTAAAACTATTTTGACTAGTCTACTCCTCTGTGCTTCCTACGAAGAGTTCTAATTCACTAATGTTTAATTTTCTTACGGATGAAGATTAAACCGTTTACAAAATCTTCTTTTCGATGAGATTGGCCCATCACTACCAAAGGCGCCTCATTTGGTCTTCTTCAACTTCTTCACAAGTTGATGTTGATGTAGTGATGTTGAGGATCTTCCTTGCTTGGATATTTATATGAAGTATAATATCTCAATACAACACTCAAAATGATTTTGTAATCTAACTTATAAAACCGACATTGGAGCTCTAAACACTCTCTATAAAGATTATAATACTTTGACTCTCTAGTGTTTAGTGTTTCTCATAAATATCACTCAAGAAAAGATAGATAAACTTTACGTACAAAAGTGATCAAGAAGTATAAGAATCAAAGAGATGGTGTAGAAGAATATCACTTTGTAGTATGGTTCTTTGAACCACTTTTGTATGATAGATCTTTGTAACTCACTTGATTGATACTTGGATAGATGGTTATTTTTTTCCAGCAATCTTCTCTCCTTATATAGATGTAGAGAATGTAGGAGGATATCACACTTGAATAGCTTGAGAGCAAAGTGATCGTTGGAAATCCTCTTCAAATTGTCAAGACACAAATGCAAGGCTCCTCTCCATTATCTCTGCAAATTTGTCAAGATTCCATCTCCTTTTTCCAACCTTATTAATGCTAGATAGTATAATTGAATGCAAATGACTTATAGTCCATTCTTGTCTTTGAGGTAGTGGAAAATTATAGTCATATATTCAATGAATACAATTGAGTATAGTTAGTAATAATGAATGTAGACAAATCATGATAGAAATATTCAAATATGGATGAGAATTATTAAAGGTAAGGCTCATCAATTTAAAATATGCAGCAAGTTGTTCAAGATAATATGTCATACACATTGTGGGAGACAAAGTACAGGCTAGCATTTAATGAGCTACCTTACCATAAAATCAAAATAATATTCTTTGTATTCCCACTTAGTTCATATTTTATACTTGTATTTTTATATGGTTTATGAATTTTAGCATTCATATATTTAATGTATAATATATATTATATATGTATACAATTCAATTAAACATATACAAATATTTCAAGATATTGAACACTTAGAATTCATTTCACATGAAGAAAACAAAATTTTCATACTAATTTAGCCAATTTGTCAATTAATCATAGATATAATGATGAACATATCAATTTATCATAAATATATCATGTAGACATGTTAAACTAACATATCATAACGTAATTTGAGCATTCCGATCAAGATTTGATATGCAAATCCAAGTTTAAGTTCATGACAAAAAAACTGTGAAATGTGTTCTTAAACCTTTGAAATAGTTTTGATCTAATTGATTCAATCAAATAATGATTTGAAATAGTTTTGATCAGACGTCGCAGCTTCGCCGTCTTCTTTGTTCGTCTTCGTCTGCGCCATCTTCTTCGTCGATCATCTTCTCCATAAGTGGTATTTCGTTGTCGTTTTGTTTTTTTATCTTGATTTTGATTTCTTCGATCTGATTTCGATCTTTCGTCGTCGTTTCGTTTTTTATTTTGATTTATTCATTCTGATTTGTGTTTGATTTTGATTTCGTTTCCGATTCCTATTTTTGATTTCGTTTCCGATTCCTATTTTTGATTTCGTTTTAGGGTTCGCGATGGCGAGAAATCATAGGCGAGAATCGTTTTAGGGTTCCTATTTTTTATTTTGTTTGTGTTTGGCGATGGCAATGGCGAGAAATCACATCGCGTTTGTGTTTGGCGACAGCGAGAAATCACAGGCGAGAATCAATTCTAGAACTAGAACAGAGAGGGGTAATACTTGGTTTTTGTTCTCAGTTTTATAAAAATAAGAGATTTGTAAAATGACGGAATTTCGAAATCTCATTATTTTACAAATCGCTCGAATTTGTCAAATCCCTTACCCAAACGCAACCTTAAGGAAGCGTCATTTGATGACTTCCTAGTCTTTATTTTTACCATTTTTTATATCATGTTAAAGTGAAGGTTTCTTATGAAGTTTTTCACCAAATCTAATTCTTATTATTTTGTTCAAACTTAATCCGAAATGCCTATCTTAGGTAAGATACTTCCTAAGCTTATCATTTCAAGATTCCAAATCACATTGGGAAATCAAAATGACAAGTTAAAAAAAAACTCTCCCTTAATCAATTTTCGTTTTTGAGAATTTGACCAAGACCATGAAAAACAAAGCCGATAGAAAATTAATTTAAGTAAAAATTTTGCCATCCGACTTAATTTTAGCAACTTTTAACATGTAAACAAGCATACCGACAACTTAAATTGGATGATTTGCAACATGTAAACAAGCATACCTTTTTACTTGCATATCATGAAACCATTTGTGAAATTTTTGGCCATTTCAATAGTAAAACCATCCACATGTTTTACACAAAGGTTAAATAAAGTTATGACCTTCACCTCCAACTTCATACTTGAGTCATTTAGTAAAATCTATAAAATAAAGATGTTAAGTTATAAGTTTACCACTTTATAATAACTTGAATTACTTAGCCATCTGAATTTAAAATTTTTATAAATTCTTATTACACAACCTTTTGAATCCTTTCATTACTAATGCACCAGCGCAGTCTAAGAGAAAAAATATTGTAGAGAAATTTGACATCCAATTTTAGAGAAAACACTCCAATTTGAGAATTTGTGATTTTAATTTGAGAATTTGATTCTTGATTTTGAAAACTTTTAATCAAATATTCTAATTTGATCAAAACATTGTGCAATTGGAATCACTTGAAGTGAAATTGGCCATTTCAAGATATCCGAATGGCCTTTAAAACCAAAATTAAACTAATTTAAAGTTAAATTATAAATTTAAACTTTTAATTTAATCCTTAAAGTTTCTAATTGGGTTTTCCCCTAATTGACCAATTTATTGTCCTAAATTTCCTCCTCAAAATTTTAATTGTTTGAATTGAGATTTAAAAATGTCAATTATACCCTTGGATCATTTAATTATTTGTTGAATTTTCAAATCAGATCCTAAAATTCTTTAAATTGAATCTCAAAATCTTATTAGGATTTTGTGAAATTAGTTAATGCTTCATTTTACCTTTATGAGGGAATTAATTTATTTATATGAAACAATAGTCCCAAATTTCAAAATAATATATTTGAATTTTATTTATTCTAACAAAGTAATTTTCTAAAAATTTTGTGGAAAAATGCGTCACTATTGTCAATCCTGTATTTATACATTGTGTAAATATTATCTGTAAAATTACAATATCAGGTATTAATAAAATATATTTTTTATATTATTCTTCAATCATATCAAAGTCACTTTAGACACAAATATTGAGTTGAAATGAATTTGTTATTTAATGTGATTAAGAAGTGATACCAAAGACATTTGGTAACTTATATTTTAAAATTTTCCTAGTCGGTATTGGATCGCTAAAACAAGTCTTTAACAATCTAAACTAGCGCATATGGTGTTTTCTCTAATGAGAATGGTGAGTTACAAATCATTAGTACACAATGGGACATCTTAGTGCAATAAAAGCCTAAAAATAATCATCCAAGATATCTCACATCGTAGCTTTGCTCAATATCAAAATTGAATATTTGAGTTATGATTGTACTTGTAATATTTTAACTTACGGTAGTGTGTATTAAATGTACGGGTTGTTATACTTTCTTAATATTGAGTATTATATTTTAGCCACAAAACATCAAATGTATTCATTGAGTATAGTAAAACATACATGTAAAGATTTGAGTATGCAAGATATGATCTATTACTCTCAACAAAAAGAGATTTATCCTATATGACTAGATTTAATATAAATCACCTAACCCTCTAGTCTAGGCAGTATGACGATTGAGATGAGATTCCAATTGATATTACAAGAGATTATCAATCAAATATATATATATATATATATGCCGAACCCACCTATCGACACCCTATCTCATGGTCCATCATTGGCTAGACAACTGGCACGTCTACAGAACCTATAACCTAGGCTCTGATACCACAAATGTCACACCCCACCTCGAGCACCCGTCACCCGAGGTCGGGCGTGACGTCGACTTGACACCACTTAACCAATCAACTAATATCTATACATACATATATACATACACATGCGCGCTACTATGAATTTGTTTCCAAGTATGTATATATATAAATATCCGTTTCAAAATTTGGGAGCATACCTGTCCCAAATATCCTCAACCAAAAATCACAAAACAACCTGAACTTTCGACAGTTCACATCCAACTGGCTTACTTCCAAAATGCCACTACCTTTGGACTCTATTTAGTACCAGTAGTGGACCAACTCCTAGCCGCAGTACCTGAAACCAAATATTTTATCGATGTATTGTCTTCATAATATAAAAAATATTTTTATTGAATCAAACATAAGTATTAAATACCACGTTTTAAAATATAATATAATATAACCACGTACCATACGGAAATCCAGTTTCTCTGTCACCAATGAAATAAACTCATATATTTAAAATACTCAATCCAAGCATTTTAAATCAACCAACCCAATCATTTTATAATCAACCAATCCAAACATCTCGTCATATAATAAAATACCACACACCACTCTCCTACTAGCCATAGAATCGTTTTTACCTCATGATCGGGAGTTACAACGGTACCGTAACCTGTACAATTGTGCCATCTAACGTAACTATCAGTGTCAGGGCCATTTATTATCCCCAATAGTAGGGGTACCACTTGCAGGATTTGCACTCCTGACGGGTCAATCAACCACCTGCAGGACTAATCATCTTGACATGTCATAATATCAACAACCGCCTGCAGGACTAATCCTCCTGACATGTCATAATAATCAACCACCTGCAGGACTAATTCTCCCGACAGGTCATAATAATCATTAACTACCTGCAGGATATGCCCTCCTGACAGGTCATAATAATCAACCACCAGTAGGACCGACACTCTTGACAGGTCAATAACAATAATCAACCACTTGCAGGACGTGCCCTCTTAACAGGTCAAAACCATCCCGCATGACATACCCTCCTAACGGAATCAAAACTATGGTACAGTCGGACAAAAATCACCTTCTACATTTAAAATCTATTTGATCCACATAAGGCCTAAAATCATCCAATTTTAATAAACACTTTTTTTTTTCACAATTTATACGAAAATAAAATTTGTAAATTTACATAGAAGATAGTACACTCATCTCGATTTCTGCACTGCAAATATATCACCGTTCAAAACCTACCGAGACGCTGTCGCCTGCAAACTTAATAGCGATAAGGCCTAAATTAATATTTTATTTAAAATAACCCTAATACGCAATGCGTGGCCCTAAAATGCACAATTTCCCATTCCCCAAATTTAATTATGCAAAATTATTATTTTGTCTGTTTCGCTACGTTAATATTTGCTATCCGAATTTATTAAGATTAACGATTACAAAAATTACTATTATGATTGTAAAAATTTTAATACTAACAATTTAATTTAACGAAAATAATAACCGATTGAAATTTTACCAGTTCCGAATTGCCCGTCGGCCAAGAAGTTGGTTTTGGGTTTTTTGTTTTTGTTTAATTTTCTTCTTCTTCTTTTTTTTTTTCATTTTTTTTTCTTCTCTTTTTCTTCTTCTTCCTGTTTTTTGTTTTGATCGCTGGATCTGACCGCTGCGGCAACAACCCATTTTTTTTCTATTCTGGGTTTCTGCTTCAGCTTCAGCCGATGCTCTCTATCCTCACCAGCTCCGACAATCTGACTCGCCACCCCTCCTCAACGATCAGAGCACACACACACACACACACATACCACAGGACACATACACACACGCCGATCACACATGCACACACGAAATCTATGACGGCACACACACACACACAATCACCGAATACACACACACACACTGTCGGACCAACATCGACGATCACACACCCATATACACGCCAGACGAACGGTGACTGATCACACATACACCCACGCAATCGACAATAAACAACACACACACACCTGATCGCCTGAGCACACACACACACACGACGGACGAAACAGAACAGAACACCCACGAAAAACCACATACACACACACGACGACACCCCCCCCCTCACAGTCGTTGGACGAACGACAACGATCCCACGACAATCACACATACGATCCACACATACACACACATCCGATCACATACACCCCCACACAGCAGTGACACACACACACAATCACACCGTCAGACAGACAGCGATGACACACACATACGCACGATTACCGGATGAACAACCCCACCGCAAACCGAATGAGCAGCCTGAACCCACACACCACCGGCGACTGCCCCCTCTCTCTCTCTGTTTTTTTTTTCTTTTCTATTTTTTTAATGATCAGTTGTATGCATGTGTGAATACATATATATGCATGATAATAGTGGTAGCTTTGATCCTTCTTGATTGCCACGTTTTTCATCTTTCTTTCTTTTTTCACAAATGTATCTTTATATATATATATATATATTTTTTATTTTATTTTTCAAATTACATTAATCTCTCCTAGTTTTCTTCAAGTTATTAGTTAAACCCAAAATCTAGAATTAATATTTTTATAATTGCTAATTGATCCCTAAATTTTTTTAAATAAATAATAAATGACACAATCTACCCCGTTATTTTTTAACTGTTCTAGAATGCAACTAAATGATGCGTATGCAAAAATTAGGGTCTTACAAGTAAGATCTGAAAATTACATTCAATGCAAAAGCGAAAAATTAACACAAAAAGAAAATAATAGATTATTTGTAAAATTTGGATGCAACATGGAAACTATTTTTAGTATTGCCGATTCCAAAAAAGAATTTTAGGAACAATTAAAGAAAATTAACAATGACGGGACAAATAATCAACAAAACTCATGAACTCAAATGGAAACAAAATGATGGAAAATGAGAAGTAGATCAAACCAGAAGAGGTAGTGGTGGTACTGGAGCCTAGAGGGGTGGTACGTGGTTGTGTCGCTGGTGTGATGATCAAATCCCTAATTAGAAAAACAAAAATAAAAAATTGAAAAGATTAAATCAGGAATTGGAATCTATGGAAGATGATTGTGATTTAAAAATAAGAAAATTGCTAATTAGAAATCATTAATCAGGAAATACAAAATTGAAAATGAAAATTAATGGAGATACTCTTATCGGGATGGGTCTTGGATCGATTTAGTGAAGAGCTGGACTGCTGGTTCTTTGATGGTGGCGGTTCATTAGAGCATGGTGGCTATTGAATCAAGCGTGGTGGAGGTTGAATCGAGCATTGTGGAGATTCAATCGGGCGTGTTGGTATCTGACAGATAAACAATTGTGGCCGGTGATGGTAGCAAGGTTGGTGAAGGTAGCAACGATGGTTGGAGGAGGGAGCAGTCAAGGGGAGATTGAGAAAGAGAGATAGAGCTAACTTGGTAGGGAAAGACGTGAGTACCAATCGACAAAAAGAGAGAATAATCGGTGGAAAAAAAAGGCTTAATAAATTGTAAGTGGGGAAGTGAATTAGGGTTAATTAATTGTGAGAGTGAGGGAGTGAATTAGGGTTAATTAATTTGAAAAAAAATGTTAGATTAAAGACAATTATAAATTATTTTCTTAAAATTATAATATCATTTCCTATTATGTCATATATAACTAATTAATATATATAACCTTATTTCAATTTCGAAAAACTTAATTTTCTTTAAATTATCTAATTTATATTATAAATATCTACTCCACAGTTCTTAACTAAAATATATAATTAATCAATATTATATTAATTTGATTTCCTTTTACATTAACCTGATTTCCTTTTTGGCCAATCTAGTTTCCTTACACAATCTTTAACTTATGTCCCTAAAATGTCCAAGGTAAAATATCTCTCAATTTTGTTCTAATTAGCAAAATTCGTCATGTTTTATATAATAAATTTGACAATCTATTTTATGTTTAGTCATTATTCTTGAATTCTCCCATGAGCCCATGTTCGTCATTGGTATATTTATCTTGAGTCACTAGTTTATTCATGACAAAAAAAGGGGAAATATTATTCATTCTTTGAAGAATTAAGGGGAAAGTTTTAATGCATACATTAAGGGAGTGCCTAATTATTTAATGATGATATTTATTTTAGGGGGTATTGATTTAGGGGGTATTGTTTCTATCTGTTATATACTTGCCACTGCGAAATTATTATTTTTTATATTTTGATGCAATGATGTTTTGTTAAGTGTTTGAGATAAAAGATTGTCAGACTCTAGTTAAGTTGACACCATGATATCTAAACATGGAGAGTCTGAAGAAGTCCGTGTAATAGTTAATCTATCACTTTTGGCAATTTTCTAGATAGGTTAGAATTATTTGTTCTTCGGTGTTTTGTCACCGAATTGCCAAAGGGAGAAATTGTTAGTCCCTAGTTTTTGTGTTAGCTTAATTTATTAATCCATTGGGTTGTATTTTTCGATTGTGTGAGTTTAATAGCATTGATGTGCCCTTTAACATCGAAGATTGAAGTCGAAAATCGCTAATTCCATCAAATAAATGTCTTCAAGCACTCCGTCCACTTTCAACAAGGTAATTATGATTCTCACATACACCTATCATCACTTGCACTGCCTAACACAGTTTTTAAAGATAAAATTAATCTACAAATAAAAATAAAAATAAAAATATTCATTTTATGCATCTAGATGTCCATTGTAAGCGTTCGTACAGTATCTGGGCAAAGTGACAAATGTCTAGATGGCCTAACTAACCAGCCGGATGGCATGCCTACTACTCTATAACTGTATAGACGACCATACGCGGCATTAGGACGATCTTGCACCGCTATGATGAATTAGACATGATTTTTCCTTCTAGGATTTTTGAAAGTATGGAAGAGTAGGGTTCTAGGTTTCTTGCTTATAAATACAAACCCTAGCTTCCCAAGTCCTGTGTGGTTTGAGATGATGATGAGAAGGTTTTCAAAAATCACCATCCAACATAGGAGGATCGTATTCAAAGGTCGTGTCCTTCTTGTGGGAAGAAATTAGTATCTACAAAAGTTGTGAAACACGAGTAACTGGTGAAGTTCGAAAGTGAGGAGCTTGGAAGACGTCATTGGCATAACATGGGTGAGAAGTTTCAAGAGGGTTTGAGGAAGCGGCCAACCAATTGCACAAAAGCAGCGCTATACATGTGAGTCTTCGGAGGACACGGTGCAGTGTAAGACTAGAAGCAAGTGGTTGTTGCAGTTGTACTACGCATGGCTTCATTACTAGATTCCTCATGTCGCAAAGCAGCGCAATGGTTTTTATCTTTTTAGGGGTTTCCATGAAAAATTTTCGTGTCACCCTTTTCTACACTTCTACATATTCATATGTTTGTGGTGTGAAATATATTTAATATTGTTGTTACTTGTATATTTCAAATAATATTGAAATTAGAGATAATTGATTTAAAACTGGTAGGCTAACTAGAACTAGAGGGTGTAAAATTTAAAAATTGCTTATTTGTCCCACTCTAGGATAATTTATAATAACTAACGGTTTTCACACTTCAACTGCACTCCTTGGATATCTTACACTCACATAGTCAAACAAGAGACTGCTTTAACACTTTCGTCAAACTCCTCACTCGGGTCATGTCCTTGATGGCTTCCAAACAATCCACATATCTCATCGACCTCAACCTTAATTGGGAACTCCCACTAGGCCACTCACGTTTCACATCTCATGCACTTTTCTATTCTCTACGCGTTGGTAGGGAATTAAGCACAATCTCAGGTATGATCTCGATGAAGATATGTAGTGGTGATGGTATTGAAAGCACTTGAATCAATATCAAAACCTTTAAAGCTCCAATAGAAAGATTGATTCAAGATGAGAGTTTCGCTCAGAGACTTATAAAAATTTTCAATAAAGTGACAAATTCTCTAAGATTGATTCAAGACAAGAGTTTCGTCAGGATTGTATTTATACGCAAAAACATCGCTTTAGAGACAAAGTTTGGCACCTTAAAGCACTTTTGGTTTTAGGTCAAAATCTAGTAAAACACATTGAGACAGCATTGTATTGTCCGGACTATAATTTTGACCTTTCAGAATGTTATCATTTAGAGTATCCACCATCCGGACGGTCAGTTTAACCATTTGAATGCACCGTAATATTTTTTTTATTTTTCTTTCTGAAAACCTATTTTTTGAAACTTCCAAATTTTAAAAACATTTAGTGTTGTACATTTAGTGCCATATGTGTGACACACTAAAATTACCTCTTCAAAACAATATAGAACACAAGAAGATTTATAAGAAGATGACATTCGGCGAGCAGATCTTCAAATGGAGCAAGTACACTGATCACACTAATGCTTACAATGCAAAACTAAATTGTAACTTAATGACCTTTGAATTTATCCAGTCACAAAAATTAGGGACCTAATAGGTTTGTTAAAGCAAATCCAATGCTCAATTTTTTTTTCATGATCAAGTATATTAAAATACAAATGAAAGAAAGAAATGAATGGATAATCCAAATTTTATTCATTAACAAAAAAATTGAATGTAAATAACCATTCTGCACTACCAATGGATAATCCATCTTCATCACCTATTATATCAACTCCAATGGATAATCATTCTCTTGGACCATTCCTATCATCAAATAAAAAAAAAAACTAATATGAAACGGTCGCAACAAGAAAAATTTGTAATCTCTTTTCTTCGCTTCTAATTTTGTCTCTCTCCATACTTCTCAACGATCCTAGAATGATGCACTTTGATCCATCACATATTGGAGAATCATGCCAAATAAAGAATTTTTACAAGCATTTTGACGTTGCTAAGCGCATCTTTTTCTTTAGAATAACATTTATTAGCTTTGAAAAATCATAGACATATATAAATTAACAGTAAGAAAATCTTTGTTCCATGTCTTTCACATAAAAAATGCCTCCTCCTTGAGTTCATCTCCGAGAAATTCTCTAGGAGCTTCTAAAAAACAACCACAAAACATGCCACCACCTTTGCTTCGATTCAACTAAACATGAATTCTCTTGATTTCTCTATGATCTACAATTACTAATCCAATGCTAATGATGGATAAAACCATGAGCTCGATGTCTCCCTCCAGAAATCCTCTTAAAAACATGTGCTTGCCATCTACAATATGTTTGGGACAAATGTTATTTTTTTTTTCAATTTCTTAATACTTACCTACATGTGCAATGCACATGTGCCCAGTTTAGCAACTAGATCTATTAGAGACAAAAAAATAAAAATAAAAATAAACTAAATATCAAATTGTAAATTTCAAAATTTTGAAACATGGACACCATTGCGATCACACCAATTTTCAGGGGGTACAAGTAGCCATTGGCCCAATGTGGCTTAGTGTGTTCCGTAGGAGTGGTCATGGGCCGGGCTTTAGTTAGAGTATTACAAAAAAAATATTAGGCCCTAACACGGTTCAGTCATATGATCGGGCCCTACTTTCATGCCTATACCCGGCTCTACAAAAAAAATCATGCCTAAGCCCGGCCCTATATTTTTTTCAATTTAAAAAATAAATACTAAAACATAAATATTGCCAAACCAATATTGACATTCACATTCATATAAAACTAATCCAAACCAAACCAACATTGTCATATGAACTAGAGTTGAAATTTAATTAATAGTTCTCGGGTTAGGTTTAAATTTTTTTGACTTTGTTCAAGTCCAACTCTAAATTTGATCGGACCTGAAAATCGAAGTCTAAGTCCTACTCACGGGCTTAAAACTAAAGTCCGTACTAAAAAAATAGAGCCGGGCTGGGTGGGACCTTGGGCCCGGAGCACCCTAGTGTTCGTTCAGATTCTTTTGCCCGTTTCTAATATTTTTATCCCCTTTTTCCTGTAATCTGTGCTAGGATCTGAAAACCCTAAAACCCTAGATGTTGCAGAGACAATATTGATTCAAAGAACTAGGGTTCTTCGCCATAACCTTCCCCTTACAATGCCGGGAAACGAATGCAGCGTTCGATTCGTACCTTCCTCCATCAAATTAGTTCCATTTTCTCCACCTTTTGACCACTGCCACCACACACCTCTCTTATCTGACCTCCAATTTAGCCCCCAAACCCTAACCTCAAGTCTCGCCAAAGCCAAACATTCAATTGATCACTTCATCGCTTCACTGAAGAACCCACGAATGCACAACCGTCTTAACCCGAAGAACTCAATCACCCAGTTCGTTGAAGCACTCAGAACCCCCAATAAAATCAACCCTTTCAACCCCAAGAATTCTATCGAAAAATTAATTTTCAATTCATTAGAAACAATTAAAAGATTCAATCCATTTTGTCCCGCACATCTATTGAATTCACCGCTTCTGTGCTCTGCGTCTTTGGCATTGACTCGAAATGATGAGGAAAATGCTGTGGGGCTGCCGAAGAGTGGTAGCGGGCACTCTTCTGCTAGGCATGACGAAGAGAGGGTATTGATCAGTGAGGTGCTGGTCAGGAACAAGGACGGCGAAGAGCTGGAGAGGAAGGACCTTGAGAACGAAGCCATGGCTGCATTGAAAGCTTCCCGCCCGAACTCGGCGCTAACAGTTCGGGAGGTCCAAGAGGATGTACACAGAATTATTGAGAGTGGGTACTTCTGTTCTTGCATGCCTGTGGCTGTGGATACTCGGGACGGTATACGACTGGTGTTCCAGGTATGCCATATATAAATGCATTAACTCGTGAATTGGTATGCCATATAAGAATTCAATTCATCATTATTTTTTTTAATTGTTATGTTTGGAATACATAGAATTGCATGTTGCCGGAATTTCAATTCTTATTTTAGGTCACTTTGATTATTGACAAATCCCACTAGAAATGGTTGAATTTGACAATTCTTTCTGGATCCCACTAGAAATGGTTGAATTTGACAATTATTTCTTTCCATTTTCTAGTCAAAATTTTCTATATTTGTTAAAGTCACAAGACAAGCTTCCATATCTATGAAGGATCTTCAGTCTTTGGTGAACTTTTGAATTTCATGTTTGCCCTTAAATAAAATTATAAAGATAATAGAATCCAGAATGCATTAATCTTACAGATTTTGAAGATAATTGCAGATCTTGAATTGGCAACAGTTCGCTGATTTGGTCGCTAGCCATCAATTTTCTTGGTCTTAGTTATTTTAGTGCTTTAATCCCTTTGCCGTTAACCATGAGTCTACGCAACATTCATGATTTGGAAGGACTTGTAGAAATGACAACATTGAGGTTCTGTTTGGATAAATGGATTTGAAATCAAGGGTTTTACATGTATTCATTTGTACGAAAAATATTACTCATCAATATCAATACCATCAAATTGAACCTTAAGAAGCAAGTTTTGAAAAAAAAAAAAAAAAGAAAGAAAAGAAAATTACAATGAAGTCCAAGTAGGATGGATTTCATATAACTTCTTTTGCCAATTCATTTCAAACCCTTCTATTTAGACACATGAATGTCTGCTTTTACTGTGTTGATATGCATCTCTACTATAGATTTTCAAATTCAAGTTATAATTTTCAGTTGTGCATGCATTGATTTCACATTCATCCATCTAAACACAATCTGATTTTATTCATAAATTTATTTATATTATTATAAAACATTGGTTGGAGTATTCTTTTTTTGGGCACTTAGCAAAAAAAAACAAAAAAAAAAAACTTATTGTATGTTTAAAACAGAAAATAAAATAAGACTCAAGTGAATTATTTTATTTAAATTTAAACATGTCAAATCGTTTTTAAATGATTTAATATCTATTTAATTCAATTCTTCCCTGAATTGATTCCAAACAGCCAACAGGCTGTTAAGACACCATGTGTTACCTTTGTTTAAGTGTATGTAAATGGATTGAACCTTCCGTGATATTTCTCTCGAGGACTTGCAGAATGCACAACAATCAGTTATTGGTGCTAGATGAATATGAGTTGCAGCCTGTGAGCCATGTCCCGTTCCCTTGGATAGAGAATAAGGGTGGTGTTTGAGAGTATGATTCTGGGTACTCACTGGTATATGGGGGGAAAGGGGAAACCATTTGGTGCAGTATTAGATAGAAGCGCACAAGGCTATTCTGAAATTTAATTTTTCATATATAGGTATATAATGAAATTTTATATGTTGAGGTTCTGTTGCTTTGATTTAACTTGTTTCTTTCTTATTCTAGCTTGAGATAACTTTGGTTTTTTGAGAAGTTATTTGGAGAGTTTATTTTCAGAAGTTTGTTCATTTTAAAATTTTTTCACTTGGATTTTCCCAAGCCTAGGATTACTTGTCTTTCTTTTGGACTTTATTTACTCATTGATGCCTGGGCACTTTCTTATGTGGAGAAATCTGAGGCCTATGTTGTTTTTGCTGAATGGACTAATCTGTAGAAAGTAGAAAGTTACTGGGTCCTAATTAAACAAAAAAAGTTTCTGGGTATTGTTTATTGTTTTCAAGGGTTACTATTTTGTGGAATGTCTCGAATACTTTTTTGCTAGCTACATGTGAAACATATGTTAGAACTTCGTAAGGAGGTCTTGGAGTTCTAAGGATTAGTAGAATTAAGACGGAATATGCATTGTAATACCGAGAAAAAAAAAATATATGCATTGTAATTTTAGCTGTATTCGAATTTTACGGGGATGTGTTAAAATTTGGTGACCAAGTGGTTTGTAAGGTTTATCATACTTAGATTTTGTGATTTAGGGTAAGCGATAACTTGAGTAGGACATGCTCATTGAATCAAGACAAAGTTGTTAATGCGGAGGAGTGAAGTTGTGCCCGATAGGTGGCTGTAGGATACCATTGAATGTATATTTATATGGTCGGCATAAAATCAACAATTTTATATGGTTCATAATATTGGTTGGGACTTGGACGGTAGACATGAATCATGTCCAAAACGATTACATAGTAAAATAATTGTTATATTAATAATGAGCATATTAGAGAGACGTTACGAATAACACCCTTTGGATAAGATGAGAAAAATTTGTCTAAGATATTTCGGACATGTACGTAAAGACTTGCAAAAATACTTGTTAGAAACTGTGAGTGATTTAATCAAAGTGGAAGGTGCTACGAGAAGAGAGGTAGACTTGGAAAACTTGGGAAGAGACAATTAGGATTAACTCGATGACATTGAATTTAGCGGATGAGATGACCCTAAAGAATATTTATGTTGTGAATGGAGACATGTAGGCAACCGTAATTAGTTGGGACACAGACTGTGTTGCTGTGGTACTTGTGAAACAAGGTGATTTATATATGGCAATACATAATTCATTTCTTTTCCTAATAGTTTAGCCTACAATGGGAAATTGTTGAGTATCAGATGCTCTGGAGATTCAAACTCAAGCTAGCAGTGGGACAAAAAGCTATATGATTGCATAAATTCAACAGACAGCAATGACAATTTATTGGAAGAAAGAATACTAATCTTCTCCATGATTGCCTGACTTAGAACCGACAATAGGAAACAATTTTGTTGACTTTAATCTGGTGTTACAGTAAAAAAATTTCAGTCTCTAGACTTGACCCACTCACTTCAAACACAGGTAGGAAAATGATAGAAACTTAATGAAACTTGGTCTTCCAACTATTTTAACAACGTAGAGGCAACTAGTCTTACTCCCAGCTAGAAAGTTCCTTACTTACCACGAGACTGGATCATGACCTAGGAAAAATTCCTAAGACCCATAAATCTATGAACAACAGGCTGGATACAATGTTATCAAATGTAAGATCTTCTCAGATTTAGTTGTAACAATCTAAACATCATTTGGTCTTGAAGCAACTCAAGAAATATTAACTAGAGTGTCTGTAGCGGGAATAACTACAAACAAGCAAGCCCTTCTATTTATGGTTCATACACTATGCTTTGATTAAGTGAGAGTGCTTCCAATTTGTAAAGAAATTTTGTCCCCATTTCTCCTTATTGCTCTTCTTTCATTAAAGTTACCAAACAAGATGAATGGGAACCATATGTTTTTTTTTTTTTTTTTTCTCTCTTCTCCTCATTTCTCTTATCCACACAAAACCTTGTTTTTTTCCCTTATCCAAACGAAACCTTAATGACTATCCCACACGCCTAAAGTTTCTGACACAAAACAATAGTACACAAGTCTTTATTGTTCATCCAAGCAGGTGAATATTGTTACTGTACATTTTAATGTCATTCAGATTTTTTTTTTTGGGGGGGTTGGGGGTGGGGTGTAGGGGGGATATGAAGCATGATAGGCATGCATCTAAACATCTGCAGTAACAGTTTTTCTTTTTGATGTTTGGGATGGAATAATTCATTCATGTTGTTTTCTTTTGGTATAAGGTAGAACCAAACCAAGAGTTCCAAGGTTTGGTGTGTGAAGGGGCTAATGTTCTTCCAACAAAGTTTGTAGAAGATGCCTTTTGTGATGGATACGGTATGTTTGGTTCCTCATGCCAATGTTCACATACACTTGATGCATGAATGTGGATGTATGTGTTTCTAACATTCTGTATGCCTAACAAAAAAATAAAAAAATAAAAAAAATTAAAGCGCTCTGTATGGGATTTTTGTTAAAAATTTATCCCATGTTGTAATGCTTTTGATTATTTCCATACTCGACTGATATTGGACCTCTGATTTGCTGATTCGATGTTAAGTCATGCAGGAAAAGTGGTTAATATTAGACGTCTGGATGAAGTAATAAACTCTATCAATGATTGGTACATGGAGAGAGGTCTTTTTGGAACGGTTTGTTTCTTTATTTCTGTTTTGAAAATAGCTTGCTAGGTTTTCTGAGATGCTGCAAGGGTGCATAATATTTTTGTCGTTGTCCTAACTTCGTGACCAATTTTTTTCTTTGCTAATGGTTTATCTGGTAACTGCGACAGGTTTCTGGTGTTGAGATCCTTTCTGGCGGTATTCTTAGGTTACAGGTTTCAGAAGCGGAAGTCAATAATATATCCATACGGTTTCTTGATAAGACGTAATAGACCTTTTGAATCTGTAGTTCTTATCACTTCTTATCACTTCTAAGTACCATATCTGTACTGAGACTTTAGAACAAAAAGAGCTATATTTACAATGAGATTAATATCCATCATATACTTTTATCTTCAGTGGTGAGCCAACTGTTGGAAAGACAAGACCTGAGACTATACTTCGACAACTTACTACCAAAAAAGGACAGGTTTCCTTCTGATAAAGTGTTCTTTTAAATATAATTTTGTCCATTTGTTTCAGCTGTGTGATATTATTACCTGATGGAGTCATAGTTCTTGAAATTTATGATTTTCTATACAAAAATCGTGTGATAAAATTTGTTGCAATTGATGGACGTTTTGTATTCTCGACATGCAGTCGAATGTCAATTAATTAGGAATTGATTTGTATGGCACAGTTCAGGGACTAGCCTGGTCGAATTTATCTTCATTGGTTCCAGCGTTCAGCCTTTGCTTCATTCTTCATGACTTCTATCTTTGTAAAAATCCCACATCGAGGCTTTCCCATATCCTTGTTTGATCAATGTTGTCCAATTGGTTTTCATCTTGATAATTCTGGCGCTTTAATTTATTTTTACAAATGACCCAGCAGTGGTATCTTATTAAAGGGTGTCGGTGTCTAGAGGTACCTGTCTCTATGTGTAATAGGTGTTTAACCCTGGCTATCAATCCATTAAGCTTTGAAGATCCTGTTGGCTGGATAGCAGGCACTTCTCTACCATTTTATGATTTTTTACGCCACTAAATTGAACCTTGTGAAGTGGTGAACAATTAGGGGAAATGCTTGTGAAATAGACGCCCACAAGGAGTTAGTTGTGGTAATTTAATACCATGATCAATGTCTATATTTGGGTAGCCATTTGGCCAAAAGTTGATGAGAGGAAGAGGCTAACTAAGGTGGCTTGGTTTTCGTCTCAAGTTGACCCCAAGGGTTTTACAGGTTGTGCCATTAATGTGTTTTAGACCTTTTTGCAAGAGATTTCTTTTTTTGAAACTCTGCTGTTTTTGGGCAATCACTAATAAGGTACCTTATCAGCCACTGCTAACAGCTAAAAAGATCTTCAACAGCTTCAGAAGGGAGCCAGTGTACAGAAACATGTTTAAGGTTTATGTTTTGGACTTCAGAAGGTAAAGACATTTGGGTCTATTTGGTTCGCAACTTTGAAATTTGTTCCCTGTTTTTCATTGACTATCAAATCATGTCCAAACTGATTTTCTGTTACAGAAACTATATCCAAAAAATTTGTTTTTCAGATTTTCTTTTTAAGGACAGATAACTTTGTATGCTATAGTATTGGTTTGAAGTGTGGCTTCACAATCTGGATTCTGGACCTCAATGCCAGCCTACTACTGCAATCTACATCTTTCAAAAACTAGATCTGCAGTCCCAATCTTGACACCATAATCCATCCTTTGAGAGGAAAATTGAATTTACTGTCAAGTTACTCTTCACGTGCAAGTAAGCAGATTTCAAAAGAACAGCAACTTTTGGAAATTATTTGGGAAATATCTTGGGCTTCCATTGGGGGCTAATTTAAAGTCTAATGTTATTTTGGAGCCGGTGATTGATAGGTTTCAGAAGCTTTTGCAGTATGAAATTCTAGGTATCTATCTATCTAAAAGGGGTGGGCTCACTCTAGCAAGAGTACGCTGGCTAATTCGCCAACCTATTATATTTCCCCCTTTACTTTGTTGGTGTGGGTGGAGAGAAACTTGGACAAGATTTAGAGGGGCTTTAGTTGGGGAAACTCAAAGGAGGAAATAAAAATCCACTTTGTTGGGAGGGAGAAGATTTGTTGGCCTTTTCAAGAGGGTTACCTAAAGAATCTTGGAGAAGATTTAGCGTGACTTTCTTTGGGGTGACTCTGAGGAGGAAAGAAAGATCCACTTGGTTGGATGGGAGAAGATTTGTCGACTTGTGTAAGAGGGTAGCCTGAAGAAACTTGGAGAAGATTTAGAGGGGACTTTATTTGGGGTGCTTCGGAGGAGGAAAGAAAGATCCACTTGGTTGCGTGGGAGAAGATTTGTCGTCCTTTGCTAGAAGGTGGCCTTGGTGTTCTCAGGTTAAGAACTTTTAATCAGGCTCTTCTTGGCAAGTGATTGTGGTGGTATGCTTTTGAGCCAGAAAGATTATGGAGACTTGTGGTGGTCGGGAGGTTTGGTGTTGGTAGGTTGGAGTTGTTTACAGGGGTGGTTGGTGGATTGCCTGGAGTTGGGGTTTGGAAGGTGATTATGAGATTTGTGGATGTTTTCTGCCTCACGTCAATTTCTGTGTCGATAATGATAGGATAGATTGGTTTTGGCAGGATTGGTGGCTTGGGGAATCAAAGCTCTACATTAGGTTTCAAACTGGTTTTGCGGTGGTTCGAAGCAAATGAGTTTTGGTGCATGAGTACTACTACTACATAGTTTTAAGGGAGCTGTTGTCACTGGCACTTACGTTTAGGGGAGATCTGTTCGACTGGGAATTACCTGAAATGGAAGAGTTCCGTGCACTCGTCCAAACGAAGGTTAATCAACACAGAGGAGGAGGAAGAGGAAGATATGCTTGAGTGGGTTGGTGATTTAAGAGGGCTCTCAGTCAAATCATTTTATCAGTTGTTGAAGGGGGCTCACAATGTCTCTTTTCCTTGGAGAAATATTGGAGGTCAAATGCTCTGATTTAATTGAACTTATTTTGTCCGGTAGTGGTTGGTAGCCTGGAATGCCATTCTCACGTTGGACAATCTGAAGAGATGGGGGATTTCAACATCTAAATAGGTGTGATGTGTTTGGGAGCAGAGGAGTCTGTCAGTTACCTCTTGATGTTTTGTCCGGTAGCGGGTGATTTGTGGGACATGATTATTCCTTTCACTGTGTTTGGTGCATGCCATGCTCTTGCTTAGAGCTGCTCGTGTGTTGGCAAGGAGGTAGGCCCAATGGTGTTCCTGGGGATTTTAGGCCTTACACCGCTGGCTATTTTTTGCTGTCTTTGGAGGGAGCAAAGTCAGAATATTTTGGATGGAGTTGCTTTGTCTTTGCCCCTTTTTTAAACAATCCTGCCTAAATATGTTATGTTTTTGTTGGAAGGTTTCCTATCCTTCAGAGAGACTTGAGCTTCTCGATTTTTTAGGGGAGCTCAAGACTTTATAGTTGTACAGGGTTAACGCCTTTTTGCGTCCTTTTTATAGAATTCTCTTTCTTACCTACCAAAAGTCCTGTTGCTTCACGGCCTATAACTACAATCTTGCATTCCTTCGTATGTCTTTCTCCTATGCCAACTTTTTTTTTTCCTTTGGAAGAAAAGAACCTTTAAAATGCCACTGATAGTTTGATACATGTTTTTTGAGTCCTTAAACTGTACTTTGTTTCTGAGGTATTTTGTGGCCTCTTCTCTTGCTAATACGAATACATGTTTTTGGAAACTTTAATTCCATTGCTTAGGTTTACAGTATGCTCCAAGGAAAACGAGATGTGGAAACTCTGCTAACAATGGGTATCATGGAGGATGTTAGTATTGTTCCACAGCCTGCTGGAGGTAATAAGAAATGGCACATCATGTATGGATACATCATGCTTGAAAAATATGCAATCTGAATATGCATGTTTATATATATCTCTTTACCATTTGGTGTTCGAGAACTAAATAATTGTGATATGGCATTTTAGATACTGGCAAAGTTGATTTGACAATGAATGTTGTTGAGCGTGAAAGCAAAGGAATCTCCGCTGGTGGTGGAATTTCCAGTGGGTATGTGATGTTGAGGAGATCAGCAAGCCATGAACTTTTGATATAATTTCCTGCAGGTTCATCTTCTTTTATAAATGAGTTAATGGCATACGCAATGTTATTTACTTAGCCATTTTTCATTTTGTAGGATAACAAGTGGCCCTCTGGCAGGACTAATAGGAAGGTAATATTGCTATACTGAAGGAGCTGATTTCCCAAGTATTAATTGATGACCATGAGTCTATGAAGTCAATTTGTGTTCAATCTATAATCATGTTGGAACCATGTGTACTGTTCAGGAGCTTATATGTCATTTCTTATGGTTTTGTGCAAAACGCAGTACTCACCATTTACGGACCCACCCAAACCGCGGTTTAAAGATCACAAGTTTGGATCTCCAAGCCGCGGTTTGCAATTTCTGAGTGTTACGCCGAATGGATGCTAGGTGATGTATTGATGAAGCTGGTCTATAGTGGAAATATATTGATGAAGAAGTTGGTTATTTCTTCAGTAGAAAAATTTATCTTGATTGAACCAAACATTTCTATTCATGACAGTGATGTGGGACATGAATGATTACTTTCCATTCAAGAATGATATATTTTCTTTTTATTTGATTTAAGTATTTGTTAAGATTGTCTTTCGTTTGGAGTATGTGTTCAATTTGGATTTTTATTGTATTTTCTTTATTATATTATTTTCATAGTGAGACTTTGTGATTGAATATTGATAGGCCTCTTATGTATCCGATGTATTAGATTCAACAAAATTCAATATCACGATTGAATGAAACCTTGGGCTTTAGGCATGTTTACCACCGTGAATCTTCTTAAGATTTAAGCACCTCATTTCCTTCTCTTTTACAATTTTTTTTTTTTCTAGCTTTTGCATGTATCAATTAGTCTAAGGTTGCATTTTGTTAAAGGGTAGTTAGGTCTTTTCTGTATTAATTAGGGTTTCCCGTACGGTTTAGGTTTTACCGTATTGTTTCCTAATTCTTATTATAAATAGTGGGAGAGGCTAACACAATAAGGTAAACCTTCTTATTCTTTTCATATCATTTTTTTACTTTATCATGGTATCCAGAGCAGGTTATGGCAGTTTGATTCCATAGATCTGTTCAAACCATTTTTTTTTTATTTTCTTTCCCTGTCTACAGTTTAAATAAATAAATAAATAAATAAACTGCTGAAACCCTAGCAGCCCACAAACCCTCGCCGCCGCCGCCACCGCTCCCCACAATTGGATCCGAGCCTCACCGCCGTCGCCCAGGCTATTCTGAGCCTCTCCATCACCATTGCAAACCATTCTCGCACTTTACCTTCGTCGCGAACCAGATCTCATACTCGTTGTCCACCATCGACGTCGCCAACCTTCACCGACCCTCGCCGGCTTTCAATCGAGCTTGAGACTACCGTCTGCTGGTTCTGGTTACTATTCATCGTGAACCAGCCTTTGCCATTGGTGAAATCAGACTTAATCCACCTGCTGCTTCTGGTTACTGTTCTTCGCGAACCAGATCTGCTTCTGGTTACTGTTCATCGCGAACCAGATCTGCTTCTGGTTATTGGTCATTGTTCGTAAGACAGCCCTACAAATATTCGTAAGTATTTTTCTGGTTCTCATGTTCTTTGTTTAAGCCCTACAGTTATTTGTATTGCTTGTTTATTTCCCTTGTGAACGTTGTTTGTTAGTTGTATTGGAGGGTACTAATTTCGATGGCTACACCTTAACCATTAACAACCCATAAGTTGAACGGAACCAATTATTTAAATTGGTCTAAGACTGTGAAAATGGCCCTAACTGGACAAGGGAAACACCGTTACCTCACGGAATCCGCCCCGGCAATAGATGATAAAAAGTATGACGACTGGATTCAGGCTGATGCGCAGATTGTAACATCGTTGTGGAATTCGATGGAGTCTCAAGTTGCTGATTTCTGTACTCATTTAGATACGTGCAAAGATATATGGGAATATCTTCGTGTATTATATTCTAGTAATCTCACCAGGATGTATGATTTATCGGTAGAGTACTTCCAACTTCAGCAAGGCACACAATCCGTTACAGATCATTTCGCCACATTCAATCGCCTCTATGAGGAGATGAATACTATCCTACCAATGACTATCGATCTGAAAAAAATGCAAAAGCAACGTGAGCAGATGACTGTCATGAAATTTTTGACTGGATTACGTCTAGAATTTGAACCAGTCCGATCTCAGATTCTTTCCAGTGCTACTCTCCCCACCATCACTGAAATGTATTCTCGCGTCTCGCGTAGCACTACCAAGGATAATATTTCTGGCTCAAGTTCGTCTACGCCATCTGAGCATTCAACGCTTGTTACATAGATTCCTACACGAAATCAAGGTGATGCACTCAGTGGTGGTCGTGGTGGTTTTTCTCGTGGTGGCCGTGGTAGTGGCCCTCAGGGTGGACGTAGTGGCTGTGGTCGTGGCTCCTTTCGTCAGTGCTTCTTTTGTGGAAAGGAGAATCATACTAGAGAAACATGTTGGGATTTAGTTGGCCGTCCACCCAAATTCGCCAATGCAGTGACGTCTGATCCAGCTAATCCTACTATTCCAGAATCTCAGGCGGCTAAGGACATCTCTGATGAGGAATACGCTCAAGTTCTTCAGTATAGGGCATCTCAGCAGGCATCTTCTCCCATTGCTTCTTTAACTCAACGAGGTACTTCTTCTGCTTGTCTTTCCATTCGCCCATTCCCTCCCACACCCTGGGTCATAGATTTTGCTGCCACTGATCACATGTCAGGTACATCTTCCTTATTTTTGCATATTCAGTCATTTTCTTCATTGTCTCCTGTTACAGTTGCTGATGGTTCCATTGTCCCTATCCGTGGCATTGGTACAGTGGAACCCTCACCCTCTTTATCTCTCTCCTTTGTCTTGTATATCCCTTTGTTTTCTTTTAATTTGATGTTAGTTGGTAAGCTCACCAAACATCTTAATTGTTCTGTCTTATTTTTTCCTGATTCTGTCATTCTCCAGGATTTGAGGACGGGGGAAGACGATTGGCACAAGGCGTGAGAAAAATGCCCTTTATTACCTTGATCATGACGAGAGTCCTGTTCACCCACCTACTGCTTGTCTTGTTGTTGCATTCGCTCACCAGATCCATTGTCGTCTTGGTCATCCCTGCCTTGGCAACCTCAAGTTACTTGTTCTTAATTTAAGTCATTTGTCTTCATTAGAGTGTGAGTCTTGTCAATTGGGTAAGCATCATCGTATTTCATTTGTTTCCCTAGCTCATGTTTTAGCATCAAGTCTTTTTAGTTTAGTTCATTAGGTAAGCATCATCGTATTTCAATTGGGTAAGCATTAGAGTGTCATTGGTACAGTGGAACCCTCACCCTCTTTATCTCTCTCCTTTGTCTTGTATATCCCTTTGTTTTCTTTTAATTTGATGTTAGTTGGTAAGCTCACCAAACATCTTAATTGTTCTGTCTCATTTTTTCCTGATTCTGTCATTCTCCAGGATTTGAGGACGGGGGAAGACGATTGGCACAAGGCGTGAGAAAAATGCCCTTTATTACCTTGATCATGACGAGAGTCCTGTTCACCCACCTACTGCTTGTCCTGTTGTTGCATTCGCTCACCAGATCCATTGTCGTCTTGGTCATCCCTGCCTTGGCAACCTCAAGTTACTTGTTCTTAATTTAAGTCATTTGTCTTCATTAGAGTGTGAGTCTTGTCAATTGGGTAAGCATCATCGTATTTCATTTGTTTCCCTAGCTCATGTTCTAGCATCAAGTCTTTTTAGTTTAGTTCATTCAGACGTTTGGGGTTCTTCTCGTGTTACTTCTACATTTGGTTTTCATTATTTTGTCACATTTGTGGATGATTTTTCCAGAGTTACTTGGCTTTATTTAATGAAAGATCGTTCAGAATTATTCTTTATTTTTCGTACGTTTTGTGCTGAAATTAAAACTCAATTAATGTACCAGTGCGTATTCTTCGTAGTGATAATGCTCGAGAATATTTTTCTCAGCCATTTACTTCTTTTATGTCGCACTCTGATGTCTTGCATCGGTCTTCTTGCCCTCACACACCACAACAAAATGGAGTTGCTGAGCGTAAGAATCGACATCTCGTAGAAGTGGCCCATACTATTCTTTTTGAGATGAACGTTCCCAAACACTTCTGGAGCGATGCGGTTCTGACAGCTTGCTTCCTAATCAACCAGATGCCGTCCTCTACCCTAACAGGCAAAGTTTTCCATTCCATTCTTTTTCCCCGTTCACCCTTGTTTAGTTTATCTCCTCGAATATTTGGGTGTGTCTGTTTTGTTTATCAGTTGACCCCCGGTAGGGACAAGTTAGATCCCCGTGCTTTAAAATGTGTCTTCCTCGGCTATTCTCGCACACAGAAGGGTTATCGATGTTATAGTCCATCATTACGTCGCTCATTTGTGTGTGCAGATGTTACATTCTTTGAGTCCACCCCTTACTTTTCTACCCTGTCCTCTCGAGATGATCTGGATGTTACACTTCCTTTGCCAATTGAACCAACCCCTACACTATCTTCCTCAACTCCAGATCCTATCTCCCCTAGTCGTTCTTCAGCCTTTTTGTAGGTATACTCTTGTTGCCCGAAGGAAGCCCCCGCTGTTGTGCCCATCGATTCTGTGCCCTCAGATTCTTCTCCAGCAGACCCACCCATGTCTGACCTGGACATGCCCATTGCCATTCAGAAGGGTAAGCGCACCTGTACTAACCATCCTATTTCTAACTTTGTCTCATATGCGCACCTATCTCCTTTCTACTCATCTTTTGTTGTTTCTCTGTCCTCTATTTTTATTCCTAAGTTTGTTTCAGAGGCCCTCACTCACCTTGGTTGGACAAAAGCAATGGAAGAAGAAATGTTTGCTTTACATCAGAATGGCACTTGGGATCTCGTCTCGCTTCCGCCTGACAAAACAAAACTATAGTTGGATGTAAATGGGTGTATACTGTCAAAGTTCATCCAGACAACACCATTGATCGCCTCAAGGCTCGCTTAGTTGCTAAAGGCTATACTCAGGTCTACGGTCTTGATTAATATGAGACTTTTTCTCCCGTTGCCAAGCTCGCTTCTGTTCGTTTGTTCATCTCTCTGGTTGCCACTTTTCATTGGCCATTACATCAGCTAGATATCAAGAATGCTTTCTTAAATGATGATCTAACTGGGGAAGTATATATGGCGCAACCTCCTGGGTTTGTTGCTCAGGGGGAGTCTGATTTGGTATGTCGTTTAAAGAAATCTATTTATGGCCTCAAGCAGTCTCCTAGAGCATGGTTTGGAAGATTTAGTGAAGCGGTCACTGAATTTGGTCTTCGGCGTTGTGGAGTCGATCATTCTGTCTTCTACAAGCATAGTAAAGTCGGGAGAATATTGTTGATTGTGTATGTGGATGACATCGTGATTACTGAGGATGACCACAATGGTATTCAAGAACTGAAAAAGTGTTTGCATGGTAAGTTCCAAACCAAAGATTTGGGGCATCTAAAGTATTTCTTGGGGATTGAAGTTACTCGATCAAGTCAAGGCATTTATCTGTCTCAGAGAAAATATGTCCTTGACCTATTGAGTGAAACAAGAATGTTAGGAGCAAAATCGATTGACTCGCCTATGGATCCAAACACCAAATTAGTGCCAGATCAGGGTGTACCACTGACAGATTTAGCTCAATATAGACGGTTAGTTGGGAAGTTGAACTACCTGACAGTTACCAGACTAGATATCTCCTTTGCTGTTAGTATTATCAGTCAGTTCTTGGATCGTCCAATGGTTTGTCATTGGGATGCAGTGATTCGTATTCTCCGATATCTGAAAAGTGCTCCTGGTTGTGGTTTGCTATATCAAAATTTCGGTCATACTCAAATAAAGGGCTACACAGATGCAGATTGAGCCGGATCACCCATAGATAGGAAATCTACTATTGGGTATTGTGTGTTTGTTGGTGGTAACTTTGTCTCTTGGAAGAGTAAAAAGCAGACGGTAGTGGCACGGTCGAGTGCGGAATCGGAATACAGGGCAATGGCGCATACCACTTGTGAGTTAACGTGGTTGAAATATTTGTTGGAAGAACTTGGATTTGAACACACTTCACCGATGAACCTGGTATGTAATTATCAAGCAACACTTCACATTACATCCAACCCAGTCTTCAATGAGAGAACAAAGCACATTGAAATTGACTGTCACTTTATTCGGGAAAAATTGTTGCAGAAGCAGATTGAGACTAAACATGTAAACTCAGTTGATCAGTTAACTGATATATTTACTAAACCGTTGGAGGGTTCAAGGATAAAATACATTTGTAACAAGTTAGGAGCATACAAGATATATGCTCCAGCTTGAGGGGGAGTGTTAAAGGGTAGTTAGGTCTTTTCTGTATTAATTAGGGTTTCCCATACGGCTTAGGTTTTACCGTATTGTTTCCTAATTCTTATTATAAATAGTGGGAGATGCTAACACAATAGGGTAAGCCTTCTCATTCTTTTCATATCATTTTTTTACTTCATTTTTTTACTTTATCACATTTGGATTGATGGATTTGAAATGAATGGATTTACAATTGAAAATTATTAACTTTAATTTAGAATCTCTACTAAGAGATGAATGTTAACAAATAAAAACATACACAAGTCTAAGACTCTAAATAGAAGGATTTTGAATGACTCGATGAACGAAGTTATTTGAAAGGCATTCAATTTGGATGTTGTAGTAGGCTTTTGCTCGCCAAACTTGCTTGTACTATTACTTTGGTACCTAACATTTTCTTTGCAAATGAAAACACTTAAATCCCTTGTTTCAAATCCATTAATCCAAATGGAGCCTAAGATAATTGGTCGTGCACCAGACAGCATGTTGGTCCCTAGTCTGGTCTGTTTCTCTTTTATTTGCTACTCTTGAAGGCTCTATTATTAAATGTTTGACTTGTTATTCATTGGTTTAATCTAGTTGCTATCTTTTGGGATATGTTATACTTAATAACTAGCAGTCTGACCCATCATCAAGTTACAATTAAAATTTATGCATGTTGTCGCAGTAAATGGGTGAAACTTGAAAGTAACGATGTTTTGGCAGGTGGTAAAATTTATTGAAATTGTCTTTGACCTTGTATATGTTCTGTGCAGTACCATATGTACTTAGTATGTGTTTCTTTGCTCGTCTGTTTCAATTTTTGATTTTTTTATTTCTGTTGTAATGTAAATGTAATGACCAATGGTACCTGGAACACGGAATGTTCCAGTACGTTGAACAGGTACAAGAACTTGGTTTGTTATATGGCCTGAAATGTGGTATCGTGCGTATATGTGGGTTAGATACATGGAAATACGATGATACACTATTACAATATAAGTAGAATTTCAATTAAGAAGCAAATCCTTAATAAATTATAAAATTTTAATTGCCATTCCCTAATTTTTTATTGAGCTACGGTAACTCTTGCAGTGTCTGTGTTTGTTTGTGTCTAAGTATTTGTTCTCCCTTGTTGTCTCCTTATTTGATATTTGGTCCTCTTATTACATGCAATTCTATTTGTGTGTGCGCGCTATTTACCTGTGCGCTTCTACTTGCAGCTTTGCATTTTACCATAGAAATCTTTTTGGGAGAAATCAAAAACTTAATCTTTCATTAGAGAGAGGGCAAATTGACTCAATATTTAGAGTGAACTACACAAACCCGTGGATAGAAGGTGATGATAAACGGACATCAAGATCGATCATTATTCAGGTAGTCATAAGTTTAATAAACTTTATGTATCATGTCACATTTTGTTGTCATATGATTTTACTTGAAGGATTCTTTTCGATTTAGAATTCAAGAACCCCTGGCACACTTGTTCATGGTAATCAACCTGACAATAGTAGCTTGACCATTGGACGCGTCACAGCTGGGATTGAATATAGTCGGCCCGTCAGGCCGAAATTGAGTGGAACAGCAGGAATTATTTTCCAGGTACTTTAATATTTCTTGTATTTTATGGTTAGTATTCATGGCTATTTGGGTTGTTTCATTGCCCCTATATGTTGCTTATGTGTGTTGACAAATACTCCCTCCCTCTCTCCCAAATTAATTGTCCTACTTTTCTTTATTTGATAAACATACTTCCATTTTTCCCAAAATAACCCTCTTCTAAAATCTCAGCCACACCTTTAAATTTCAAAAAAATTTCACTTTAACACAATTCTTAGTGAGGGTAATGAGGTAAAGTAAATAAATAAAATTGTGTAGAGTCAAATATGACAATAAATTCGGGATGGAGGGAGTATATAGTTTGGGGTCAGTATATCATTTTTATTCCCTTTAAGCAAAAGGGGATAAGAAGTTTAGTCGGAGTCAAAATTGATATTGACGGAATTCATGGAGTTTTGGTCTTATGACATGGGAACCATCTCTTATGAATTAGGGTTATAAGTTGATTAGGTATTGCCTCAGATCGAATCGCTCTCTTGTTGAGCTTTGTCGTCTGTTTCTTAAATATGCTGCCTGCATTTAACTTTGTCACCAGTTGCTTGACAATTGATTTATTAGTGCTACATGTGATGATTCTTTTGTAAATGTAGTTGTTCTAATGATCTCGATGTAGAAAGTTCTAAAGATCTTGGTGGATTCCCAAAGTCCAGGCATTTGTGGGTTCCATTTGAATATTTTGAGGAAATGCATTACAAGAGATTGTTGGTTTTCCAAATTCTTAAAGTAATTCATTTGGAACTCCTTTAAAGAATTTAAGACGCATTGTGTGCTTCCCCTTCCGTCTTGACAAACTAATTTTATGCTTCGAAATATTTAACCTCTGAGTCAGCATATTTGCTAATTAACACAGTGGCCTCAATTCGTCTTAAGATGCAAACAGTTAACAGTCATGCAGAATCAAGAACTAATTAAGGAACTAAGCACTCCAGCCGCAGGGTCCCAGGACCCATCTTGCCCCACCATATACTCCGAACCATTCTTTAATCAATGCAAGGCTTGTTTCTGGAAGCAGCGGTACATTATATGCGGCTCAACTTTGAATAGAACTAGTAAAACAAGCGAAAATTAAAAAAAATGGCACTTGAATAAGCACAAAACATTCTATGGCTTCCATTGTTCTGGTTGAGCAATTTGTCGTCTTTTTAAATTTCCTCATAATATAAATCATGCAAATTCTTATTTAAGTATAACCTAGAGAATTTACTTGGCCAATTTGTTTTTGGAGAATTTGACAAGTTACTCTGATTCACTACAAGGCCAAATATATATATATATATAAAAGTTAGGACATATTTTATATTTTAGATATTTTGAACCATTGGATCGTTGGAGACATCTTGAACCGTTGATTTAGATTTTATTAAGAAACTAAAAAGCAAACTCCTAACAAAATTTATTTTCATGATTAATGTATTTGAACTAACTATAGAATATTCAAAATTAATATATTGAATTAAAGTTAGTGTCTTCAGGCACGCGGTATATGTATCATTATGTAACAGGATGTCAGGATTCCAAAAGGGATGCCCATGGAATGACGGTTAATTGTAGAAAATTCACATCGTATCATGAAGTTTCTATAATCAATTTTCATCCAATTAGCTTTTGGAGACATAAGTTCTGTATTGCTCATAGCTTGTATATATCATTCTACATCTATGATATGATTTGAATATACTTTTATACAAATACAGTCTTACCCAATTTGTAAATTGCTGTTCTCACTCCCATTCTAATGGATCTGTTTAATGGATTTGTCACTTAGGATTACAAAAATGGAGAAAATTTCATAACGAACATTCTCGTAATATTATTATTTTTGGCTAATTAATAAAGATATAATGCTTCAATTTTGGCCCATATTTTTTTTTTATGTTTCTTTTCTTCCTCCCTACGAAGTCAGTCTCAGGCTCAATTAATTGCCATTTAATCCTCCAGTGTTCAAATTAATTTCTCATCTTAGATCTCTACCATTCTAATGCAGGTGAGGTACAACATGACGATTGAATTATAATAAAGTTGTTTATGAAGTGTGATTAGATGATTATTTCTTCAAGATTAGAATAAAAAAGTGAATTAGTAATTTTTTTTTTCTCATTTTATGTTTACGTTTCATATCTAATGTGCTAGCCTTTACAATTTATTGACACTGCGTCTTGAATGATCCTTCTTGCACTTTTAACCATGCTGAATATTGTTGGTTTAGGTGTTTTATTTATTTTTATTTTTTGTAAATAGAATTGTGCTTCTGTGACTCTTCTGCTCTGTCTTCTAATATCCACCCACTTTTCTCTTAATAAATAAGTAATGAATTTTTTCAACGGTTAAACAATTTTATTCGCACATCTACCATTAAATCTGCACTTCAATTTTATATATTATGGAAAAATGGTCTGGTTACTGTTGTTAACAGGGTTATTGGCTTACATTATGTTGTTTTGAGTGTCTGTTGTGGTAATGAGTTATTGGCTTTACTTTGGTCTATAGTGTTTGTTAATTGTCCATTTTCATCTGCTTCCATGATTTTCAGCATGTTGGCGCTCGTGATGATAGAAAGAATCCTGTTATACGGGACTTCTACAGTAGTCCACTTACCGCAAGGTATGCTTCTTTTTAAGTTAAAACAATAGGACTTCTTTGAACTTGACTCCAATCTATTTGCTTGCAAGACGATAACCATGCTATTCTGTTTAATGATCTATTTGAAATCTCATTGCAGTGGCAATTCCCATGATGCAATGTTGCTTGCTAAACTTGAGGGTGTGTATACTGGTTCTGGTGATCCTGGGTCTTCAATGGTTTGTTCTCTATCATTTCCAGGCAGATTTCTTCTTCACTGCATCTGTATATGCTCTCATCACTGTCCTTTTTTGCAGTTTGTATTCAACATGGAGCAGGGACTTCCTGTATGGACAGAATGGCTTGTTTTCAACAGAATGAGTGCCCGTGCAAGAAAAGGTTTAGTGGTTGGTCCTGCTCACGTTCTCGTGAGGTATGATTTTATCAAAACCTATAACTCATCTTTATGTGGCTGCAAGTAAAGCGCGGAAAGCTTTTCCTGCCTTTTCTTTGGTCGTAAGATCACCTGGTTTTAAGAATGAGATATGTCAATTGATCAAATTTGAAACGTCTCCTTTTTGATGAATGCTTGAAGAGGACCCTTATTAATTAATGAATGTTATCCAGTGTGAGGGAAAAAAAAAATCGGGTAAAGAGTATCCTGATGTGCATAAGGAGTTATTTTCATCCTTATTATGCAGTTTGTCAGGTGGTAATGTGGTGGGCAATTTTCCACCTCATGAAGCATTTGCCATCGGTGGAACTAACAGCGTAAGAGGTTATGAAGAAGGGGCTGTTGGCTCAGGTCGATCCTATGTCGTTGGCTGTGGAGAGATTTCTTTTCCAGTGGTAGGTGTTTGTATTTTGCTATTTTGTTACTCATCTTCCAGTTCTTTTTCATGGTAATTGATTGTTTGCCCTATCTTTGCAATTCTTGATCATGTTAGGCAAATCTTACCTTCTGAGTCATTATTATGTTACACCTTGAAAGCTGAAATGTTTAATCTGACATGATTCATGTTTATCCTGCCAATAGGGTGATGTATAAATTGAAGAACTAATCACAAGGAAATGAAGAAATAGGTTAGAGGAATTTGATTAGATATCTTTTCACACATGTTATTTACTTGTGGAAACTATGATAATATAGGTAGTGAAACAAGAAAATCTTTTTTGGCTGTTGACTATTTTCTTTTTCCAAGATGAGAAAGTGGTCAATCCAATCTATCAATTCTTGACTAGAAGTTATTTGTTTTTGGGATAGTTACCAAAATATAGACTCAAGGAGCCAAAACTAAAGACCCATGGACAATTTCCAGTAATCTTCACCATAATGAAGCCCTGAGTTTGTAGTTTCTACTGAATGAAGTGGTCTATTTATTGCCCGAAATGCCCCTTCGTCTTTCCTCTCTTCTCTTTCATCTTTCTCTCACTGGTAAATAAATGAGAGAAATTGTATTTGTGAAGAAGATTAGTGTAGGTGGCTCCACTGCGGAACACAGAGGAGAGGTATGGCCACAAAATTGTTTTGGTGGTAGCAGAGGTATGGCAATGGTGGT
Organism: Eucommia ulmoides; assembly: GCA_016647705.1. Lineage (NCBI taxonomy): Eukaryota > Viridiplantae > Streptophyta > Magnoliopsida > Garryales > Eucommiaceae > Eucommia > Eucommia ulmoides. The sequence goes on along the minus strand of CM028338.1, from coordinate 27,596,310 downwards.
CAAACTCAAGGCAACCTAAAATAATGCAAGAAACTCCTAAATTTAATGAAATTATGTGTGAGCGAACTGTTCAATTCTGTTGACACTGTTAGGTTGACGAGAGTTGAAGTAATTGGAGGCCTTCTTTGTGTCATATTGGGGAAATCTTGATATTCTGGAGGCTTCTTGGTTGTTTATCCTTCCAGTTTCGAGTGTCTTCTTGGATAGTTATTGTGGCCCATAGGCGCGAAATGTGCCTGGGGGGGGGGGACTCACACCAGGTTAGGCTTCGGAGCACCCATGCGTCTCTCAAGGGGGTGGCCCCACTACTGCACCGAATGTAGCGTAGTTTTTACGCACTAGATGGCCATATGATGCTGACTACTTTATGCTGTCCCTGGCTGTCTATTGAGATGCCCCGTATTTTGCCTTTAGATTGTATGAAACACAACACATGCATATGATTTTGAGAGGTGTTCATATTAGATTTTATTGGTAACATGAAAAGAACCCTTTCATGTTTTGTTCTTTCTTTTGCATTTAGTAAAAGACTTTCAAGGTAAAATTAACTGGAAATGGCGCCCAAATAAATTTGTCATATTTGCAGTTGGGGCCAGTTGAAGGGGCTATATTTGCTGATTATGGAAGTGATCTTGGATCAGGACCAACTGTGCCTGGTATGTTTCTTATGGTCTCTGATGATTTTGTCCTTTTCACTTCACTTTTTCCGGGTAGCAATGCTTGCTGTTGTGGAAATCAGGTGATCCAGCTGGGGCAAGACTAAAGCCGGGGAGTGGCTATGGATATGGGATAGGTATTCGCGTGGACTCTCCTTTAGGACCTCTGCGACTTGAGTATGCCTTTAATGATCAGCGAACAGGGAGATTTCACTTCGGGGTCGGTCTTCGGAACTAATAAATTGTTTTTTTGACACTTAAATTCTTTGTTCCTGCAACATTCCCTAATGTAATGCAGAACATTCTGTGAAATTTTATTGAAAGTAAGGTTGAAAATAATCTACAGCTCGTTTGAGTTTTTTTCGGGTATTAAAAGAAGTGTACATCGTAAATACATTGGAAACTTTGGTACTCTGTGGAGGTGGATTCATGGAAGACTTGAGCAGCATAGTTAGTGGGGCAGGCATCATTGGAGACCAAAGAATCAGCAAACTACAAGCTCATATCTTCTGGTAAACTGATCTCAAGAAAATATAGGCTGCCAAAACGAGTAATTCTAAATTAGCCAAACTATGATAAATTTATAATATTTAATTTCTATTTGTACAAAAAAAATAAAATAATAAAAAAAACTGAAAGGTGAATAAATTTTTAAAATTATTTTGAAATGACATTTTAGAAATCACCTTTTTTTTTTGGTGTGAATCATTGGATTTTGAAATTCTCACGTACTTTTCAAATTTAAGGAATTTATCAAATCCGAGGCTGACCTTGAGAGAGCAGGGGCTTACATAAAATTTGAAAATGAAATCTTTCAATGTTTAAATTTTTTTTTTTTTTTTATAATACTCATAATTTTTTATACAATTAAAATATCGAAAGAAAAGATAATTATTAACGTATGAATAAAAATATTTTTTCATTTGATAAAAAATATTTTGAAATAAAAAAAAAATACAGGGGCCAATTTCAAGTGCCCCCAAAATTTTTGGGGCCACAAGCGACTGTTTTGGTCGCCTTGCCCAAGGTCGGCTCTGATCAAATCACTTCGCCAAATAAACTAAAGGATCAAACAGATGAATTTCAGACCGCATTTGGAAGAGTCACCTTGCAGACATGAAAGCCATTCCAAGAAACACGGCCTTGACAGCTTGCTTTTGCCCGGCATAATCAAATGCCAATGGCAGCATTTCATGCAATGTTAGAAAAGCCATCACCCCTCCGACTGGTTTTAACAAGAACAAATAAGATACACGGTCAGTCATACATCAAATTGATCTTTAAAATAACTGTAACACAAACCTGATCCCAGCAGGCCCTCCAGAATTTCAGGATTTAAGTTGCTTGGAAATAGATAGGCTGCAGCACAACCAAAACAAAATTCAAACTTTTTTGTATCATCACATTCAAACCTAGCTTCGGATACACATTCCAGTATATACAATGAAGGGCAGGGGGCGTACCTACGATAATTACACCCAAGGGCTCAGCCAACCCAGAAAGTGTAGCCAGTTTGAATGCCTGCCATTTGCTGAGGCATGCCAAAAAAATAAAAAAATAAAAAATTAGAACTTGATTATTGGATCTATAATTTTGCAAATTGGACAAATGGGTAGATCCTTAACGTGGTGTTTGTTATGCAGGAATGAACTAAAATGGAATGAAATGAAATGAATATAGGACTGGAATGACCATTACCACTCCCATGTTCGGTACTCCGAGACTTTTGTTGAAAAAATGACCAAACAATAAATAAAATGTTATTGATATTTACGGTGACAATTCCAGAGTTCTGACAACATTCTAGAGATATTAACGGAGCTCCGACAATATTCCAACAATAATGTACAAGTTCCGGTGATGCCCCAATAACATTTTTGGACTTCTGACAACATTACAAAGACATAGCAGGAACTCCAGCGATATTCTGACAATGTTGCCAAAGTTTTGGCAACATCCCGGTGAAGTTTCAAGATGTCTGCAAACACCTTGCCGAAGCTTCGGCAACATCGTCTGAGAAGGTGACTGGATAATGGAAACAATTGGTTCAATATTTTTTCATTTTGAATCCCACAACTCATCCCCACCTGATACCATGTTTGACTTGGAAATGCCTAAACCCATGATTTGTGAGATTAACGAATACATAGGAATGAGAATGAAAACTAATCGCGCATACTAAACATGAGTGTCAGAATAACTGAGAGGCGAGATATTGGAAGGAAATATGAGACAATTGTATTAATATGTGTGAAGCCTACAAATCATAAAGATGCATAGAGATATTTATATATAGAGAATAGGTAGGGTTTTAACCTAATGGTCCTAGGGTTAACCTAGTGGGCCACGACCATATAAATATATTAACATCCTCCCTCAAACTCAAAGTGGTAAAACAGAAGTTCAGGCGGATGTGCCTTAGTAAAAGTATCTGTCGTCTGATTGGCAGGCTCACAGAGTGGAGATGAACAAGATTTTGAATAATACGATGACGGATGAAGTGACAATCAATCACGACGTGTTTGGTACGCTCGTGGAAAACGTCATTGTGGGCGATTTGAATGGCACTCTAGTTGTCACAATTTAGAACAGTAACTGCAGGGAGGAGACTCCCATGTCAGAGAGGAGCCAACGAAGCCAAAGTAGTTCTTCAAGATTCATATTTTTAAGATCTAATTGTTTGAATTCCCCACAACTTCTATTCCTATCATAACTTGGCAGGCCGTGTTACGAAGGCATGCTTCAAGGAGATTGAACGAGTTTGTTCATGGAGTTGCTGCCTGTGATTGAAGACAATCACCGATGGAGAGTCAATCCAGGTGTTTGTCAATCGAGCACACATCTACTAAGCTCTTCTAGTTGTCTTTCATTATTTAATGCTTATGCTTAGATTACTTTAGATAGATTTCGTTCTTCAAGATTCAGATTTTTAAGTTCTAAATTGTTTGAAATCCACACAACTTATATTTTCTATGGCCGTGTATTAAGGCATGGTTCAAGGAGATCGAACGAATTTGCTCAAGCAGTTGCTGCCTGTGATTGAAGTAGATTGAGCCCACAATCACTTATGGAGAGTCCAAACCAGGTGTTCGTGAATCTATGCTAATTTCACCAAGTCGAAATATAAAGTAGACCATTTTCAAATGGGAGGTTCTACACTTCGGATTAAAAGGGCTTCATCATGACAAAACCAAAGCAGCATAACGAACTTTACATACGCAAATGTATTTGTATGTGTATGTAAATATATATCAAGTTTACTCAAGAGTATTTCCATGGAACAGAAGCAAATGTGTTACCTCTGGGTTGCAAAATAGATGGGAAGCGCAACTGCAACTCCCTGCCAAATCAGAAAAATGAAGATATCAGGAAAAAAAAGGGAAAAGAAACTAGGAACTTGTAATTCATTAAATATATGCCAGTGATTTGTGGAGGGAAAATTGGGGGGGGGGGGGGGGGGGGGGGGGGGGGTTAGAGAAGAAAGAAGACAATTGTTGTCCTTTCAGATTTATTTTGTATTAAAAATATAGGTCCACACTCCAGGCATATTTAGATGTGTGGGCGAGAACTTTCTTTAGAACTAATGAACCTTCTAGTTTTGCATAATAATCAACAGTCAAAGTATACATCATTTTTAAGTGATACAAGGACTTAGTATAGGGATGTCAATTCGTCGAGAGTAGATTATCCCTTATCCAACCAATGACTACAAATCTTTACCAGTTTGTGTGCAGTTTTACCTATACAGTTGATCATTAGTGTCGCTTGAGAAAGTGGTCAGCAGGACAAGTATGTTGTCCAACACTAGTCGATTTTCAACGGAACCATATAAAATGTTGGGAATGGACTTGAATGTTCAACTTTGTGCAACTCAAGACTTGACATATAGTATCGTAACAAAGACCTAGATATGCAATTTGAGTTTTCCACAATATACACACGATCCAATGAGTTGTGAGATCTCTTTATGATTTTTAATCTTTTACTTCTCCCCCATTAGGATTAGTAACCCATCATCTTTAGCATCACAGGAATTAAAAAATCAAAAATCAAATGGCGAACACAGTTTTTCTGCAAGCATGTAATGAAGATCCCCAAGTGAGCAAATTTCAGAATGACTACCACTAAAAATGTTAGAAATATTATATCAGAACAGACAAATTTAAGTAATTGATGTCAACAAAGAATAGAAGCCAAAAGAAAAAATAGTGTTAGGTAGCCGTATAAAGGTTCTAAACAAGTACCTCTGGGATGTTGTGCATACAAATGGCCAGGGCCAAGTTCAGACCAACTCGAAGACCCTACAATGAAGCATCAAGCAAACATGAAGTTTGACCAGGAGGAGATGTTTATGTGTCCTCAAAATAAATTGAAAACGTTCAAATTGATTTTTCATGGATCAATTTTTTTATGAAATCTGTGTTGTAGTTTGATCTCTTGAGCTGACAACTGACATTAAGCTTCATTTGAATGGCATCACAAAAGATCACGGACTTTTCAGTATTTAGTTATTTAGAAAGATAACTTATTATAACATGATTAGTTGTGGTTGAGAATAGATAAACATATTGTGACAATTAATGAACCCTTCACATACTAGGAAGGATGGAGGATATGGGAACCGTACAATATGGACACCAGTGAAAGGGGCAAAATGAAAAATTCGAACTAGTCATGACTACGGTCGATGGATCGGGTGCCTTCATCACGTTCATTAGTCATCATACTAGGGTACATCAAAGCTCTGATGCCAACTGGCATAGCACAATAGCAATAAAAAAGACTAGATATCATTCTAGTAGACAGAAGGAAAAAAAAACTAGATAGTGTTTTTGCGGACAAGGGGCTCTTGAATCCACAAGAAGGAGAAAATTTTGAAGTATATTAAACTTGAATAATGGAATTAATAACAAGAGGTTATTAGGGGTGCATTCATAGCCCTCAACTAATCCCTAGACTGGTAGGAAAGAAAACCATTAACCCCTAAGAAAAGGAAACAAACTTATTCTGAAACTCTCCCATCATCTTTTTATCATCTGTTCGATTGTTTTTTCTCTTACATTGGAGTAATTTATTAGGCTTTGATTTATTTCTTAATTCGCCCATGGTCCAATTATCTAAGCGCTCTCCAGAAATACCTCTGACAGGTCCATTGCTCTCCTCACTAAAACATATTGTTATGGTTTTGTTTTGGAAAAATTAGATAGCTCAATGCAAATTGAGGCATGATAAGATGCCGCCACCCCGAACAACTTCCTCGTATCGTAGCTATTTGCATCTCTATCTTATTTCGTCTCACTGCAACACTGCAACGCCTCTTACATCTCATGATAACTCTCTTAGGGAATTTCTTCACTCCTCTCCTATCATTGCTTCTCCCAAGATGCCTAAGTTGGTCAAATGGATTTTCTCCCCTCGGGAAAACTCAAACTACATTGTGATGCGGCTAGCAAAGGTAATCTTGGACATGGTTGTTGGGGGTTGTATTCTTCGAGATCAACAGAACACACCACTCTTTGCCGCCCACCTTCCATTATGATTGAGTTACTCATATGGAAGCAGAATTATTAGCCTTGTTGGATAGATTGGATAAAATTATGCATCTTGATATTACTTCCTTGGCGATTTGTATTGAATTGGATTCGCAGGTATTGGTTGATGTCAAGAAAAATTCTCCGGAAGCTATGGTACAAATGAAGATTTGTTCCTGCCACCCTTGCTCAGATTGATTTTACTCTTGCACGTGTTTTAAAAAGGCAAGCAACAAAGTGGCTAACTATTTGGCTAATCGAGGAGTGAATACTCTATGATTCACTTGTTTTACCTCTCATGGTGATTTTCCCACACCTTTTAAAAAACATGTATCGAGGATGTGACTAAAATTGGTAGCTTTCGATTGTTTTAATCTTCAAATCCAAAGATGAAGGGGACACAAAAACTTTATATATATATACACACATATTTTTGTATGTATCTCATGAGGTCTTAGTGTTTTATGTATTTTGTAGTATTCAATATAAATAATTTCACTCGTTTTTTTAAAAAGAAATTGTAATAAGAAGAATATTAAGGCGAATTGTTTAGGTTGGCATCTAATGAAAAGTGATGGACTGTGGGCGCATTTCATATAGCCATGTTTGCATGTGAAGTGTTAAACACTAGTACTCAATGGATTTTGAATAGTGCGTGAAACATAGTTTCAACAAATACTTTTTTATCTATGTAGCTTTTAAAATTCAAAATCCATATATTTTGCCCCGTAATTGTTGAGTTTGGTCAAAGTCACACTGCTCTGAGTAATAGGGGACAATTGGTCAATCCTATGCACATAAAAGTCATCAGGATTAAAAACATTGGAACAAACCTTGACTGATCCAAGAAACACTGCCATTCCCTCCGGAAAATTGTGCAAGCTAATGCCTGTATTCATAACAACATACTGTTAACACAGATCAGTATAAGCAGTGTGTTCAAATTAAAGTAAAATTTGGAACATTTATAGCAGCTGTTAAAATAAACAAGTCAACGCCTCAATTGTCCATATACATTTAAGCATAACTTAATTATCGATAGCATCCAATTATGTAGCTTGTGCTAAACCTTGCATAAGCCTTTACAATCAATACTGATATATCTGCAGGCTCATTTTACTATCTATTAATGTCATTAGATAAGCACTACAATAGTGAAATGTCATATAATTTGGGGAAAATACCCAATTTCCTATTTACAAAAATTAAGTTAGTTAAATTCCATCAGGTTCATTTGTTACTAAGCACTATTTACTAGTTGTTCTAGAGCAGTATTTGTATGTTTCATATGAAAAATATACACTTCCATTAAAATTAATAGCAATGTGATGCATCAAAATCAAATCAACGGTCTTCTAATATTTAAATTCATGGAAGCCATACAACATGCAGAAACTAAAGGGTTCTCAAATGAAATGAACTGTATTAAATTTTCATCTGTTCAGTTTTACTGAGCCCGTTCGATAAGACTGAAAATCAAGTATTGAAAGTTTTTAAGTGATGAATTTTAATTACAAAAGTCATTAAGTATTGAATGCATTAAGTAATTGGATCCAAAAATTAAGTGTTGAATTTTAAGTGCTCAAATTTAAGTGATGAATGTATTAAGCACTTGTTTCTTTGATACATTTGGCCAAAAAATTTATTTCTATACAAAAGTTTCTCTAAAATAATCTTTACAATCTCTTTCTAAAACACTCTCTCCCTACAATTTTTTCCATTTTTTTTTCTCAATTTAGTATTTTCTCTCTTTACAATTGTTTGTATATAACTTTTTCCCCAAAATTTTATAGTAATTATTTAACGGTGTGATTGTATGATAGACCACCAATTAGGTACACCTATGCACGACGCAAGAAAAGAAACGATACAGGAAAGGAAAGTTACTAATTACCTTGGGAGAGTTTTGGGAAAACGGTTGGGTGAGAATAGGAAAGCTTTATCAGCCATAATTACCTTGTATGGTAATCTGGGTAATTCTGGGGAGGAGTTTTATATAGTAATATGTAGGCAATAAAAGGGGCACAAGGGAGTGTGTATGGGATATCAAGAATAATTTTGTATTGAGCCTTGGCACTAGGAGAGAACCAGGTCTCTCGAATACCTGGGTGTTTGATTGTTCCCTTTGATTTCAATAAAACACATATCCATTCCCTCTCAGTTTGTTATTTCCGTCATTTATAGATCTAGGGTTCACCATTGTAGTAGATAGATATGATGGTAAGTGAGAACTGCTAAAAAAATAAGTGAGTCAGACATCACTTAAATTTTTAAACTATGTGGTACTTATAATTTAAGTAATTGCTTCATTTTGTTATCAAATGCACTTAATTTGATAAATACTTAATGCATTGAGTTTAAGTGCTTAATTATGTTATCCAATACTCCCTTACTAAAGTTAAACTGAACTTTAAGACAATGACTTACTGACTCTTTGGTGAACTTAACAGTAAATTTAAAATTTATTATTTGTTGAGTGTTGTTAATTCTTATCTACAATATTTATGAAAAAATGACACATTGGCTCATTATAAAGTCGCACAGAATTGAGTAAAGTTACACTGAAACTTTAAATATCTAATGAATTTAGTGTAGTTTTATAGAACATTATTTGTTGAGTTTAACATAGTTTTGGTAAAATTATACTTAATTGTAAGAATATATAACCCCCCCCCCCCAAAACAAGCTATGCTGATTTTTAAAAATATTAACTCACTTTTGAGGTTGTGGATTCGGACCTTGAAAGCAATCACTTTGTCCAGTAGCGCCAAAGATTAGGTATGTTTCCAATCTATCCCCTTCAAACCATCACTTAGCGGGGACAAAACCGGGTGATGCTTTTATTAACTCAGTTTTGTTTTATAAAGAAAAAACATATTAAAAATGGTACTCGTTTAAAGTGATTGTCTTCATCAAAACGAATTTCTTAATCAATAATTATGAAGTTTTAAGTTAAAAAAATTAAATATTGCTGCCAGATGCTAAATATGTTGCATTAGGATTTACAGTATAACTTAATTTTTGTTATAACAAGGTCACTGTGGACTGAAACCACCAAGAGGATCTAATAGTGCGAATTATTAGCAACACAACTGGACGGTTCATATCTTCTAAAAATAGCAGTGCATGGCAACTACCCCGTAGCATCCAAGAAAACGGTGACAGAATGAAGCAATACTTACTAGTTTTTGCAAGCACACAAAAAAAACAAGAGAGAGGGACATGGATTTAATTACATCATTGTCATCAATTATATGAATGACAAACATATTTCCTACTTCTAGAAACTGTTCAAGCATGCAGCCCTTTCGTTGTTGAAGTAACCTAGTTGCATAATAAATCTAAGAGATTCATATTGTAGTCCAAGAAGAATGAAAGAAAGAAAGTAAAGCCCCACAAACCTATAGCAGTGATGATTCCACTAAACATAACTTGGCGCCGACGTTTTTTCATGATATCCTTGCCCCCTTCATCCCCACTTTTCTGTTCTCAAGAGGAAAATTAATTTATTTTCTAAACATTATCGTCAAATAAACCAATTTAAAAAACAAGCATGAAAAGAAATAGCACGTTCATTCACGGGATATATGATCATACTGGCCTGTTTATTTTTCACATCTGAAACAGGAGCAATTGTTGGTTCTGGGATGAAGTTGGCAACAACAGCAAAGAATATAACACCTGCAAAGAACTTTTAAAGAAGGAAAAAAAAAAAGAATTAACTATCATGACAGGTATGCTTGTTATTTTCAATAAAAAGTAGATGTGACTACTCAACGCAATGGCTTACCCAAAGGTTTCCTTTCAAAAAACCAAGGGAGTTTATAGCATTATGAGCCAAATCTAAGAAAGATATGCTCAGCATGAGACCTGCAGCGAAACCCTGCGTGGAGGAAACTAAGAGGATGAGATAATGCACTACATAATCAGTGTAAAATATTTATCTTACAAGTTAAGGATAAAATAATAGAAGCAATCAAAGTCTCATGCTGTATATTTTAAGGTATTTGCAAACCGTATGGCAAGTCGTATTAGAGATATAGGAAGGGACGTTGTAGGAATATGTAGAGGAGGGAGACAACAATATAGGGAAAGTTGGTGGTGGAATGAGGAGGTTCAGAAAGCAGTTTAGGAATAAAAAATATCTTATAAGGAGAGGCTAAAGTGTCGGAGTAGGAGTAGTGAGAGTCCAGAGAGGTACAAACAGGCAAAAAAAGAGGTAAGAAAAGCCATAAAGAATCTAAGCTTAATGCTTATAGTGATTTGTATCAAACATTGGAAACAAAAAGATGGAGAGAGGGATATCTACAAACTTGTTAAGAGACGTTAAAGGAATAATAGAGCTAGGAAGAATGTTTTAGTGAAGGATGAAGAGATTATGGAACGATGAAAAAATTATTTTTATAGTTCATGCAAAGAGAGCAGAATTGGGGAATGAAGTTTAGAACTGCCCAGTTTGCCTCAGGTAGGACTCATAGTTTTCCATAGGAGAATTAGGACTTTGGAAGTTAGAATAGGATTAAGGAGAACGAGTAATGGAAAAAAAGTGGGGCCGGATAAGATCCCTATAGAGGTTTGAGAGAGTTTGGGAGATCTTGGGATTGATTGCTTGACTAAACTATTCAAGGACATATTGAGAAATAAGAGAATGCCGAATGATTGAAGGCGAAGTATTTTAGCTGCTATTTACAAAAATAAAGGAGATTTCCAAAGTTACATAAGTTACCGGGGCATAAAGCTTATGAGTCATACCATGAAACTTTGGGTGAGAGTGACAGAATATCGAGTAAGACATGAGATAAGCATATAAGAGAATAAATTTAGATTTATGTCTAGCCAATCAACCATTGAAACAATATATTACTTTGGCGATTGATGGAGAAATGTAGGGTATGGTTTCTGTAGACTTGAAAAAATCATGTGATCGAGTACCCAGAGAAATTTTGTGGTGGGTTCTAGAAAAGATGCAAGTGTCCAATGATTATATTATGGTGATTAAGGACATGTATGGAAATATAATTGTCAGTGTTCGAACCGTAAGAGGTAATTCTTGTGCCTTCCAAATTAATATAGGTTTGCATCAAGCATCGTCTTTAAGTCCTTATCTTTTTGTTTTAGAGATGGATAAACTGACAAAACATATTCAAGATAGGGTTCCATGGAGTATTTTTTTTTGCAGATGACATATCATAGTACTAGCGATGAAACTAGAAGAGGTCTTAACATAAAGTTAGAACATTGAGGGATCAAAGATCGGTACAACTAAGACAAAACACTTGATTACAATTTTGGAAATACTTAGAGAGATGATGACATGGTAAAATTGAAGATCGGGAGGTCCCTAGGGTTGATAATTTCATATACTTAAGTTCTGTATTTCAGGGGAATGGAGAGTCGAGGAGGACATTACACAAACTCAAAGCATAATGATTGAAGTAAAAAAGTAAAATTGGGGTGATTTGTGATTGTAGAATACCATCGAAATTGAAAGGAGAGTTACAAAAAACTACGATAAGACAGACGATTCTCTATGGTTCAAAATGTTGGGTAGTAAACAAGAGGCACATTTAAAAAGTCGGAGTAGCAAAGATGAGGATGTTAAGGTGAATAAATGGTAAGACAAGGACGAATAAAGTTAGAAATGGGATTATTAGGGAGAGGTAAGGAATAGCACCATTGAAGGTAAGTTGAGAGAAAATCGTTTACAGTGGTTCAGACACATATATAGAAGACCTGAGGACACACCGGGACGAATATGTGATCTAATTCAAGTGGAAGGTGCACCGAAGGGAAAAGGTAGACCTAAGAAGACGTGGGATGAGACAATCAGGAATGATCTTATTGTTTCAAAGTTAACTAAAGGAAAGACCCTTGAACGATCTGTATGGAACAAAAGGATTCATTTACCCGGGACAAAGGCTTTGCTGTTGCTGCAAACTGAAGCAATTTCAACCTAGATATAGGGGAGACTAAAGAAATATTAAAAGGCTCACCTGTAAAAGCCCAAGCATCTTTAGATTGGGAGCCTGACTAAGAACTACGAAAAGGGCACCTGCTCAGCATTCCACAGTATCACAGTCATATTATGAATGGAAATGGGACCAAAAATAGGACTTTTATTATCTAGTTAGGGAAGCCATTATCAAGAAAATCAATAGTTACTGAAAAAAGTCAAAAAGTTGAAGAGTTTTACTGAGAAAATATTGGATGATAGTATGACTTTCCAAAATCTCTTGCCTATTACCTTTTGATTGAAAAATCAAGCGACAAATGACAAGTAATTCTTTTTTGAAGCAATGTATTTCAAACTTCCACAATACTTCAAGAATGAAAAGACTGAAAAAATTTACTTAAAAGATTTCAATGGTAAATAGTAATCTATCCTGCAAATTACCCCCATATAGAGTCCAGAGACATGCACTTGAGGTCTTAGTTCTATGGTTTCAGATTACCATTAAATTCCAATTTCCACTAGAACTAGCAGAAGTCAAAACTTGGCATTAAATGGCATGTAAACTTCTCTATATTAACTTTTCCTCCTATTAAGATAAATACGAGAAGGACGAATTTTTTTCTTTTGCGAACTTCTGTTAAAAATTGGATTTTAACAACTGACAGTTAGATTAACAATTATAAATAAATAAATAAAATTCTTCCAACTTGGCAGCAGTATGCATCTTGATTCTTGGAGATAATGATGGCTTTTGAATCAACAATAAATTATATCCGCTAAAACAAAATTGATTTCAGGCATCTAACGCCGCTATTTTAAATTTTAGTTAGCATAAAACTCCAATTTATATAATTCTTTTTTTGGGTCTGTTAAAAACTGAACAATCAATTTGAGATCCTCAAAACAGATACATGAAAATGCATTTCTGGGTACGCCAAAGTACAATAAAACTCAAGTTAGTCAGTACACAATGTGTTCTTCATTTAACAAACTGCAGCAAAATATTCGAGGCTAAACCCCAATTTAAAAAGGGATAATCGGTGAATAGTTCCAAATAGAGAGCCTAATTCATAATTTAGCCTATTTTAATTTTAACTTGACTATAAATCCTTTAATTATGTTTTGACTTGTGTTTTTAATCTCATGGTTAATGTTCAATTATATCTCCAATCAAATACTTCTAATTACGGTTTGCATCGTTTACCGCCAGCGCGACCCTCCATCACCACCCGCCGCCGGAGCTTAGGGCTCTGGTCACCAAAGTCTGGCTACTGGCCACCAGAATTTTTTAGTTACATGCAACTATTTTTTAAGTGTATTTCTAGTTAGGTGTAAGTGTATTTTTCAGTTACATGTAATTATTTTTTTAATGTATATTTTAGTTACATTTTTAACTGTATTTTTAATTACATTTAGCATATTTTTAGTTACATTCGTGTAATTTTTCAGCTACCGGTAACCGAAAAATTAGTTGAATGTGGCTAAAAAATTATAACGAAAATGTATATTAAAAAAATGTTACTAAAAATTAGTTGAATGTAATTAAAAATAATTCCAACGATTGATAATCGGAGTTTCGACGACCAACGGTGGATGAAATTTGGCAGAGTTCGTTGGCCGGCAGCAGTGGGGCAACAATTGATGACACAATCCTAATTGGAATATGAGTATTTCCATAATAGAGGGACTAAAACAAAGTAGTTGTTTGTTTTGAAATTTTTTATTAATTTTGGGTCATTATTATGATCTCCCACCAACCTTCTATTTAAAAATGTGTAGAAAATTCGAGAAAAAGTGTCAACAAGAATGTACATTTTTTTTTTATTATTATTCATTATTTATTATTATTATTATTAGGGTTTATACCAAAGACCTCCCCTGTCTTTTGCCCTTATACCAGAAACCCTCCTTATCATTTGACAAATACCAGTCAACTCCATTGACTGATTTTTATGCGTGAAAAGATCCTTATACCCATTTCTTTTGTTAGATTTAATATAATAAAAAAGTTTTAAATAAAATGACCGATTTACCCTTTTTCCTTTAGATCCTTTCTTCACCCTTTTCATTATCATTTCCACCGTCCTATGTCGGACGCTCGTCGAGGCCTATGTTGGTCACTCATCTCATGCTGGTACTACTCATTTCTCTCTCTCTCTCTAAAACTGAGAAATACGTAGTAAAATTTTCTGGGATGATTTTTGATCAGGTGGCAGAGATGGTGGGTAAAGAAGAGAGAGAAAACAAGAGAGATAGTGGGAATGATAAGAGGCTGCATCAAGATAGTAACTTGCGGGAAGAAACTCTCAAGAAACCCGAAAAATGGCAATGATCTCTCCAAATCCAAACCCCTCCCTGCTTACACCAAACACTCCTATATCTTAGGCCTTCGCTTTTCCCTTTCTCATAGGTAATTATTTTTTCTCAAAGTAGAAAACTTACATCCCCCAATGATCATGAATTTGCCGGATATGGGAATTCTGAGTTGAACCCATGATTAAATATGATTCCAGCTATTGTGGGTTGTTGATAATTTTTAATAATTTTCAGTTTTATTTTTTTTGAATTTACAGGCGAATGGGGATAGGGCTGAAGCTAGCATAGAGAATAGAGGAATGGTTTTTAGAGAAAATGGAACTAAATACTCTTATGGCCACTGAAAATGATAACCAGGCCTCTGTCGAGCTCTTCACCCACAAATGCGGTTACTTGAAGTTCCGTACGCCGTCAATCCTGGTTCAGCCGGTGTTTGCTCACCAGATACAGGTGAATAATCTAGTCGCCATCATCAAGATATCACCGTCGGAGGCGGAGTTGCTCTACCGGCGATGATTCTCAACGACTGAATTTTTTCTCCGGGACATCGACTCTGTTCTGAACAATAAGCTCAATCTAGGTACGTTCGTCGCCGTCCCAAGCGACGACTGTTGTGGCGAGTCGTGGCCCGCATCGACTTGTTCCTTGTAGACCTACCCGAGTCGTGGGCGGTCCTCAGCGTTTGGAACTGCAAGGACGTGTTCAAGCTCGAGGTTCGCGGCGCGTGTAGAGAGAGGAGTTACAGTCCGTCACTTTAATGGCTTCAGCACAATCTCAAACAGCTGCAAGGTGCCCCATTTTTCCAAAGCACAACACGAAGAAATCAAAGCTTCTCGAAACCCTAATTTAAAAAGCTTTCCGAACACCAAGAACACAGAGAGAAATCGAATTAAACAAGACAAAGTCTCACAATAACAGTTGCTGATTTGAACTACGACTTGTGCAAGGACTGGCAATCGGTGATGGAGGAGATCGAGAGGCTCCACACCAATCGCAAACACAAGAAAAAAACCTCGTGGATCGAATCCATCGGGTTCAAGAAAGACGTTATGCAGTTCCTTGCTTGTCTCCGGAGCATCAAATTTGATTTCCACTGTTTTGGCTTGTTTCCTATGTCGTCGGAAATAACCTCCAACGACAAAAAAAAGGAAGAAGAAGAAGAAGAAGACCGTCTTCTCCAAATGGTTCATGGTTCTGTAGGAAAACAATGCAAAAGAGACACCGAAAACAGAGCAAACCAAGGGAGGGAGGTCTGGCAGGGACGACTGCTCTGTTCAGCAATCGTTTGTGCCGGCACTGGCGACGACAAATGCTCTGTTGCTAATGAGATGTCGGTTAGCTTCGGCAAAGAGCTGGTTGAATTTTGATTTTCCATGTTTTTTTTTTTTTTATTTGTGTTTAATAGAAAGGGTATATTTGTTCAAAAAATTAAATTAAGGAAGGACATTTATGTCATTTCATTGAAGTTAAATGAGTTTGAGGGTATTTTTGTCAAATCATAATATTGTGTATGCAACTATTCACTCATAGGGGGAGACAAGTAGTTTCAATTGTAAAACTATAAGGGGGTGATTGGTATTCATCAAATGACAGGAAGAGTTTCTGGTATAAGGGCAAAAAACAGGGGAGGTCTTTGGCATAAACCCTTATTATTATTATTATTATTTTTTTTTTGGGGGGGGGGGTTGTCTAATTGAAATTAGGGATGATTGGTGATTAGTCCCAAATAGTAGGTGTAATATGTTATTAGTCTTATTTAAACATTAAGTTTTGATTTAGTCTCTTCAATTATTTTTTGCTTGCGTGTATTAATTTCGTATGTGCTCATGCCTATGTAATATTATTAATATTAGTTATATGTCAAATTACATGTATTTTATGTACTTATGTAATATTTGTTACATCTAGCAAATATTTTATACACAAATTTGATACTGTGAGAGTCTATTAGGCCTTACGCCTTTTTGAATGTGCGGGACTAAAACAATTGTTTATGTGACTTTTTTAAAATTAAGGGTAAAATAAGGTAATTGTCGCATAAACACCCTTGAAATTATTAAAACCGATAACCAGAGCATACAATGTAAGGAGCTTGAAAAGGGTTTGGAGACCAAATCCCTATCGCATTGTCAACGGTATAAGTTAGACCAAAATTAATCGTTCAAGAAAAGAATTGCATATGACGTACCAATTGATGTACTCAAGCCACCAAGGAGCGAGAGACCCAGCGCAATCAAAACCTGAGAATCCATGAAGCCTCTAATCCGACAATTCCACCACTTTTCTCTTCCCACAAGATTGAAGCAAATACGAAAACAGGGAAATGATTATAAACGGCTCAAATTCATAAAAGGTGAACTTTGGGGGTTTGAAATTTATCAACCGATGATCGAAAAACGATGCAATCTGCAGGGGGAAAGCCACCCGGGGACTGTTATAAAGTACTTGTTTCCGAGAGAGAGAGAGAGAGAATACGTACAGCGAGAGGAAAGAGATAGTTTGAGAGGGTTGTCCAAGAAAACGTCAAAACTTGAAGTCGACACTAAAAACTTTGACGTCGGAGGAGAAAAGATATCCCAAAAGTCTGAGAGGGGCCGTTTGGTTAGTTCCCAACTCAATTCATCCAAAAAATTTGAGATTTATATTTGGAATTATATTTGTCAAATTTAATTTTGTTCTCATCTCATTCCAAGAGAATTAATTTTTGAATTCTTAAAAAAAATAAAATTAAAAAATATTTTCTTTTCAACCCATCCAACTTCAAGGACGCGCTTAGCATTAAAACAAAACTCAATGATATAATTAATTCCTCCTCCTTTCCAAGCCATTGCGATCATTTCCCTTTTCTCTTCTTGCTTCTTCTTCATTCGCCACTCTCTCTTCTCCACTGCCATCGTCGTCTCCACTGCAATCATCGTCGTCGTGTTCTCTTCTCGTCGTCTCCACTATCCTCGTCGTCGTCTCCAACAAGTGTCTTTCTCTCTCTCGCCGTCATTGTGTAAGTTATCCTTCTCCCCTTCTCTCTCTCGCTGTCATTGTGTAAGTTATCCTTCTCCCCCCCTCTCTCTCGTCGTCGCTATGTATGTCTCTGGCTCTCCATCGCCAACGAGCAATGGCTCTCCATCGCTCTCTGTTTTCTCTCTTCTCTCCATCGCCGACTAATAGGAGCAGGTAAGAACTCTCTCTCTCTTTGCTTTGTTTCATTCCAATTTCAGAAATCGGAATTAGGGTTTTCGATTTAGGGTTCGATTTCTCAAGTTTTTCAGTAGAGATCAAGACGGTTAGCTATGGGTTTTTGATTGTGATTTCGATTTCTTGATTTTGGGTTCGATTTCTTATAATTACTGTTTGATTTCTTGATTTAGTGTTCGATTCCACGGAATTAAAATTCGATTTGGGTTATTATTGGGCGCATACAACAAAAAAAGCTGTATACGATGCCAGAACTTTCAGAAATTGCCCACCCTGTGCGTGAGGGGTTTGATGTCTCTGAGATTTGATTTTGTCCAATCTTTAGCTTTATTAAAGCAAGAGTGCTTGAGTTGTATTTGTTTGTAAAAATTGTTGTTCTTGGATTGAAATATAGTTCAATGTATTTAATTTGCACCACATTCTCATTTTTTGGGAGAAGTATCTGACTATTGATTATGTAATTAAGTATATTGACTACTAATTATCTAGTTTAATTTGATATTTATTAGCATACATAAAAAAAAAAAAAAAACCAATTCTTGAAGAAACAATTCCAGAATAATTCGTTACCAAATGTAATTCTATTCCCTGTAATTCTGTTCTCAGAAGGAAACAGAATTATGTCGTTACCAAACGTAATTATGTTCCCAGAACAAAACAAAATTCTATCATTACCAAACACAATTCTATTCTCAGAAAGAAACAAGATTCTCAACCCATCTCATCCCATCCCATCCCATCTCAAGTGGGATGAAAAAAGTAAGAACACTAACTAAATGCCACCTTAGTTTTTATTTACCGACTTCCAAATTTATTTTTGTGGGTTAACTTTAATTTCAAATTTTAATTTTATGATAGGTTAATTGACATCACAATTAGTCATTCAAATGATTATTCGCAACACAGCACAATATAACAATACATACCACATAGGTACACAAAAATTACAAGTGAAGCTCAACTTTCTATTAACTTAAGAACGAACCACAATCTACAATATTGGCATGATTCACATGAACAATCTTCTTTATTGGACTAGGTATACACCAACTATTTATAGAGACAACCTTCAGTTGACAGCTCCAAGTGCCTAGACTAGAAATAGACACCCATATGGACAATTGCCAAACCACAACACAATAGTTACCCAGTCATATCTGTAGGGATCTTTAACAGTTGTCTATCACATGATCTCCATATGCTATATTGCTGGACATGTAGCACATCTCCTAGGTACTCAGTCACCAATGCTCAGCATCATGTATATGTTATGTCCACTTTGTCATTCCGTCCCCAAAACGTGTCAATGTTTGTCGATACTTTCCCCACCACCAGCATGGTCTTGGCCAGGCTGTGTCTTACGCCCACGTTCCAGTTTGCTAGCTTGGCCTCATACCAATGCTTGCATTGGTTTCACATCGCGCGCTGTAAAATTGTTCATATCGTTGCACCTTGGATGAAGATCCTAGAGTTGTGCAGCCTAGGATCGCCTTGCTTGATTTAGCGACGCTTGATTTAGCCAACATCATCCAGTAATGCCCACGTGTGCCCACGCATGCTGATGCCCATGAATGTTGATCCTAACCATGTGCCTAGGATCATCTTATGCCTTGTCTCGGTGTTACGCAATACCTGATAACATTGAATCGTAATGCCCTATTTTATCGACACTCATTGCATCCCGTTTTTTCACCCGTGCCAAGAATCTTGGGTAAGTCTTGCCCACGACTTCCCATCGTGCCTTGGTCCTTGGATACATACCTTGACTTGTCATGTCGACGTTCCTTAGCACACCTAAGGTCCTGCTTTACCGAGAGTCTAGAGGCAGGGGCATCCGCTTATAATACTTTACGTAAAAAATATCAAGCGGTAGCAATAGGCATTAAAATGTTTGAGGATGCAAAATGGAGTCAATAGTGGGGCCCAGCCCACGGTTGACTCCGTTGGTAGAAACCGAAGCTAAGTCCCGATGTTGGCATATCACAAGACTTCAAAACATGACACCATTCTCATTTAGCCAAAGTTAACTGAGTCCGGCTAATATGGAAAAGACGTTAGCTTGGACATGGCATTGAAATCTAAGCTCCCGTCTTGTCTCACCTTTACGGGGCTAACAAACCACCCCCACCAGAAGAGGCCGATGTCCTCATCAGAGAGTGTTTGTCCTAGTATTCCTTGATTTTTTTTTTCAAATTACGAGAGGGTCACATCTTTCTCCCAACTAGCATCAGCTTCTGTTGACATTTTCCACTGAACTAAGAAATAGGTCTTCCAATTTTTCTCACTCATCTCTTCTGTCTTATGATCTAGGATTTTCTCTACATTCTTCTCAAATTGTTTGTGAATTATATGCGACGCTCGTATTGTCTGGTTTTTACCCAAGTTTAGTAAGTTTTCGTTGCAAGGTTTCAGAAAACTGATATAGAAAGTAGGGTGGATCTTCAACCAATCCCACAACTTCAGTCAATAAACAACATTTTCAACATTCTCGTCCACCTTAAATGGTCTATTGTACTTTGGTCTCAAGCCTCGATGTAGCATCTCGCTGCTTATCTTTTTACAAATTTGCGAAGTGAGTTTCAGCATAACTCAGACTCCTATTTTGAATTCCAACTCTTTAGGGTGTTGATCTACATACTTTTTCATTCTTTGGATTGCCTTCGCTAAGTTGTCCTTTGCCTTGTCGATAAGCTATTTTTTTGCTCGAGCAAATCAATAAGCAGCAGGACAACTTTATGGAAACCACCTCATTTGGGGTAAGAGGTTGTTGTCCGCTTGTAATCTTGAACAGACTTATCTCTGTTGCTAATGACTTGTTTAGATTGTAGAAAAATTGTGTACTCTTCAACAACTTGACCCAATTTTTTTGGATCGTCGTCACGTAATGTCTCAATTGTTCTTCCAACAGCTAGTTCATCTTCTGGGTCTATTCATCCATCCAAGGATGATTTGCGGTGGAGAACTTCAACTCCGTGCCTATTATATTAAACAACATGGTCCAGAAACAGCCAGGAGACGGGTGTCTCTATTACTTATAATGTCTTCCAACAGTCCAAAATATTTTACCACATTCTTGTAAAATAATTCTATAGCAACATCGGTTGGATACATATGTGGGTCAGGTATAAATACAACATAATTTGAGAAATTATCAACAACAATGAAAATTGAACGCATACCATCCACCTTCAAAAATTCAGATATAAAGTCCATTGAAATAGACTGCCACGATCTCTTTGGGATTAGTAGTGGTTAAAGAAATCCGATTTCCTTCTTTCTCTCTAACCTGTCTTGTTGGCCCACAAGATATGTTTTAGTGTGAGCTTTAATGTCCTTCTCCATCTTTGGCCAGTAGAATGATCGAGACAATAAGGCATACATTTTCTCAATGCATGGGTGACATGCCCATTGAGGATTGTATGTATCTTACAACAACTCTCTCCGCTTGGGATAAAGAGTATACTCCCATTGGCATACAACAAATTGTCTTCGACCTAATATCTTCTAACAAAGCTATCCTCTATTTGTTGTCGAAGATTTTGATAGTTAGGGTCATGTGGAGATTGATCTTTGATTTTTTGTAGAAAATCAGTCTTTACTTAGTATCATTAACACAACATACTCAATGACTTTTTTCTGAATTAAAGCATCAACCACCAAATTCAATTTTTCGGGCTTGTGTACGAAAGTAAAATCAAATTTCGCCAAAAATTATTGCCACGAGTCTTGGTAGTGCGTAGATACGTCGCTACTTTCACCGCAAGTATACGGGTCAAGTTTTAGTATAGTTTGGAAGAGTTAGGGTTGTCGTATCCACAGGGATTGGTTGAGATGGTCGTTGAGTACCGCGATTATCATAACCTAACTTTATTTAGGCGATAAAAATGTAGTTTTTATAATAAAATATACTAATACTAAGATAGTTAATCTAATTATACTAATATTACTAATATAGACGTTTATGGGAGTAAATTGCCTAGGGATTAATTTCGTCCATTTAAACGTGTTCGTTTCAATCTAATTTACATTAACGACGTTCATCCTATTTGATAATTTCGGTATCAAAATCTCACTCACTACTTTTCCCAAGTGTAAAGTGAGTGAATATGTGATTTCGTGTCAACGCCGAAATTCCTCTCGAGCGTCTATACGACACTTGGTCACATGAGTTTCACCCCAACGTCACGGATTGCACACTTTCTAACTCCTTCCCGGGTTATTAGATCATCGCGTTATGCTTAACCCTAGTCCGAATTCGGGATTACCTCTCCCGAGTATCAAACTTCGATTTCTCAATATATCTAAACAAGCATATAAATATGACAAAACGGTAAACACAATCGGATAAAGAAGAACAACTGTTAACAAAACATCAATTTTATTCAAACATGTTTTCATGGAGTTAATCGCTCCCTAGATAATATATGTTTAGCTACACATGGCCATGACCCTATATACAATGAAATACAAGCTAAACATATACAAATACAAACAAGGGTTTAAGAATAAAAGAGAGAAACAAGAGAGTTTAGCCTTTATCCGAAGATGTGACGGTTCCACGTTCGTGATTTCCACTCTGAGCTTGATTTCTCTTCTTGAATTTGTGATTTCTCCTTGTTGGTATGCCCTTGGAGCTTTCAAAGGACTCCCAAAATATCAACTTCTTGTTTGAGGAGAATAAGGACGATATTTATAGGAATAAAAATATCTCAAAATATCCTAAAAATATCTAAATTGTCTGCAGAGTGACCGTTGCGGCGGTGGGTTCACCACTATGGCGGTGGGCATGTCGGTAGCTTCACCACTGCGGTGGTGCGTGATCGCTACAACGGTGAAATAGTAGGCAAACTTTTTGTATTTTAACTGCCGCGACGGTGAGTTCACCGCTGCTACGATGGGCCATTCAGCAAACTCTCTGGACTTTCATCACCACGGCGGTGGCCTGACCGCTGCGGCGGTGGGTCTGCTGCTTTGAAATCTTACCTTTTTGCTCGTTTTTCCACTGAGCTCGCTCCAATATGATCGTTTAAGTACCATTTTTGTCCCTTTTCACCCCGAACACTTGATTCATAACAAAATAAATAAAAATATATTAAAATATATTAAAACGCTATAAAAATACTCGAAAACTAACAAAATTGGCTTGGAAATAAATAGATAAATTACACCTATCAAATACTCTCAAACTTGAAATTTTGCTAGTTTGCTAGTCCTCGAGCAAAACACTCACACTAAAATGAAAAACACAACTAAATTAAATAACATGAACAACCTAAACACAAATAATCTAAACATAACGATATGTGAGTTTTGAATTCTTCTATCGACCAAAATATTTTTCCCTCAACAACCCCCAATCATATCGAGTTCAGGTGGTAAAACGCACCATGTGATGTTCTAGAATTTCGACATTCAATAATGGTAAATTCCATTCTAGATCCTTTCAACGTGTGTGTGCGAAACTCAATAATATAGTTATCCAAGATCGGATTGGATTATCCACCAACGAAGCTCACGACTTTAACCATAAATGATTAGGATATCCATACGCCTGACTGGGTTCTACTCTCCACTAATGTAGGCTAAGCAGTTCATAAAGATCAATAAGACTGGGTTCGGTTTGGAACATGGCCAAGGGTATATTGGAAATATAAAACGGGTTAACGTCGTTAACTCAATGATACTCAATGCACAACACTTGACACAATCACACTCGAACCCCCATAGATTAATTCGAAACAACCCTAAATAATCTTTTAATAACGTCGTACTCAATTGTCAAAAGAAATGAAAATTGAACTATATTTACATATATTTTTTTTTACATAAACCACACCCCCAAACGTATTCGATTTTACAATATCACGGGTGTGGTTAAAATGAAAGACAAATTACAAGTGAGTACTTGAATACCGAACCAATCAAAAGTTCTCCCTAAACCCAATCGCTCACTTCGAGTAGCATACACGAATGCTAACTCGATTAATTCAAATTGTGCCTTTGGTTTAGCGATATAGGTTTGGAAAGAAATCAATTGGCCAAGTGGTATTTATTACGTGTTCAAAACTGAAACGACAAATTGGCTTCGACAAGGTAACGAGGGATAAACATTTTACAAGGTAAGCTTCAAAGGCTCAAGCGAATCAAATGAATGCCTAAATCACGTCTTCTGAACTATCTCGCCTAGGATTTCGCCTCAAGTTTTCCCCAATCAGGTTCTAGAATCCTTAAATTGTTATGAATTTGACTAATGGATAATCGACCTCAAATCAATTGAATAACTAATCATTGAAAATTAGGATCCACAATAACTTTTACTAAAACATAATGTCAAGCACACAGAACACACATGAATGAGAATTACGCTCAATCTCAATAAACAACCAGGGGACAGACTCATCATCGGGTAATGTCCTAGATGAAGTACAAAACTCAGCACAAAATAACAACAACTAACTTAAACAAACATGCATACATTTAAACAATAAAACATAACTAACAACTAAAACACATACTAAACATACTACATATCACCCTTGAACTTAAAACGGGCAGTGTCCATATCGACCCATCAGTGATCCCAATGAAAGCATAAAGTATGATAACGAAGACAAGGGTTTAGAATACGTACCTGGGAGGTGAGACAAGCTCGCCTCCGAATCAAGTCGGCGGAGATGGATCTAATTTATTTTTGACTTGGGTTGTCTCCCAAGAAGCGCTTGGTTTATTGTCCTTGGCCTGACATGGAGAACGGCTTGTCAAAGAGCGGCTTCCGCCCATAATAAGTGTCGTACAACACTATGTATAGGTCTTGATTCAGAATGCCCTAAAGACTAGTGAGATTTGGCTCTATTCGGTTCGACCTCTCAATAAAATTCTTCACCGGCTCATGTGCTCAGGTTGCTTGAATGTACGGTGCAAAAGGTGGAGAAGGACAAGTGAGCCACATCGGCTCCTTATAAATGTGATTGTCTTGGATTGGTGGTGGCATCACAATGTGGATCTCTAATGGCGAAGAATCAGAATCTTTGATCCACGCTTGGGTTGTCTTCTCATTAGAATCATCAACATCAACGAACTCACCCAAGCTCTTTCCGCTCGTCTCCAGTTCCTCACGGTGGCTTTCACATTCGGATGTGACATTTGTATCGCCCAATGCCACCGCTTCGGACTCGGCCTCAATTAAGAAGATAAGTTGACCGATTTGCATCTGAAGAGACGTTACGGTTGCATCGATTTTGGCGCAGACTGTCTTGATATTGTCAAGACGATCATCGTGCTCATTAATCCAGTCATTCGTCTCCCTCCAAAACGCTTGAGTCTCCCCAAGCTTTGGTAACTTGGTGAATAATTCTAATTCTAAAAATCACAGTTTGCCATTTCCTCCAACGACCAAAAGGCTTCTTCCGCGGTTAGGTCGTAGAATGAGGGGGTACCATTTCCTCATTCCACCCATATTCTTGTTGTGACTTGTAACCCATCGAGGAAGTTCAGTAGTTGACACTCTCTCGGGAAATGATGATATGGAAACCGGCATAGCAAATCCTTGTATCGATCCCAAGCACAGTAAAACGGCTCGAAATCTCGTCGAAAGAAACTAATGAGGACTTGTCGATGATCCATCTTCAAGCACCACGTAAACAAAAACAAAACTAAAAAGAAAAATTATAAACAAAATAAATGCCTAAATTAAAATCAAGTTATTTACTCACAATATCAACAACAATCTAAAAACCAATCCCCGACAATGGCGCCAAAAACTTGGTCGCGCGTAGATACGTCGCTACTTTCACCGCAAGTGTACGGGTCAAATTTTAGTATAGTTGGAAGAGTTAGGATTGTCGTATCCATAGGGATTGGTTGAGACAGTCGTTGAGTACCGCGATTATCATAACCTAACTTAATTTAGGCGATAAAAATGTAGTTTTTATAATAAAATATACTAATACTAAGTTAATCTAATTATACTAATATTACTAATATAGATGCTTATGGGAGTAAATTGCCTAGGGATTAATTTCGTTCACTTAAACATTTTCGTTTCAATCTAGTTTACATTAACGACGTTCATCCTATTCGACAATTTCGGTATCGAAATCTCATTCACTACCTTTCCCGAGTGTAAAGTGAGTGAATATATGACTTCGTGTCAACGCCGAAGTCCCTCTTGAGCATTTATACGACACTTGGTCACATGAGTCTCACCCCAACGTCACGGATTGTACACTTTCTAACTCCCTCCCGGGTTATTAGATCTTCGCGTTGTGTTTAACCCTAATCCGAATTCGGGATTACCTCTTCCGAGTGTCAAACCCCGATTTCTCAATATATCTAAACAAATAAATAAACATAACAAAATGGTAAACACAATCAGATAAAGAAGAACAACCGTTAACAAAACATCAATTTTATTCAAACATGTTTTCGTGGAGTCAATCGCTCCCTAGACAAAATATGTTCAGCTACATATGGCCATGACCCTATATACAATGAAATAAGAGCTAAACATATACAAATACAAACAAGGGTTTAATAATAAAAGAGAGAAACAAGAGAGTTTAGCCTTTATCCGAAGATGTGACGGTTCCACGTCCGTGATTTTCACTCCGAGCTTGATTTCTCTTCTTGAATTTGTGATTTCTCCTTGTTGGTATGCCCTTGGAGCTCTCAAGGGACTCCCAAAACGTCAACTTCTTGTTTGAGGAGAATAGGGATGATATTTATAAGAATCAAAATATCTCAAAATATTCTAAAAATATCTAAACTATTTGCAGAGTGACCACCGTGGCAGTGGGCATGTCGGCATCTTTACCGCTGCGGCAGGGGGTGATCGCTGCAGCGGTGGAATAGTAGACAAACTTTATGTATTTTTACCGCTGTGGCGGTGAGTTCACCGCTGCAGCGGTGGTCCATTCAACAAACTTTTTAGACTTTCATCGCCGCGGAAGTGGCCTGACCGCTGTGGTGGTAAGATTTTTGTACTCCCAGGACTTTCACTGTTGTGGAGGTGGGTCTGTTGCTTTGAAATCTTGCCTTTTTGCTTGTTTTCCCACCGGGCTCGCTCTGATATGATTGTTTAAGTATCGTTTTCATCCATTTTCACCCCTAACACGTGATTCATAACAAAATAAATAAAAATATATTAAAACGCTATAAAAATACTTGAAAACTAACAAAACCGGCTTAAGAATAAATAAATAAATTATACCTATCAAGCCCATTTCAGGGTTAACTTCTTTTGGGTCTTGAAGTAGGTTTTCGCTACATTATCCTCATATTCATCATAGAGTTCATTGACGATTGTGTTACTAGAAAAACTTAAATTACATAGTTAATCTCCATTTTTTATTAAAGGAAACATTGTGTCTACTTCGCACTGGTTGTGCATTTCAAACTACTACTATCAGTGTCGTCTCAACTGGTCTTCATTTCTTTCTCATTCCCTTTCCGGGAATGCTACTGTACCTTGTGTTTGTGCTCCTTTTTGGGCTTTGGGTAGTCGAATTGAAAGTGACTGGTCTTCTAGCAATTGAAACATTCAACTTTTGATGTGTTGAACTGTTTGCTTTCTTTGAAAAGCACTTTTGGTGAACTAGCTAAAGTTCCTAGTTACAAGTACTAATCTTTTCTCTTACTCAATGTCTCGTGATCATCTTCATGGAGCGCTTTTAGTGCTTGCGCCTTTCTTTGGTTTGTGATAGATTTCTCATTGTATATCTTAATGGACAGTTCATGTGTGGTGAGGTTACAAATCAGTGCCTCCATAGTATAGCTATTCAGGGCATTAGCTTCTTAATACCTTCGGTTTTCATGCCTTGGGAAGTGACCAAAGTATTTTTCTTACTCTTATTGCGATTGAGTATGGCTTTCCAAGAGCATTCAGTCCATTATAGATTTAATTGAAGCGAGTGTACATTTTACTAAACATTTTCAATTTTCTCCAACTTGAATAGTTCATATTTGTGTACGAGGGCATTGATTTTGACTCACTTACTTGGTTGGTGCCCTTATGAGTCACTCCGAGCATATCCAAAATGTAATGACTTGGTTTCCCAAGGCTGCCATGTGGTTTCTCCCTTTGGACAATTCACAACTAAAACTGAACAACCAATATTTCATTTTATATAAATCCGACAAATTTTACAATCATACGGCGATAATTATAATTATCCAATTATCGCATCGATTTTACAACCGTAAATAATAACTACAATGATTATAAATCGAAATTCAACCATAATTATAATAACTATAATTATTACGGTAAATAATAATCAAAATTAGTATTCAATTATTATCAACGATAAAGATATAATTATTATACTAATAATTATAATATGTATAAGATATTATATAATAAATAAATTTATTATACATATTATAATAAAGATATTGATGTGTGAAGTTCAACTATAACTCTTAGTACATCGCTTAATCAAACTTGAGGCTGCTTACAATTATTACAACTAAACATAAATTTAACTAAAATTCTTGTCGCCGTTTCATTCTCATCGACCCTGCAATCAAAACTGTGGGGTTGTGAGTCAACGCTTAGAAGAATTCCAACCCCCTAATACGTGTATTTAATTAATCCAACAAATAAAACACACTGACATGATTTTCACATAATTATAATTATTTCATAAAATTTAACAGTTAAAATTCAACAACAACAATAACATAAATCACACAATAGGAAAATTAAATGCATATATTAAAAGAATTAAAAATTCTACCTGAAATTTGAAGTTGGAATCTGAACTAGAATATATAATACCATTCTCACTTTGATATACGCTTTGTACATATATGTATATATATGTGTTCATATTCCCTCTTGTTCTTCCTCCTTAACCGTGTGTGTACATATATATATATATATATATCACTTCCACTCATCATTATTATTATAACCTTTTAGTGCACACGTGTAATCTCTCTAGGCATTTCTCATTTGTATATAATATATTTGTGTGTGTGTGTACACACATTAGAGAAATCATGGCCACCATTTACCTTTCCTTTTTCCTTTTTTTTGTTTTTTTTTTTTGTTTAATTCACGGCCACAATTCAAATCCTTAATGGTTAAGGATTAAAAGTTACACTTAACCCTCATAATTATAAAATAATTTATATTAAATCCAATAAGTACATTTATCTCCTCAAAATTATTAAATATTTATTTATACCATAAATTCACAAAATAATCCCAAAAATATTAAACTCATATAAAATAATATTTTCAAAAAAAATATAAATTTTCAGGGGCATTACACAAAATTTCCATTGTTGGGCATTTAAAGATAGCAATTTAATATTAGCCTCTTTATCCTCTAACTCAGATTTAACAACCTTACACGAGTTTATAGCCTTCTTAGGGGTGTAAGGACCGTTTAAAATAACTCGTCAAGCCTCATAATTTGTGACTTGCAAGACTACTATTATTCTGGTCTTCCAAAATACATAATTGTCTCTGGTAAATAATGGTGGCATATTCATTGATTGCCCTTTGGGCAAGGTGATACTTGAGTTATTTTCTATGGATCGGTTTGCTATGAGTTTTAATCCAATAAGCAACTAAGATTTAGTACCAATTGTTGGTCCAAGTCTACCCAAGAGGGAGTTAATTCAGTAGTGCAAATAACTTACTAGTTTAACTTCTTTTTACTTTCTCTTTATCACACACTCAAATATATTTAGCAATCAATAAGCAAGTGTAAAAGTTGTGCAACAGAATAAGAAAGTAAACAAATAAAACACAAGCATACAAATAGAGATAGGGATATAGACATTCAGACACAACGATTTACAATAGTTCGTCCAAAGTCCTTCCTTGCCTACCTCTAATTCCCCAAGCTCTTTTAGAGATTTCTAACCTACTATTTCCTTGATATTCTTCCTCGATGAAGATGAAATTGATATATTATCTATTCATTCTCTCATAGTCTATCCAAGAGGGAGTTAATTCGGTAGTGCAAATAACTTACTAGTTTTAACTTCTTTTTACTTTCTCTTTATCACACACTCAAATATATTTAGCAATCAATAAACAAGTGTAAAAGTCGTGCAACAGAATAAGAAAGTAAACAAATAAAACACAAGCATACAAATAGAGATAGGGATATAGACAATTGAGACACAACGATTTACAATAGTTCGTCCAAAGTCCTTCCTTGCCTACCTCTAATCCCCCAAGCTCTTTTAGAGATTTCTAATCTACTATTTCCTTGATAGTCTTCCTTGATGAAGATGAAATTGATATATTACCTATTCATTCTCTCACAGTTTTCTCACATAAATTAATATAATGGTTTAAGCTACAATTCACACCCTTACTAGTTCACTTTTATCTTTGTTAGTTTAATGAGCTAACACTTACAGTTTCTGTCAATCACTTGTAAACCAATACATCCTATACTAACTCACTAGGGTCTTATAAAATTTTGTGTACAATCATTATACGAGATGCAAGAACACAAACACAAAAACACGTACAACATATAATCAATTAAGTCCACGTGATACAAAGAATCAATTCAATTAATTAATCTCAATATTCAATAAGTATGATTTTTTACAATATAAAGCTAAGAATGTTTTCAAGATAGTAAGCAACTCTTTGAATAATTACTTAAAACGTCCGATTAGCTTACATTTTCTTAGAGTGGTACATAGAGGATTTAAGATCTCGATGAGTAACTTAATCTCATCGACGATGGAGTTCTTCCCATGTTCAATATACCAAATCTAATGAATTATTGATCTTATAGAAAATATTTTCAATTCATTAATAAAGCTCATTGGTTTTCCAAAAATGATAGTTTTCAAATGTGAAAGAAAAATTACTCTTATAAATCTCAATATCAAATCGTTAATTATTTTATAATGAAGTCGATTATATACCAAGATCGATAATTAAGAATATGATCAATATAAACAAGTCTAAATACAAGTATATTCACAAATATTTCATACAAAAATAATTAAGTACACATAATGCATAAGAAAGTGGTACACACTCACCGGTAACTCTTAGGATTTGTATGTCGTAGATCATACTGGAATTGAATTGATCTTGATTGAATTCTCCGCAAGATAGCACAATTTGAGCAAAAATATTTTCTTATAATATCTCATTCAAGTGTTTATCTCAACTCCTAAATCTCTTTGTAAATGTAGTATTTTTACAACATTATATCACTCAATGAGTCACTAAGAGTGTTTAACACACAAAAATTGAACTTTAAGAATCAACATGGTGTGTTAATTTCGTGGTATGTTGTCACTTTAACAAAGATTATGTGAACAAGTATTTATAGGCTATTGATTTGAGTAATTTGCTTGATTTTGGAATTAGTCCATTGTATGTAATGAATTGAACATCACTGGCATTAGATTTGATGAATACTGATGATGTTGAAATCTGGTTAGCTGAATCACAATCAATGTGGTTGAATTCTATTGAGATGACTCCGTTGACCTGTCCTTGCATAACAAGGCTTAGACACAAGGGGCTGGATTCCTGGTGAAGCCTCTCCCGTGTAAGAATATGTCACAACAACATGATGCAGGACATGCCCTCATGTTAGGACCAATAGTATCCTACAATACATGTCCTCTAGTCTGGACCACACTATGGCATAGTAGAAAAATAAAAACTAGTTTCCACATAAAATTTCACTTAATCCATTTAATGTTATAAAATTGTCCATTTTAATAAATCTTTTATTTTTCATAATTTAGTACGAAAATATAATTTGTCAATTGACATAGAAGACAATACACTCACCTCGATAATTGCACTTCGTTTTACACTGCTGTCGAAACATTGACATAGTTGGTATTGCCTGAGAATCTAACAAATGATAGAATCTAAATTAAGAATTTATCTAAATAAATTTAATATGAAATGCAATGTGTGAAATGTATAATAATAAAATAATTTCTTTGGTTCCCATTCCGAAATAATTTTTAATTTATTAAACACCCTATTTTATTAAATTAGTATTAGATACAAAATAAAATATTATAGCTACAATTACAAAAATTATCAATTAATAATTTAATTTATAGAAAATTTTAACTAACTATTAATAAATATTTTACTAGTCAATTAAATACTACAAATAATATTTTAATAAAATTAATAATTATTTTTAAATTAAAATTTTCATAAATTACACACACACACACACGCCCGCATAAAATGTGTGTGTGTGTGTGTATATATATATATATATATATATATATATCATATTTTCAACAAATAGGCACCCACCCAAATATATACACACCCGTAATTATACATGCATAAGATATGGAGAAGCAGGAAAAAGATATACCTTAAGAGAAGACAATGGACAGATGGTGGCAGGTGGTGTCATTTTTGGGTGAGAAGAATACTAGAAGAGGGGTTATATATAGAGTGAGTGTGTGAAATAAAAGGGAACAATACATATATATAAAAAGAGTGAGAGGATAGTTGGTTATTTCATCTTAACCTTTTTTTTTCCTTATTTTTTAATAACAGTATCAATTACACCACCTTAACTTGATAAGGATACCATGATTTTTTTGGTTTTAATTACACATATAACCCCAATATAATTAATTACACATATAACCCCAAGACAAATTAATAAATAGTTATTAAAACCCTAAAACTCTTAAAAGTAAAGTTTTCGATTGCAAATTAACCCCTAAATTTTTTTAAGTCAAATCAATATTAATATATTAACTTCCAAGGTTCTTAAAACTAAATTTTTTAAATGCCATAATGACCCCAATTTTTTTTAAAGTGACCTTTAAATGACATAATAAACCTTATTATTTTCAAAATATCTTAAAATACAAATAAAAATGTGCACATGCAAAAATTAGGCCTTACAATCCTCCCGCCTAAACAAATTTTTATCTTGAAATTTAGTTACCTTATACGAACAAATGTGGATATTTACTCCTTATCTCCTCTTATCTTCCTACGTTGCCTTTTCCACAAAATGACTGTGCTATAGCCCTTTTATCTACAGAATCATTTTCGTTCATAATACTTTATTTTTATGGTCTAGAATTTGTATTGGATTCTCAACGCATTACTAGTCTTCCTTCAGGTTGATTGGCTGAGAAGTCAACACTTGTGAAGGGTTTGGAACATATTTTCTGAGAATCGAAATGTGAAAAACATCGTATAATCTGGATAACTCTGGCGGTAGGGCTAGCTCATACACTGTTGTACTGATTGTTTCTAGAATCTCGTACGGTCCAATGTACCTTGGACATAGTTTCCCCTTTTCTCAAATCTGATTATGACTTTCCACTGAGATATATGTAAAAATATGTAATCACCCACTTCAAACTCCAACTCAGGTCTATGCTTTTTGGCATAGTTCTTTTTGTCGACTATAAGTAATCTTCAGTCATTTATGAATCACTTTCACTTTTTCTGTTGTCATCTGAGCTATGTCGGGTATCAACAATTTTTGTTCCCCAACTTCAATCCAATAGAGTGGAGTTCCTCATCTTCTATAATACAATGCATCATATTGTACCATTTCAATTGTCGAATAATAGCTATTGTTATAGGCAAACTCAATCATGTTGGAGTAAAAACAAATATATGGGCTTATATATTAAAAAAAAAATAAAAATACGCTTGTCTTTACACATTAATGTTCACACTTTATAATACATTAATTAAGGCTCCAAAACTTAAATTGATCACTTTAATTGACCTAATTTCATTTAATAGCCTATAATTCATATTTATTTAATATATACGCCCATATATTTGTTTTTACTCCAACAATCTCCTACTTGGGCTATATATGTAACTTTATAAATGTGAATTCTACTTTATGAGCTCATGAGTTTTGCTATCAAAACTTTATGTATTGTAACAATCTTGTCCATTAACTACACCAATACCGAACCAAAGCGATCGTCGTTACATATTTCGTAACTAGACCCATCAATGATCACATATATCAATGCAACTAATGACAAAGGTCAAGTGTGGATGTGTAGTATGGAAATTTCATGCAATGTGATCTTAACATGCATATTTCCAATTGGTCCTCCTTAAACCTTAGTGAGATCAAACCATACAAAATTAGAGTGAATGAAAACTGAATACTTTACTGCAGTAAATAACCATAAAATTCATAATATCCATAACAAATATACCTATAGATAAAAGCATCTAAAATACACACTCCCACTAAAATGACATATCTTGAAGAAAAACCACACCCATATGAGCAATGTGTTCATGAAAGACCCTGGGTGGTAATCCCTTAGTCAGCGAATCCACAATCATGGAGTTTATCCCAATGTGCTCTATAAATATAAGTCCACTTTGAACTCTTTCTTTCACAACTAGGAATTTGATGTTTATAAATTTTGACTTCGTAGAACTCCTGTTGTTGTTGGAATACAGTACTGCTGATTTATTGTCACAATATAACTTAAGTGGCCTTTCAATGCCATCTAGAATACGCAGTCCCGTGACAAAATTTCGCAACCATATTTCATGATTGGACTCCTCATAACAAGCTACAAACTCAACTGCCATGGTGGAAGAGGCTATAATAGACTGTTTAACACTCTTCCATGATATAGCACCTCTAACAAGTAAGTATATATAGCCTGAAGTAGATTTTATGCTATCTCGGCATCCAGCAAAATTGGAGTCAGAATATCCGATGATCTCTAACTGATCTGACTTCCGATAAGTGAGCATGTAGTCTTTTGTTCTCTGTAAGTACCTCATGACTCGCTTGGCTGCTATTAAGTGATCCTTTCCAGGATTGCTTAAGTATCTTCCTAACATGCCAACAATGTACGCAATATCCGGACTCGTACATACTTGAGCATACATCAGACTTGCTACTGCTGATGCATAAGGAATATTTTGCATCTCCTGAATCTCAAAATCATTCTTGGGGCATTGACTGAGACTAAATTTATCTCTCTTAGCCACAGGGGTGTCACTTGATTTACAATCATGCATGCCAAACCTTTTAAAAACTTTCTCGATATAGTTCTTTTGTGATAAATCAAGCATACCCCGAGAGCGATCCCAGTGTATCTGTATACTCAACACAAAAGAAGTGTCATCAAGATCTTTCATCTCAAATTTCTTTGACAGAAATCTCTTGGTTTCGTGCAGTATGCCTATATCGTTGGTGGCAAGCAATATGTCATCAACATATAAAACCAAGTAAATATGCTTACTCCTACTAAACTTGTGGTATATACAATCATCAATCAAATTCATCTCAAAACCAAACGAGATAATAACTTAATGAAACTTGTAATACCATTGACGAGAAGCTTGTTTAAGCCCACATATGAATTTCTTTAACTTGCAAATCATCTTCTTTGCATCTCCCGACACAAAGTTTTCTGGTTGTACCATATATATTGTTTCATCAATGTCACCATTGAGAAATGCAGTCTTAACATCCATCTGATGAAACTCAAGGTCAAAATACGCCACAAGTGCCATTATTGTCTTAAAAGGGTCTTTCGATGAAACTGGAGATAAAGTCTCTTTATAATTGATGCCTTCTTTCTGTGTAAAGCCTTTTGCGACAAGACGGGCTTTGTATATCTCCACATCACCTTTCGAATCCCTCTTAGTTTTAAATATCCATTTACAACCAATGGGTTTCACACCTTCAGGCAATGGGATAATATCCTAAACGTCATTGTCCTTCATGGACTTTATCTCCTCATTCATGGCATCAATCCACTTTTGAGATTTAGAACTTTCTATGGCTTGACAGAAGTTGATTGGATCATCTTTCACCGCACCAATGTCAAACTCATGTTCTTGGAGAAATACAATATAATCATCTAGCACTGCACTTCTCCTTTCTCTAGTGGATCTCCTTAATGGCATATGTTTTAGAGGTGATAAAGTTTGTTCTTCTGGAGTGGGAGATTCTTGGATATTGTTTTGATTTGAATTTGCTTCTTGAACGATGTCAGAAATAAGAGCTTGATTAATGCCAATAACAGCCGTGGGAATATCAACATATTCCTCTTCAAAAATAAAATTCCTAACCTTATCTCCCCCCTCAAACTCAACATCCTCAAAGAACCGGACGTTTCCCGTCTAAAAAATTGATCTAGTTGTAGGATCATAGAATTTGTAACCCCTAGATCTTTCAGAGTATCCAATAAAATAGCAACTAACCGTTCTTGAATCCAGTTTCTTTTCATGTGGCCTGTAAGGTCTAGCTTCAGCTGGACATCCCCAAATGTGTAGGTACTTCAGACTAGGCTTCTTGCCTATCTAAAGTTCATAAGGGGTTTTGACAGTTGCTTTAGTTGGTACTCTATTAAGGATATACGCTGCAATCTTTAATGCTTCACCCCAGAGTGATTCTGGCAAGCTAGAATGACTAATCATACTTCTTACCATATCTTTGAGCATTCTGTTTCACCTTTCAGCAACACCATTCATGCTTGGAAAACCTGGTATGGTGTACTATTGGACGATACCGCACTCCTCTAGGAATTTAGCAAATGGGTCCGGACGTTATTCATTTGAATCGTCATACCTACCATAGTATTCACCACCATGGTCAGATCTGACACTTTTAATCCTTTTGCTGAGTTGATTTTCAACTTCAGTTTTGAACGATTTGAACACATCCAGTGATTGGGACTTTTCATGAATGAGATAAAGGTAGCCATAACGTGAAAAATTTTCTATGAACGTGATAAAATATTGTTGACCATTCCATGAAACAATAGGAAATGGCCCATAAATATCTGTATGTATCAGTTCTAAGACATCTGTAGCCCTATTGGCACCAAATCTCCTTATGTTTGTTTGTTTTCCTTTTATGCAATTTGTGCAAATTTCAAAATCTGCAAAATCAAGGGAATTTAGAATCCCATCTAACACAAGGTTTTCAATTCTTCCTTTGGAGATGTGACCTAATCTCTTATGCCATAATGATGCGGAATTCTCATTAGTTAATTTCCTTTTAACACCTCGAGTACTTAATTGCAAGGTTTCATGATATGAAGCAACGATATCAAGCATATAAAGGTTATCTATCTAAGATAAAGAACCGGTACCAACCAAATTTGAATTCTGAAAAAGACTAAATTTATTATTTCTGAAAGAACAAGAATAACCAAATTTGTCCAATACAGAAATAGAAACCAAATTCCATCTAAATAACGGTACAACAAATATCTAATTCAAATCCAAATAAGTACCAGACTTTAATAATAACCTAAACATCCCGATTGCCTCAACTTCGACCTTCTTGCATAGACACACTGATGTGAGTGGTTGCACCAGAATCTATCCACCAAGTGTCTTTAGGTACTGAAGTCAAATTAACCTCAGAACAAACTAAATTAAAAAAAAATGTATCTTTCTTTGCACGCCAAACATGGTAGTTGGTACATTGCTTCTTCTTATATCCCATAGCTCCACAGAAGAAATAACCATTAATGTTCTTTTCTTTATGTTGTTTCTTTTGATATGGAGCCTCTGCAGTTTCTTTATCTTTCTTTCTTTTCTTCCCTTTATCCTTGGAAGTACCAGCCAAATAAGCACTCTCTATCTTTTCTTACTTCAATCTTTCATTTTCTTGCACACAATGTGAGATAAGCTCATTAAGAGACCAAGTCTCTTTTTGGCAGTTGTAAATCACGTTAAATTAACTAAATTGTGTGGGAAGAGATATTAGAACCAAATACACAAGCAAATTCTCAGAGAGATCAAGCTTATGTGCTCTTAACTTTGAAGCAAGATGAGACATTTCCATAATGTACTCCCTAATGTTCCCATTACCCTTATATCTCATTGAGATGAGATTTGTCAAAAGTGTACTTGTTTCAACCTTTTCATTCTTGGCAAATCTGTTCTTAATTTCTTCTAGGAACTCTTTGGCTGTCTCTATTGTTTCCGATATTGTGCCCCTGAATGCTTCTGGAATAAACTTCTTAATGGTTATCAAACACATGAGATTTGACTTCTCTCACCTTTCAATGTCTCTCTTTTCATTAGAGGAACTTTTATCAGTAAGAGGTGCAGGAGAAGGAACCCTTAACGCAAGGTCTAGATTCATGACACCGAGAACTATTAGGAGATTATCGTGCTATACTTTGAAGTTTGTGCCATTTAGCATAGGAATAGAATTAATGTTGACAGTAATATTAGAAGCAAAACTAATAGTTGAATCCAAGAACAATAAATAAACAAAACAAGCTTACATAAGTCTCAAAACAAAAAATAAATTCAAATAAAGGCAAAACCTCATTTTAAGATACCGGATACTCTATTAATATTTTATCTTTGGATAAAAATATTAACTTGTAAGTGATATCTTGGTGTAGTAATCAAATACTGATAATAAGAACATATCGAACAATAAATCTTCCTTCGAGACGATTTATTATTCATATGTAAAAAAAACAAATAACCATCACGTGTTTATTACTACAAGTGTGCATGCAATTATGTTAAATGTTAATTTTTCTTTGGGCCAATTAATACTCACATAAGTTACATGTACATAATCTTTTTATATTTCAAAATAAATTAATTTTCACAAGAGAGGTCACTTTGGTGACATGTTGTTACAATTAATTAATCTCAAAATATATATTTAAACACTAATATTTGAATTTAAAATTGCATAAATGCACTATAACATCAACATATATATATATGATGACAAAATAATCATTGTGTTGGCATTGCCTTAGTGGTGGTTAAGTGCTTTTTCTTCACCGGAGGTCCAATGGTCGAATCACAAGCAAGGTTTGTTCATTTGTTTTTAGATATACTCAAACAAAAGGAGAAAAAAAAAAAAAAATAAAGTTCCAGCCAAGATTTGACCCACTGACTTACTGCACTAAGAGGCACAAACTTTAGCAAATTTGACCCACTGACTTACTGCACTAAGAGGCACAAACTTTAGCAAAAGACGCCACCGAACCAACACACCGTTTGTGAATAGATGCATTTGAATAAATATAAAACTATTTGCGTTGCATGAATCAGTGAAAACAAAATGAAACGACGTCGTATTCTTCACTGATTCCCAACCACAACCAGAATTCCGAAACAGAAACAGTAGCCAAATTCTACACTTTTCTTTAACTTTTAAGAAAACTTATAAAATCAACCATAAGTCCAAATTTCATGATGGGTTAAAATACGAAAATACGAACAGGTGCGACTGTTTACGAACAGATGTGACTGTTTACGAACAGACACAATTGCTTATAAATAGGGGTCATGGTCTTTGGATCACACAATGTTTTTCTATTCTTCTGATCCCCATTGTCAGAGAGAGATTTAGATAGAAAACGAGTGTAGATTTGGAAGATCATAAAGACTCAGATTCGGATATTTCAACTTTCTTGTATATTCAGGTACGCTTCCACAAATTCAGTATTTTTATTCTTGATGATTCAATATGAATGTTCCTATTTGTGTGATGGTTTTTACATAACGAAATTAAGTCTTACAAATCAAAGTCAAATGATCATGCTAACTACCAGGAAATTCTAAAACACAGCCCCTCAACATATTCTTTAATATCTGAATTGTAGGTTCTAATTGGCTGTTAGTCTGATGATGAAAAGATGTATTGAATTTTAATTTAGTACCCAGAGTAGCTTGAAGACTAGACCATAATTTTGATATAAATTTTTGGATCTCTATCTGACATTACGAAAATTGGCTCACCATGCAACCTCACAATCTCGTTAACGTACAATTTTGCATACTTGTCCATCGAGTACGTGATTTTTATAGACAAGAAAAAAGAAGATTTTGTGAGTCTATCAACAATAATCCAAATGGAATTATGTCTCCTTTTAGTACTGGGTAATCCTAAAATAAAATTCATCATCATATATTCTCACTTCCATTATGGGATAAGCAAATGTTGCAATATGCTTCTTGGACATTGGTGCTTGATCTTGACTTGCTGACATAGAAGACACCTAGTAACAAATTCTGTAATTTCTCGTTTCATTCTATTTCACCAATAATGTTCTCACAAATCTTGATACATTTTAGTGTTCATTGGATACATTGCATACGCTGAGCTGTGCGCTTCCTTCAAGATATTTTTTTTCAAATCAACATTATTAGGCACACATAATCTATTTGAAACCATCAAGGTTTTGTCATTATCTCTAACTAGATATTCGATTCTCTATCTATTTTTTACTTCATAGTCAGTTCTCTGTCTATTTTTTACTTCATCCCTGATCTTTCTCAATTGGGCATCTGACTTTTGCACTTTTATAATACGGTCAATTAACGTCGGTTGTAAGATCAAAGATGTAAGCAATGATGCAATCTGACCTACTGCTAACTGAACCCGCATGGATCTCAACTTGGCATATAGGTTAGTATAAACAACTCAAATGTGCGCAACCGAACCTATCGATTTTCGACTTAATGCATCAGCTATAACATTAGCCTTTTCAGGATGCCAATGGATAGTACAGTCATAATCTTTGATCAATTACAATCAACACCTCTGTCTCAGATTTAATTATTTTTTAGTAAACAAATATTTTAAACTTTGGTGATCAGTGTATATCTCGCATGTCTTGCTGTAAAGATAATGTCTTCAGAGTCTAAAAGCAAATACAATTGCCGCCAGCTCCAAATCACGTGTCAAATAGTTATGCTCATGATTCTTTAATAGCCGAGAGGCGTACACAATCACATGCTCATGTTACATCAACACACAACCCGAACCCCGGTGTAAAGCGTCACTGTATATCACAAAACCATCATCTTCCGTATAAAGAGAGAATATCAACGCTTATATTTGTTCTATAACTCTTGGTAACTCTGTTCCCATTTGTCAGTCCAGTCAAATTTGACTTCATTGTTAGTTGAACGAGTCAATGGTGTAACTATAATAGAAAATACTTTAACAACCCTACGCGATAATAACCTACCAATTTCAAGAAACTACAAATCCATGTCACATTATTAAGCCTTTTTCACTAAACAACAGTTTTGACTCTTTTTTTTTTTTTTTTGGCATCGACTTGTATACCATTACCTAAGATAACATGCCCCAACAATACAACTTTATCCAGTCAAAACTCACATTGACTGAACTTAGCATCTAATTGTTTCTCTCTCAAAATTTGTAGCATGATTTTGAGATGCTCTTCATGTTCCTCTTTATCTTGGGAGTAAATCAATATATCATCAATGAGTACTATGATAAACTAATCTAAATAAGGCTGGAAGATTCGATTTATCAGATCCATAGATGTAGCTAGAACATTCGTAAACCCAAATGGCATAACTATAAAAAAAAATAAAAAATCATAATGCCCATATCTGACACGAAATGTCATCTTTGATACATCATTGTTTTTTGCCTTCAATTAATGATAATCTGATCGAAGATCTATTTTGAAAACTATCATGGCCTTCTCTAATTGATCAAATAAATCACCAATTCTAGGTAACAAATATCTGTTACGAACTGTCATCTTGTTCAATTGTCGGTAATCAATACACATCCTCAAGGTGCCATCATTTTTCTTTACAAATAATATTGGAGCTCCCCATGGAGGACCACTTGGTTAGGTAAACCCACGGTCTAATAAATCTTGTAATTGAATTTTTATTTCTTTCAACTTAGTAGATGCCATATAATGGGGTGAAATTGATATAGGATGCATACCCAGAAGTAATTTAATAATGAATTATATTTTCCTATCCATTAGCAACCCTGAAAAATCTTCTGGGAATACATCTAGATAGTCTCCCACCACAGGGATCTACCAATTGTACCTTATTGTGATTGGTATCACTCACATGCGCTATATATTCCTGACATCCCTCATTTAATAATTTCTAGGCTTCTAAAATTGAAATCAACCTAACAAGGGTAATAACTCTATCCCGCCAAAATACAACGTTTGTCTTACCTGAGACTCGAAATGTGATTTTCTTTTTAAAACCGTCAACTAAGGCATGATAATCAGATAGAAAATCCATACCCTGTATCATATTAAAATCATGAGTAGTCGAAGACAATAAATCAAGTTGTAATTCTCTATTACTTTTATTATATTCACAAACTTTGTGCATTTTTTTTTGTCGATCTCGAACATATCAATAAATCTGAAACCATTTGGAACCTTCTACATTGGACACCGTAGATCCTCATAAGGTTTAAATCAAATTGGGCTATGCCTCAAATCTGATTCACCCTCAAAACTTTCATCCTCCACCATTAGATCTAAAAATTCATTTATTTTTATAATGATTAGTTTAAGGATTTTTTTCCCCAAAGATAACCAAACTGACCCCAACTATTTTTTTTTTCTACCAAGACCCTTTGTCATTTTACCAAAAATATTATCCTCTATAATCTGTCTGTAATTGTTTTCCCAACAATACTTGAATCTTCACTGGAATATTATAATGCAATATTTCCTACAAAAATCATG
Organism: Eucommia ulmoides; assembly: GCA_016647705.1. NCBI lineage: Eukaryota > Viridiplantae > Streptophyta > Magnoliopsida > Garryales > Eucommiaceae > Eucommia > Eucommia ulmoides. The sequence goes on along the minus strand of CM028338.1, from coordinate 27,554,188 downwards.
GCACCTATAAAATATTACCCACTATATTTCAACAAACAATAATATATACATATAATTCAATAATGGTGCAATTGATGCACATGATACGTGTGTCCTACATCTAGAATATCTCAATGCATTCATATAAACAATAAAATGGTCAGCAATGATACATAAAACATATGTATTACCCACTAATCAGGTAATATTAACAACAATGAATATAATGTAGCACTTAATGCATATATATTGCCCACTAGTTAGCAGAAATGAACAATTAAAGTAGCGTAGTACTTGATGCATATGTATTATCTATTACTCAGGTAAAGTAACTCCAAACTCACGTTTCAAACTAACCTCACTACTCAGCAACCTATCATATGGTCCCCTACTAACGCGACACTCTAAAACCAAGTCTTCAGAACGTATAACCTAGACTTTGATATCAAAAGTTGTCACACCCCATCCCGGACCCCATGTCCGAGGTTAGGAGTGATTTGGACTTGATATTACCCAACCAAAAATAACTATAACCTGGATAAAAAAAATACCATTGACTGATAATTAACATAGATTTTCTTAATATTTTACCACCTTGAAATTTAATCATACATATCCAACTTTTTCGTAATAAACTATAAAAGTCTAAACCACTGATTACCAATAATTGTCCTGATAGCCTCAAAAGCCATCTCACCCTCTAACTCTATCTAACATCAGTAGTGAACATATCTTTACTTGGTGGCTTCATCACATGATTAGGCTTTGGTGGCGTCATTCTAGAAAGTCACGTTTTATTTTATTTTTTTATTTTTTATTTTTTAAAATAAAATTGTCAATTACACCACCTTAACTTGATAAGGATAACATGATTTTTTTTTTTTGTTTTAATTACACATATAACTCCAATATAATTAATTACACATATAACCTCAAGGAAAATTTATAAATAGTTATTAAGACCCTAAAACTATTAAAAGCAAAAATTTCAATCGAAAATTATCCCCTAAAATTTTAAAATCAAATCAAAATTTACATATTAATTCCCAAGGTTTTTAAAACTAAATTTTTTAAATGCCATAATGACCCCTAAATTTTTTTAAAGTGACTTTTAAATGGCACAATAAACCTTATTATTTTCTAAATGTCGTAAAATACAAAAAAACATATGTACATGCAAAAATTAGGCCTTACAATGGACATGTCTTTTATGAATAGAAATCGATTCACCATTGAAGCGAAACCTCTGTGTATGGTGCTAGTGTTCTTTTGTACCCCCAGTGGAGGGACACCATGGAAGAGGATACCATTCCTGCTATTTCTTAGTGAACTGTCCTAGGTGGCCTTGGCAGATCAAGTTCTCGACTTCACTTTAGAGGGCTGACATTCGTTAGTCATGTGCTCATGGCTGTGGTGGAACTCAAAGTACTTTTTCGAATTGGTGTTCTCCTTCTTGTTTCTAAGCTTTAGCTAACGTACCATATTTTCATCCTTAAATCGTCTCAACGGAGATGTATTTGATTAAGGAACAATTACCACCAAGTACTGTTTTTACTTTCCATGTACCACTTAATACCAATTAAGTAAACTGAAACCAAAATTCCCATCCTAATAAAACTTTGAACCGATTAGTCCCAAATTTAAAAAATCAAACATGTCAGATTACCAAAATACCCCAGTGATGTTTAACCCTATATTTTTCGTGTGTTATCCGTCATACTCCGTCGCCTTCATCATCGCTCATCTTAATCGGCACTCTTATCCATCGTCGCTCTCCTCCATCGCCATTCTCGTGCGTATTATCCATTTGTTACTCTTCTCTATCGTTGATCTTCTCCACCACCGTTCTCGTGCGTCTTCTCCTCGTCGTCTGCAGCAATCGCCAATACCGTACCCACCGCTATCAGCCATTGCCGCCGTCGCCGTTTCCACCGCCATCGTCGTCGTTGCCAATTGCCATATGTGTAAACTATCTCTCTCTGTATATATATATATATATATACATATCGCGATTTTCAATTTTCGAATTCGGTTTCTTTGTTTTCGATTTTGATTTCATTGTTGCAGAATCGATTTAGGTTTTAGTAATGAAATCATTGATGAAATTAATGATTTCACAATGAAGTTGCTCGATCACCAAACATTGTACATATTTTGTTTAAATTATGCGATTTCTTTTTCTTATTTTTTGAATTTTCCGTATTAGATTTAAACATTTAGGGTTTCAAATCTGAAAATTTAGAGTTCTAGACTTACAGCTTCGATCCCATTTGGTTTTTTCGCAAATTCATCTGGTGGATTGCTAGATTCATTGGGAGATTGCTACATTAAATTGGTTTGGCAGTGAATCGAAGGGCAAATGGTGAAGGTATGCAATTAGATTCATTCAATTCGATTGATCGATTCTCAATTTCTTGATTGTGTGTTATCGATCGTTGATTTCGTAGAACGTCGATTCATTTTTTGTATATCGAGGTTTTTCTTGTCTTTCGTTGATTTCGTTTTAATTGTCTGTTCACCGTCGACTCAGGTTTGATTGTTGATTTTTGTATGTGTCACGAATTTGAAATTCTGGTAATCATTTTTATCAATCCCTTTTTACTGGTGTGAATTTATGTTTGATCGTTTTCATGTTTGATGCGGTCTTTCAATTTGCGTCTTCGTGTTTGATGTGGTATTAAACAAATATTCTAAAAATGATTTTTTAGAACAACATACAATGTTACATTCAACATGCATATCATTTTTGAATACTGACAAGATTAGACAGTGTTACATTCAACACGTATTTTTTGTTTGTGAGACAATTGTTGAATTCTAAAAACTGAGTTTTTAGAATATTAGGCAATATTATATTCAATACTACTAGACAGTGTTACATTCAACACGTACTTTGAAATTTGATTTTTTGACAATATTTATATAGTGTTACATTACAACACGATTATGTATTTTGTTGATTTCTCACATGAATTTGGGTTCAAAATTAATTTTGTATGCAGGGTTCCATAGCGTACGACGATGGTGCAAAGGTGATTTGATTGGTATTTTTTTATGTGATGTAGACTTGAAGTTCCGGTAATCATATTTTATCGATCTTTTTTTACTGTTTGGGGGTATAATGTTTGACTTGTTTCTTGTTTTGATGTGGTCTTCAGTTGTGGTTTCGTGTGTTTTGATCGTTTATTATTGTTCATTTTTTCATGTTCGGTTTGCAGCCATATGTGATTTTTCAGTGGTCGATTCAAACGATTTTTCTTCAAATGTTTTGCTTAGATTTGATGTTGAATAGAATAGTTCTAGCTTAGATCTCTCGACTGTGTTTGAGTTTGAATGTTACATTCAACATACACAACTGATGAATGTTATATCCAACATACACAATAGAAAGTGTTACATTCAACACACTAAATTTTCTAAAAATTTGATTTTTGAGATTATTTAGACAGTGTTACATTCAACACACTAATAATGTTACATTCAACACGCATATTTGTTTTTAGAATATGCGACAAGATCAAACATTGTTACATTCAACACGCATTTAAATTTTTAGAATTATTAGACAGTGTTACATCAAACATTGTTACATTTAACACACATTTGAATTTTGAATTTTTGGCTATTTTGGAATGGTTACATTCAACACAAACTAAACCAATAGGGATGGGGTTCAATTGTTGGAATTACAAAAAAAAAAAAAAAATGATTTTCGAAAAATCCTAAAGCGTCCATAAAGAAAGATTTAGGGATGAAAGTGTAAAAAAAAAAAGTAAATTTTGAATCTAAAATAAAATAAGGGGGTAACAAATGTAAATAAATAGGGGGGTCAATTGGCGAGTACTAAATTGATTTTTTTGAGAATTTAAGACGGTGTTACATTCAACATGCAATTTTGGGTTTTGAAACGTGAATTTTGGCTATATTAGACAATGTTACAATCAACAAGTTAAACAGTGTTACATTCAACAACCATTGAAACTAACAGGTTCAATTGTTAAATTTTCTAAAAAATTGATTTTTGAGAATATTAGTCAGTGTTACATTCAACACATAGACACTGTTACATTCAACACATATATTTGTTTTTGAATGTGACAAGATCAGACAGTGTAACATTTAACACGTATTTGAATTTTGAATTTTTGGCTATTTTGGAATGGTTACATTCAACACAAACTAAACCAGTGGGGAGGGGGTTCAATTGTTGGAATTACAAAAAAAAATGATTTTTGGAAAACCCTAAAACGTGCATAAACAAAGATTTAGGGATGAAAGTGTAAAAAAAAAATAGTAAATTTTGAATCTAAAATAAAATAAGGGGGTAAAAAATATAAATAAAGGTCAATTGGCGAGTAATAAATTGATTTTTTTGAGAATTTAAGACAGTGACACATTCAACATGCAATTTTGGAATTTGAAATGTGAATTTTGGCTATATTAGACAATGTTACAATCAACACGTTAAACAGTGTTACATTCAACAACCACTGAAACTATCAGGTTCAATTGTTGAATTTTCTAAAAAAATGATTTTTGAGAATATTAAGCAGTATTACATTCAACACATAAACAACGTTACATTCAACACGCATTTGAATTTTGAATTTTTGGCATTTTTGTAACAACACAAACTAAACCAATGGGGATGAGGTTCAACTGTTGAAATTTCTAAAAAAAATGATTTTCAAAAAAACCCTAAAACATGCATAAACAGTTGTAAAAGTTTAAGGGCGGAAATTGTAAAAAAAAAAAAGAGAGTAAATTTTGAATCTAAAATAAAATAAGGGGATAAAAATGTAATAAATGTTACTGAATTGAACCCTAGCCTCCATCCTTCTTTGCGGCTGTGGAGCATCGACGCTATATCAAAGATGAACGGCGAAGGACAACGACGAAGGCGACGGAGAAGGACGATCGGCGACAGCGGACGGTGAAGACAACCGGAGACGGAGAAAGGTGAAGGATGAACAGTGAGAAAAATGGCGAGGGAAGTCAGATCTGAGTCATTTGAATTTAGGACAGTTGCGGCGAACGGCGAAATCGAAGGGCGAACAGCGACCGGGATAGAGACGGTGACAGCGATGGCGAAAATGACGGAGAAAGACGAACGGTGGCGACGATTTCGACCGACGATGGCAGAGGAATAGTGATGAGGGGTGGGGATCTTTTTGCACGAAAGAATTAGGAGTGAAATTTGGATGAGGGGTATTTTGGTCAAAGAAATGTCAAAAGGAGTTGTTGGTGCAAAAAAAAAAACAATTGGGTTTCATTAGTCAATGAAATTGCAAAAAGGAATCTCCCCGTACATATAGGCCAAGTGAAGCATAAAGTGTTTTTAGTAGCTTCATGACCATTTTTTGTAGGAATGACCCCTTGATTAGCTTTAAGATTGGACCTTTTCAAGTAAGCATCTAGTGGCTCGCCTTTATTATATTTCATAGACAACATATGGGTTGGACTCTTGGCTTGCCATTTGCTGCTCAGAAATTGATTGATGAATGACCGTAGAAAGGACAATAAGTTATGATAGGTACCGGGCATCGAGTTGCGATAGTTGGTGTTACGGTAAAAGCTCAGTGTTTTAAAGAATTTGAAGCCCCTCCAGATTTCCATGAGAGATTTGTAGGTGGCCAAGTGTTCAATGGTATCCATGGTTCCATCATAGGGTTTTACCCGATAGGGCAATTGAAAGCCCTCGGGAATGGGTATCATACCCCAGCCTGGGCATCCGTCGCCCGAGGTCGGACGTGACGTCGATATAACATCACCTGCACGCCAAAACAACTAGGAAATGACAAGTGCATACATAAATGCACAATCACAAAATCAGACCATATATATATATACACTCTCTAAATGGGGACACATTCGTTCCTACAAAATTATAATAACAATAAAGATAAAACAACCATGAACCTCTCATAGGTTCGCCTCAACCAGCACCTCCCAAAATACTCCCTCACTACCGCATCGCGGGACTCTACCTATTGCCAATAGGGGACCGACTCCTAAATGCTGCACCTGCGAGTGTACTGTCTTCTTAATAAAAACATTTTAGATGGATCAAGCATAAAATATATAAATATCACATAGTACAAAGAAAAACCCATTTTTCCTGTCACCATAGAAAACCACGTATATTTATTTATAACATTTTAACTAAGCAGTAAAAATCAACCAGAACGTCACATCAACCATATAGTATAACGCAACTGGAATAATAGATATATCATCGTAAATGGATACACCAAACCAGTGTAAAATAAAGTATATATATATATGCTATATACGACAAAACACCATATACGACAAAACACCACATACGATACCACATCACACCACAATTCACCACACCACATCACACCACAGCTTGCCATACCACATCACTCCACATCACACCACACCTCGGCTAGTCATGTGATCGTTTTAACCTCACAATCGGGAGTTGCAACAGTACCGTACCATCCGTAGGATTTGCCTTCCTGACAGACACTCATAACTCTGCCGAAGCAGATAATTCATCACTCTGCCGAAGCAGATAAATACTATGGTATCGTGAAGTCAATAACATCGTCAAATCAATAACATCATCGTCAAATTACGAATCAACAACATCGTCAAATTAATAACATCAACCTCTATCTCCCAAAACTGATTTAATATAAATATGATTTTTCCATCTTCTTTTAAAACTAACGAAATCCACATTTCCACAGTTCCACAACCAACCAAAATCGCTTGATCCATATAAGTTATAAAGTCATCCAGTTTTAAATAAACACATTTTTCATTATATATATATACGAAAATAGATTTACTAGAAGACAGTACACTCACCTAGTTATCCGCTCCGAAATAGTTTTCACTGACTACCCTCTACCGATACTCCAGTGCCTGCGAACCTAATAGTAACAGGGCCTAAATTAATATTTTATGCAAAAATAGCCTAATCATGTAATGCAGGCCCTAAGTTCTGTAATTTCCCATTCCCCACATTTTATTTATAACAATTATTATTCAGTAAATTTCATTTTGTCAATTACTGCATAAAATTTAATAATACGACGGTCCCAAATTTATTATTTCAGTTACAAAATTTTGAAGCTAGAATTTGATTTAATAAGCTAAAAAAAACTTAACGAAAAACGTTATCCGTTCTGAATCGTTCACGGGCCGCGAAATAGATTTTGACTTTTGTTGGGGTTATTTGTGTAATTCCCTCTTTTCCCCTTTTCTTCTTTTTTTTTTTTTTTTTCTTCTTCTTCATTCTGTTGCTTCGCCGAATAGTAGCAGACACCCTTACCACGTCCTCACCCTCTCCGTCGACAGCCAACCACCGATCACGCACACCTACCGAAACGACCACCCACTCACACGTCGGAACACCCACACCCCACTTCATCTAATCGACTGGACACTCACATGCACACACAAACACACACCCACATACACACAGTTGGCAAAAAGAAAACATAGCACCCATCTACGCAAATCGCCAGCGCACGCACACAGGTCGACTCACACACACACACATACTGTCTGACAAGAGATACACACAACAACAATGAGGGACTGTGGACATACACTCAGTGACCGAACTAAATATAGAAACCCACCGGCGACTCCCTACTCCACCGACGACTGACCGAACATGCCAACCCGTCAACGATCACATACCCACACACCACCGCCGACCCATGAACAACACACACACACACACAGATCAGAACGGAGCATACATACACAAACATAACACATGCACAACACACACAATCGTCGTCGACAACACACCCACGACACACGACGATGAACGGTGACGATCACACATGCAATCCACATACTCACAATTACCTTCTCTGTTTCCACTTCGTCTCAACTGACCGACGACGCCCTACTGCACGAAATCAACAACAACACTCATACCACCCACACCACCGACGATCGCCGGCTGAACAACTTACACATACCAAACACAAGATCACGACCGTCTAAACCACCGCCGGCTGACTCCTTTCTCTCTCTCTTTATCAACCTCACACGGCTACCGGATGGACAGGACATGATATCCTCACAAAATCTCCAAATGAACACCCCCTCACCAACTGCTCACCGTCGACCAAACACATCCACAACTGAAACCCAGTTTCTCTCTATTTCTTCTCGGTTTCTCTGATTTCTCGATCTTTCTCTCCGATTTTTTGATCACAATCTCTGCATGGTCATTCATATACATGAAATTAGTGGATGAGAATTGATCTAATGAGGCCACGTCTCCCACTTCCTAATCTAGCTCTGTCTCCGACGGATCTCACAGCATACACATACACTGCTATATATATATATCTTTTGGATAGTTTAACCTTTCTCCCCCTAATTTCTTTAAAATCTTCTTTTAAGTCCAATTTTCACATTTAAGATTTTATAAATTGTAATTTCACCCCAAAAAGTTACAATTCAAAAGTTAAATGCCAATTTTGGATAAAATGTTTTCTAACTTTGAAATTTAACCCCTAAACTTTTAAATTTGAATTTTTAATTGACCCAATTTCACCCCGAATTTTTCTCAATTACTCTAAAATGCAACTAAAATTACGTATGTGCTACGATTGAGGTCTTACAATGGGTATCCTCATGATCTCGATGGAGAATGAGGTTTTCCGTTTTTTATTAAGTCATACACCTAGTGTGTGTTTTGGCTAAAGTTTTCCTAGTGATTGTGGATGGAATCTAGCTTGTGTCGGAGATCTCTTGAGCCGCATCCTCATGGATCTTCTTGAAGTAGTGGTTTTAGCAGAACTGGAATTGAAGGATAATCTTTCATAGGCACCGAGTTTCAGTTTAAATGAAGGCCCAGATTTGACATAGGCTACTAAACCAAGTTGTCGTTGATTTTTGGAGCCCCTAAACTAGCCAACCATGTCTACTTACTTTGGTTGGTCCAATATTTTTTTCTTTTGTTGATCAACCAGTGTAATTGACAGGCCTAGGCGATCATGAGCTCTACGGGACGACGTGATCATTGGTCGCTTTCCCAAGTCTTGAGTTGTTCGAAGAACTTCTTGGTTCGCTTCCTGATTATCCTATCTCTTTGGCTCAAACTTCTTACGCTTCAGTCGACCTGCTGGTCTATCATGGTAGATCTGCATGCGACCAGGAGAAGACGTCGTGGTTAGCCTTAAGCAATTTGATCAGTTGCTCATTTTTATCTCCTAAGAGGGTTATCTCAATTTGGATAGTTTGGTCCGGATTGATTGAGTGTATCTGGACATCTTCTAACTTTTCGTCAAGACGAGGTCCTAGTTGACTTGACTGCTCGGTCCAGGGATCCAAGGTGTCCCCCTTCCCAGGATGCTCTGCTATGTTCCTAAGCAAGAAGTCCTCGTCGACGTCTTCGTCCTTTTATTGCTATTTGGGAATCTTCATCTTGGTGATGAAACACTCCTGAGCTACTTTCTGGATCCTTCGCACCTCGTCGATCCCGTTTTTGGTTAATGCTACAATATCAGATGGTACATTAAAGTGATGGCCTTTAAAGTATTTAGGCCCGACTTTTCAATGATTGCATTATACGCCGTTGGATAATCTGCTACCATGAACCGCACACCAACTGTTGAATATTTCGACTCTGTGCCAACTGTGATTTGGAGCGTGATCCAGCCAAACGAATTTACTATTTCTCTTTCGAAGATGACCAGAGGGGTCATTATCAGCTTCAACTTGTCGTAGTCGATTTCCATTCGGTTAAATGCAGTTTAGTCTTCATTTTCTCTACGATGTCTTCTTCTTCTTTAGCCTGGGCTCGATATATGTCCTCTAAATTAATGAACTTGGTAGAGATAGCGAAGGCTGCGACTAAAGTTTTTGGTGGTACGCAGGCCATGTTGTGCAAGAATGGACCTGTCTGCACCCCCTCTGTCAAACCAACCACTACCATTTTGTCATTCAATTCTTCTACTTGATCAGATTCGTCATCATCCTAGATCTTAGAGTAACCATAAAGGTTTGTTAAAATGGTGAGAAAGACAATTATTCGTCCCACAGACAGCTCCAAACTGATGATGCCAAAATCTGGTTTGTTGGATCACAGTCAGTGTGGTTGAATTCTACCAGGTTGACTTTGTTGACATGTCCCTGGATAACAAGGCTTAGACACCAGGGGTTGGATTCCTAGTGAATCCCATTCTGTGTGAGAATAAGTCACTGTTGTTTAGAGAAAAAATATACTTCAGGGAATTTAAAGTAAAATTTATATTGAGGTAGAGTTTACTGCCCTCTAGTAAAAAGAGTAGACTCAAGAATTTAACTTGCTTGTTTCGCTCCTAAGCCAAGACTTGTCTTCAAGTAGAGAGTAGAATGGAATAATTGTGTTTTGTAGGCAAGTCTTGGTGTGTTCTTTGATGAAGAATGAGACCCCTATTTATAGGTGTTTCTTGGACTAATTTTGGAGTTAAATACTTCATTGGTGATGAAATTAGGCAACTACTGATTAGTGGTTAGGTCATTAAGGGTAATGGTAGATTTAATGGCGAAGTTAAGTCATAGTGATAAATGATTAGCAAAATTTTCCATCAAAATTAATCACTATCAAATACACATTCATTACAACATTCCAATTTAATCAATTAGAGCAAGAATCTGTTAGGAGACAAGTAGCTAGAAAACAATGCTACAATTTAGGGCTTAAATAATGAAAACTTCATTTTATCTAATTTGTCTATTGATCCTGTCTCTTGATTCGAAATAATTTATTCAAATGATAAATAAAAAGCTTAATTAACATCATAAATATGTTTGAATCAATTTGGTTTTTATTTTAAACTCTAGTTTGTATTTTAACTAACTAAACAGATGCTCGACAATCGATACACTGATTCACCATTAGTTTTACTGATGTTCATAATAAGTCTTTCTAAAATGCACAATGTTCCAATCAATCAACTAGCCATTGACCAAATAACATTTTTGGACATGCTGTCCAAATCAGTCGACTGGTTTTATAATTCAGTTGACCGATTTCCTATACATATTTAATTAAGCATCTACTTTCAGAATCTGTTGACTAATTCTATCTATCAATCGATCAGATTAAGTTGGATTATTTTCTTTATAGGCTACAGTCCTATTTAGTTTACCGATGCAAGGGGTCGGTCGATTGGACTATGTTTTTTTTTTTTTTTTTCTCTCAATTTTAAGCCTATTTTCTAACCAACTCAATTTATTTTTCAATACACTTGACTTAATTCTATTTTAAGAAACTTAAGCACACATAATTCACATGTAAAGTATGCCACAAGATATATGCAAGTATAAGTTTGTCTATCATAGATAAGTCAACCACGTATTGGAGTTATATGGAAGGATTTTATGTTATCGTTGATATACATCAAGTTTATTTTAAGCCCTCCCAAGCCTCTGGATCATGATCATTTTCGACTTGGATCTCCAAGTTAGATCACTTAAGTCTTGATCATCTCGATCTTGCTCATGTTCTCATTGCTTGATCTTCACCTTCTTTATCTTTTTTGTCTTCCTTTCATCCTCAATGTCATTTATTCAATCTTCTTCATGGTGTTGTGTCTTCATTGTAGCTTTTTCTGTACTTATACAATCAACTAACGTTGTAAATACAAAACCTCAAATATGTTATTATCATCAAAATCTCTTTCTTACGGATTCACACCCTTGGGATCAACATTGGAGATTGAAGTCGTTGGGGGTCAATAGTATGAGAACTAATACCAAATCGCGTCTTTAATTGGGTCCCTATAAAGTATGAAATAATTTTAGAATAATTGTCGTTACTTAACAGATTTCTTTTCTCAGCATTATTGAGAAAAGAAATTATTAGCCATAAAGGGTTTAAACATTGAAAATCCCTAATTGAAAATGATAATATCTCATTTGAAGTTTTATATCATCCAACAAAATTTGGTTAAGAATGTATCTAAGACAGAATGATGATGCCACAAGAGATGAAAAGATGAAGAATCAAAGAGTCGAGGATTTAAGCTTATAGATAGAAGAATTTAAGACTCAAAGATTAAAGATGTTATTTTTCATTTTCTACGTGAAATAACAATTTACAATTTTATATATATTGACTCGTTAGGATCACACACATGCATGCTCACATACATGAATTATAAATTGCTCATGATTTTGTGTTAAGTGACATTAATTACGTATGAAAAATGGTTGGGTTGAGTATCTAGAACATAAGAACTTGAAATGGATATGAAAAATCTTAAAAACAAGAGTTTATACCTAGATTTACGCAATGGAATATCAAAAAATTTAAATCAAACTTAATAATCCATAATTCGATAATGCTGAATTAATCCATATTAATATACAAAACAAATATAAACATAATCTAATCTACTGAAAAGATTCTTTAAATTATCCATGTGCTTCAACCTCTTAGCCAGTTGATCTCGAGGCATGATTTAATTTGTTTCTTTAAAGAGCGACACAAACTGATTCTAAAACGAGTTTTAATTCAGTCGTCTGAGAAACAATACAAATGTCTCCCCTCTAATAGCATCCATACAAAGAACTTGATTTGAACAGTATCAACAGATTATCTAAGAATTTGATTCTAAATTTGTTGATATAAGGTAGATCAGATTTAATTTTAGGTGGTAGTAAAAATCAAATCCGAAGGGCAATAACAAATAAGAATGTGGTCGAAATTTCCAAGGAATGGGTGGCCACTATATAGTGTTACCCCTTTTAAGAATATCCAGGGTTAAAACCCTAGATTCCTATTTTTTCTATATTGCACTTTGACCGCGAACTTCTAACTACCCGACATTACTACCCGTTTCATTTACAAGACTTTTCAAAATTCCAATCTTCATTTGTGTGTGACCCATTAGGTTCATATTAAAAGCTGGATAATAAAAATAATTAATTAATTAAAATTTGAACAATTCTAATTTTGTTCCTGCAAATAAATAATTTATGATATTTTCACTAACTGTGAGACACGTCTACCCACATAAATCAGTTGTATCCAATTGATAGCAATTCACCAAGAGAACTTCCTCAATTGTAATTTCTAAGCTCTACAATTTTTCTGTCTCGTGTTCCTAAAAGAACTAATTGGGTATCGATTAACTTAAAAAACCTTATTTCAATCATATGTATACTAATTGACAATATAATTCCCCATTGAGACTAATTAGAATCTCATCTTAATTGTCACAGTGTCCTGACCAGAGTCTTTATTGAATTATATTAAATATAATCACATAGAAAAAGTCCCTCTTTACTAAGAGCGATAAATCATTTCTTGCATACTCGAATAGGCAGCATACATGTTTTACTACGCCCAATGAATACCTTTAAAGTTTCATTGCTAGAAGAAAAAACTTTGTATTATCAAAGTATAGGAACACACATATGCGATTGACAATAAGGCTTATATCCGACAAGCTTGTCGACTAACCCATGAATTTTGGTCTAGTGACATAGTTAGAATTGCTCTAAGATTGAATTGGTCAACTGACTGCCACACTAACTAAAGTAGAGAGTTTATAGAACCTAAATCATACTTATCCGTTTGACCGTCCTTGCTCTCCTGGTTGACTGACTCAACAAGAGAACAATTTTTTTTGAATTTTTAAGGAGCCTGGTAGATCGACTGCAATGACCAATCTACTAGTACGCACATATAGTTTTTTGCTTTCATGAATTTCTTTAAAAATTTAACCCTATCTTCAAATCTAATCATTCTAAATTGTCCCTCACATTGTTTAAATATATTATGAATATATTAGAATGATTTTAAATGTTGGAGAAATATATTTTTAAAGTCTTTTGAAAATAGAAGATTTAATTTGATTTTCTCCTTATTTCTCACTTGATCACATCCTTATTTTGAGGTGTTTGAGTGTCCATATGATTGAATCTCGTCTTTGATAGTATTCCTCATGTATATACATCTGATTTAAGGCTAGATACATTGAGTATTTCAAAAGTTCAAGTAAAAAAAACAAGGGGCAGTTATCTAGAAGTCCTCATATGAGGACAAAATTACCTAATACACCTTTTTTAAAAACATGTTACAAAATAGTCCTTTTGCTTTTTTGTGACGATTTTACCTCTCTCGTGTTATATTCAACACGAGAGTTATGTTATATTCAACACAATCTCAGATCGTGTTACATTCAACACAACCTCTTTATTGAATATAACACGAGATCGTGTTACATTCCAATTTTTTCATTTAAATTGATAATTCCTCTATCCAACATTCATATTACATTCAACACGATCTCGTATTGAATATAACACGAGGTCGTATTACATTATAATTTTTTCATTCAAATTGTTACATTTCACTTTCACCGCCATACAAATCAAATTTATACAACCAAAAACACGATTGCGTGTTGAATGTAACATGAAGTCGTATTATATTCTAATTTTTTCATTCAAATTGTTACATTCCACTTTCATAGCCATACAAATCAAATCTATACAACCAAGAACCCATCCACTTGACCGTCTCCATAAGCACTTTCCCATATCACAATTAGATGATAAAAAAAATAAAATGAATTAGCCTCAGAATTGCAAGATTGAAATCAAATTGGCAACCAGTTCGGGACAGCAACCATCAATACAAAACAAATCAATCCAATTAAAAGAATCCTAAATTTCACATACATACATATATATTTATCTATATATATCAAATTCACATATATACTCGCGATTCATGAGCTCCATCATCTCGTCTGTGACCAAAGCCTTTCTGTTTGTAGTTCTTGCTCCTGGTCAAGTTGTGACGGAACACCTTCGCGTCGAATTCGGTCTCGACAGCCAACAATGGCGACAGAGACTCTCCGGAGGAGCATCGGACTAAGAGAGGTTTTCGGCATCGGAAAAGCTTGGTCAGATGAACAGAACCATAAAATCAGAAACATAAAAAGAAAAATAAAATCCAAAACAGATCTGACTCTTCCTCTTCCTGGCAGATCTTCTAGGGCTCGATTAAGAGAGCCAATTTGAGGAGTGGGAATTACTAGGGAGGAAGAATGGCGTTGTTGGTGTGAGGGTCAAAGGAAGTGATTAACGATCTCATCTTTCTTCCAAGCTCGCTCTCTTTCCCTCTCCCCTCTCCCTACACGCCGCTGGCGCCGACTAGCAACCCTAGATCCGAAGCTATCGTTGTCGCAATTCTGAAGCTACCACAAATTCAGCCGCCGCAGCCCTCTCTCCCGCTTCTCGCTATTGTCGTCGTGCTCCATCCAGCCTCATGCCACCTCCAAATCTGTCGATTTCCCCATACGCCGCCGGTGCCAACTAGTAACCCTAGATCCGAAGCTATCTCCGTCGATTGTGATTTCGCGAGTGTCGCGACGATGATGAGCGATGAGCGGAGGCGAGGATGAGCGAAGGCGAGCAGTCTGTGATGAGTCTTGATGAGCAAAGGTGGAATGAGATTGTTCATATGGTGGCGGAGGGTAAAATCGTCAATCCCAAAAGCTCAGGACTGTTTGGTAATAAACAACACTTTTTGTAGGACTGATATGTGCAAAACAAAATTAGTGGGTCTATGTGGTAGATTTAGTCTTTTAACAAGGCTATTTGGTATTTTTCCCAAAAAAACAAACTAGCCGTTAGAGAGGTCAAAAAGGCTAGATTTTGTGCAAGAGTCTTGTTGACTGTTTGAGCTATAATTTTTTATTAAATAGGCCATAATTATGCACGAAAATAATCAAGAAAATATCATGAAAAATACTCTCAAATTACCGAAAATAATTCTTGAGATTTGAGAGAAAAAAAGAGAATGAAATTCTACAAATATTATTGTGCTCATACACTTGAAATTTTTGAATTATACCTTGTTGAAAATCAAACGATTCTTGATCATTTTTGCAGTTGAAGATCTGAGGTTTATTGTGATTTAATCTTCTAAATAAACTCCGTTGAGAGCAATCTAGACTTATATTATGCTAAACTTGATATTAATTATCTATTCTTGAGTTATCTAGATTCAAAATTAGTTTGTGCTTGATCAAAAAAATTGTGTAAGTTATTGTGTTTAAATTGTTCATTGCTCACGTGCTTTATTTAGGATAATTATATTGAGTATATGTGATTAAAATTCATCCAAGGTCATGAAATGTAATAATATTTAATGTACTGAAATTTTCTGTGATTTGATTGGTTCTAAAACCTAGAAATTCATATTAAACTATTATAGAATAAACTCATTTTAGAATTACCATTTTTTATGAGTAAATGCATTTTGAGAATCATCACTGTTTATCTGGAATATTTGAGAACCACATTTAACTTATTACATGCAGTATCATTCATACTATTGATTATCACTTTTGAATTATTTGAAAAAGAGTATACCCTTAGACTGAGTCAATTGATATATTTAAATTGTCAGTGTTGGAAGAAATTCATGTGAGAAAAGAATGTAAATTCAGTGAGAAATTTGATTGTAGTCTTGAACTATGGTATTAGTTTAAGCAAGAGTGATTGTGTGAGTGAAAGAGAATTTTCACTCAAGAGTTGTAAGAGTTTGATTCTCACTTGGAAGAAAAATTAAAGATTGAGTGAAACTAAAACTCTCCGTAGGAGGTTGGAAGAGTAGGCATAGGCAAGGATGTCTTGTCGAACTACCATAATGAGCTACTCAAGTTGCTATAACTCTCTCTCTATATGTGTGTGTGTTGTTTATGTGTGCTTTATTGTGTGATTATTTATTTAAAGTTTTCGTTGAAACTGTATTACGTGTTCACATTTATTCAAATTAATAAAAGTTATTATTTGTTTAAATGTAGTAAAGTTTTTTAGATCTACCGATTCACCTCCTCCTCTTGGGTAACTTTCGGGTCAACAAAAACATAATTCTCATTCTATTTTTTGGCGTAGAAACAAAAACGTTAGCCAAACGCCACCTAAGTTTCTTATTATGTTATTTGAAGGTTAAATTGTGTAAGCATATATTTAATTTAGCAAATGGTAATATGTAATTCAATTTGACTTTAAGGCTATTTGTGTCATTCCAATACAATTAACAAAAAAGTTATCGTTTACAATTTTATTAATAGTTCGAGACTTAGCATAACCCTAAAATGCAGATAGGGATAAAGTGTAACTTGGTGATCTGCAGATAGGAGTTCCTTGATATTGGATCACTACTACCAGCTGCTTGCACAGAAGGATATGGATTTGTTGTCCTCTGCTAGAATGTTGTTAGGTGAGAAATAGATACTTTTGAGTTACTTGATTCTTTTCACCCTTCCCTCAAGGTACTACTTCGTTATCGGTCACCCAAGAGTATTTAGCCTTTCAAGGTGGCCCTTGTAGATTCACACAGGATTCCACGTGCCCCAGACTACTCAAGTCAGAGCGGTGAAGTGTAACTTTCTCTCATTAAAACTAATGAATGTTTTGCTCCAACAAATGCATGATCAAAACTTAGAAAATTCATAAATGACCTGATGCTGCTATCCTTCCTCCTCAAAGAAAACACTATAAGTAGGGGTACACAGATTTTTTTCCATCATCGGCAAATCCAACCCGATTTGGATCCAGAAACCCGAACACCACCTGCCCAAGTTGAACTAGAAAACCAAGTGGACCTAAACTCCTAAACCTGAACGGTTTATGGATGGATTACAGGTCAACTCTATTCTATCACGAGTTGCCTCGACCACTCGTTGGTAACAACCTAAACAACGTCGTTTAGGCTACACACACACACACACACACACACACACACACACACACATATATATATATATATGGAAAGGTCTTTCTAGGGTTTAGTTCAGTTCACAAATCCATCAAACGAGAGGCGTCGGTGACGGGTAGGCACTTGGCAACGAAAATCAGTTATAGGGATTCTTTTCTTCATTTTCTTCAGTTCACAAATCCTTATTTTTCATTTCATAAATAAATTCCACAACCTCTTTTTCCTTTTTATTTTTCAATCTCCAAATTCCAATATGGAAATATTGGTCTTCCAGCCCTATATCCAGTACAAATTGGTTGCATATATATTGTTCTTCAAGCACCATCTCCGGCCTACATATTTGAAGAGCAATACGTATGAACCCTAATATGATTTTATGTTTTTTATTTGTTACTTGTTAGCTTTTTGTTTCTTTTGGTGTTCCCGATCGAGTTTTTTGTTACCGATCTATATTTCTGATCTAGTTTTACTTGTTACCGATCCATGTCGCCGATATAGTTTTATTTGTTATTGATCTATGTTTTAGATCTAGTTTTACTTGTTACCAATCTATGTTTTAGGTCTAGCTTTAGGGTGTAGGGTTTATTTGTTACTCATTAGTTTCCCAAAAAAATAGTAATTGGGGGAACAATAACTTCTACATTTTTCTAAAACACTTAATTTTTGGGAGAGTAGAACTATCAGAGATGAACAATCTTGCCGAAATGAATTTCTTTGTGCTAAAAAAGATATGAATTTCTTTGTGAAAAATTAATGATTTTGATTGCTCATCTTAGTGAAAAATCATAAAATGATTTCTTTATGAACAATCAGAGTAGAAGCGTTTCATCACTTGCTTTTTTTATTCGATTATTCAGAATGATTTTTTTGTGTACATTGAACAATAAAAAAAAAATTAAAAAAAAAATCATGTTTTAGAACAATTGATTTATTTTATTTTTTTTTCTAAACTGAAAAAAAAAATTGTTTCTTTTTCTGATTTTTATTATGTACACTGATTTTTTTGAAATTTCTGATTTTTTTTTTTCTTTTTGTAATTTGTCTCAATCTCAATCTATAAAATTTTGTCATATATTATCTTTGTTTGTAATTTTTTTTTTTTTTGTAGAATGTTATCTCTCTCTCTCTATATATATATATTGTAATGGGCCCCACGAAAATGGATGAAGTGAAGATGGATGATCAGAATTAGGATATAGATTTAAAAGCAGCGTTTCCCCCCCTAAAAGTAAGGTACATAAAGGAAAAGTATATGAAGTATGGGATCATTTTGATAGGATTGAAATAAATGGTTAACCAAAAGTCACATTTAATTATTGATAAAAAAAATTATAGTGCTAACCCAAAGATTCATTGCACAAGTAGCTTCAAAAACCACTTGCTAAGTTGTACTAAATATCTACATAGAGAACAACTTAAGGAGCAAACAACATTGAGTTTTAAATCTAAAAAACATAGGGAAGGGGACATTCAACTTGTGGCATTAAGTTTTAGTCAAGAAGCCGCTAGAAAGGCTATTGCGGAGATGCTTATAATTGATGAATTAACTTTTAGATTTATGGAAAATTATGGGTTTAGAAGATTTTGTAATGTTTTGCAACCGAAATCGTTAACCTCCTTCTCGATACACAATTGCTTGCAATATATTGAAGATATTTGATGTTGAACAAGACTTGAGAAAAAATTCAAAGGGCCGTAAGGTACGTTTGACTGACACATAGACTTCAATTTAGAATTTAAATTATATGAGTTTGACGTGTTATTTCCTAGATGATGATTGGAAACTCCAAAAAAATGATATTTAATTTTTGCATTGTTAACGATCATAAGGGAGAGACTATTGATAAGAAGATTAAAATATGTTTGCTTGAATGGGGAATTGAATGATTTTCACTTTAACGGTTGATAACGCTAGTTCAAATAATCTGAATATTAATTTTTTTACAAAAGGTGACAAAAAGTTGGAAATGTACAATTTTAGGTCACTAGCTTTTACGTATAAGATGTTTTGCTCATATCTTAAATTTGATAGCGGTGGAAGGGTTCAAAGAATTAGATCATTCTATTCAAATGGTTCGTGGGGCAATAATATATGTAAAATTTTCACCTAGTTGACTCTAATCTTTCTTGAAATGCATCAATATTATGAAAATTGAGTCTAAGAGTCTTTTATACCTTAATGTGCTAACACAGTAGAATGCCACCTACAAAATGTTAAAAATTGCTGAGAAATTTGAAAAGACATTTGAAAGATTAGACGATGATGATCCAAGATTTCGTGCTTATTTTCTTGAAAAAAATATGAGTGAAATAACTGGATCTCCTCCGAATGAGGAAGAGTGAGTGAGGTGTCATGCATTTGTTAAATTTTTTAATTTTTTTTACTTGACAACAAAACGTTTCTGTAGTACTTTGTATATTACTTCGAACTTGTTTTTTGATGAGATTTTTACAATCCGAAACACAATTGAACACTTAATCAAAATAATGGGATGGCTAAAATGGCATTAGATATGAAATGAAAATTTGAGAAGTACTAGGGAAATGGGAACAAGATCAATGTTATTTTGAATGTGGTTGTTTTATTGGATCCAAGGAAGAAGATTTCATATCTCCAATTTTGTTTTTCTAACATGTATACTTGAAATTGCAAATTCATTGATTGAAAATGTGAAGATTGCTATAAATTGATTGTATGAATGTTATTCTTCTATGATGTCAATAAGTACGCATGTCGAAACTAGGAGTGAGAGTCACCCGAGTGGGAGTGGGAACGAGAGTGGGGATGTAACATCTACGTCAATTATGGAAGCAAAATTTATGGATGAAGATCCACAAAAGTTAGTTACCTCCCAATTTGAGAGTTTTATAGAATGAAATATGGATATGGGAGGCAAATTTGAGCTAGAAAAGTATTTAAATGAATTACCTGAAAGAAATAAGGATCAAAATTTTGATATTTTGGGTTAGTAGAAAGTTAACAGTAATCTATATAAAGTTGTCTTTGGTTGTTCATGATGTATTGGTTGTTCCTATGTCGACTATGGCGTCAGAGTCGTCATTTAGTACAAGGGAACACATACTTGATAATGAATTACCTGAAAGAAATAAGGATCAAATTTTTTATATTTTGAGTTGGTAAAAAGTTAATAGTAATCTACATAAAGTGTTGTTTATGGTTGATCGTGATGTATTGGTTGTTCTTGTGTCGGCTGTGGTGTCAAAGTCGTCATTTAGTACAAGGAAACACATACTTGATCCATTTTGTAGTTCATTGTCTCCTCAAATGGTTAAGCGTTTTGTTTGTGCACAAAATTAGTTGTTATCTTAAGTGTCAATATATTTTCACAATATAATAGATTAGATCGATAAATTAAAAAAAAAAATTGAATCAAATTTTTATTCTTTAAGTTTTTTATTTTATATAATTCTATTTTTTATTGTTTATAATCTTGAGATAAGATTGACTAATTATTTGAATTAATTTATGATAATTTCTCGATCAATTGACTTCAAGTTCAACAAGGAGACAATCAAGTTCTCTTACAATTTGTTGATGACGTACTAAATTTGTGCATTACTAGAAATTTACAACTACAAGGATTCTTTTGAACTCTACTTCAATTTGTCTTTCATTATTTCAGCTTATCTTTGTATTTCATATATATATATATATATATTATTTTTTTTTTATTTTAATTTCTAGTTTCAATGCCTATATGTAGTTATTTAGTCAATTATTATTTGGATCGTAATAATAATTTTGCAATTATAGATTTTAGTATTTACTAAGTTGCAAGTTTAGACTTTTTTAATTACATATGTAATCATTGTTTTTTCTATTTTTATGATGGTTTACAAATTACATTGTAATTTTTATTCTTGTTTTTGTGTTTTTGTAATTTTGTGGTAATTTTTCTATAATTTTTTACAATGTAACGACTTTCCTCCTTACCAATATTTATTAAATTTCCAAACCCAACTCCAATATACTTGGACAATCCATGGTTCTAATTAACCCAACCCAAATATAGGCCCAACTCAATATACTTGGACAATCCACGGTTCAACCTAGCCAACCCGCACACTATTGGACGGTCCACCACGGTTCACACTAGTCCAACTCATACACTATCGGTTTGGTCTGCGCCCACCCGCCGCCACCCAACTATAACTAATATCTATAAAACTCAAAATATCAATAAAATAAACATGATAAGATACATGATTCATGCCCAACTACTAATTCTTCATTTTTGAAACAAACCACCATAAAAATTCATGACCAACTAATTCATCAATTTTGCAACAAACCACCATAAAAGGAAATGACATGATCCTAAATCTATCAAGTTGCACTTCAAAGAAAGATTTGAAAATTCTTTTATGGCTACCACGTTTAGAAACTCCAGTGCACCCTCATTAGACAAATAAAAAATAAAAAAAATATCCATACCATTTCAATTCAGATTGAAATCCTCACATATTCTCAATCACAACCAGATAGAAAAATTAGAAAATCAATGATCGATGAATTAATATTCTCCCTCAGCTAACAGCATGTTAGTCAAATGAACACAATCAATACCACAGTAATCAAATCCACCATTCAAGTATGCATACAGAATTTTACATACCAATGTGCATACTCATGGCCTATGTGGATGTTGCAATCTGCTTGAATTTCTGATGATTTATTATTTATGTAGGGTGTTCTTAGACCTTTCTCAACCCAAAAAATTAGCTCAAGAGGTGAAACTTTCTCTTACACTTATAACCTGACAATTAGCTCATTCCACATCCAATATGGGATAAACTCAACAATCTCCTCCATACATATAGGGCTAACCTTTGATCAGCCTCTCCCTTTGTAGCTATTGAGCAAGAATTGTTATAACTTGGGCTCTGATACTAGTGCAAGGTGATCTTGAGTCTCTCTCAACCCCAAAAGCTAACAGCCGCGATAGAAGGGTCAGCGGGGCATCTTTCTTTCTAAAGAGCTTCGGGTCAGCAGGGCATCTGCGCACCAAGAGGTGATAGAAGTGAGGGGCTTGTCTTTATATATAGAACACTCTTTTCGGGTTGATTTGATCAAGAAGGAAGGGCTTTCTCGTAACCGTTGGGGACCAAGGTAGGAGAATGCGTTCCAGTATTTCAAGGAGTGCTTAGTGATAGCCCCGGTTTCCGAACTGGGACAAGTCTATGATTCTCTCTACGCTATCAAATGGGAATTAAGAGCTTCCACCGGTAAACTCTTTCCCTCACAATTCAGTCACTTCCACATCCAGGATAAACCCAACAATTTATTTAGTAGATATTGAAGAACTCTCTACATTTTCCATGTTGAGGCTAAACTATACTTCCAAGGACGAATACTAAAGTATATTACCGTTCAAATTGAAATCACAGAGATCTCAAGCAAAAGAGAAAAAATGATAAAGATGGCAAATTTTGCAATCAATTGATGCAATTTTTCCAGCACAATACAAGCAGGTACTATGCTAGAACACTAGCATGCATACAGCCACTGCTGTGAACACAAGAAACATACCAAAATGACAAACCAATATATTACTTCAATGAAAATATCGTCGATCAAAGATCACAATAATTTTATACAACCCTTTATTCATTCAAAATTAAGGAACTAACCTCGGATTTGTCGGGTTCAGAAAGAATGAAAATGTCGGCACACAACAATCAATGTCTGAAAATTCCTCAATTAATAAATCTTTTAATTTACTTACCTCTTGAATGCCGTCGAAAAAATGTGGACAAAACCCATATATAATTCTATAAATTCCGAAAGAATACGATTCTCTTTCTCATCAATCTATGATTTGACAGCAAGTCTTTGTTCTTCAGCCGCTGCTTCAATGTTCTTCTTGTTCGTTTCTATGGCTGCCGCCACCTCTTTTGGCATATACTTCTCATCATGCTTCGCCAAGACCTCTGTAGCAGAGAAATATAACTCCCCGCTTCTCGCCTTGGCCGAAATCCCCTTCTGCCCCGACCCCTCATTCCTAATCTCCTCCGTAAAGGGTTTGACAAAACCCTCCACAACCACCGAATGTCCCTCCCGGAACAGGTCCGGCAACGATCCCTGGTACCGGACCAAAATATCGGTAAGCAGATCCGTAACTACAAATTCCATTTCCGACGAAGAAGCCGGGTGATGTACGCTGCCTTCGAGAACGAGGCCGCCCAATCGGAACTTCGTTTTGGTAGGGTTTTCCTTGTGTTTCTCGATGACTTCGGATGGGGTCACGTAGAAGACGAGCTGATCTTGGAATTGGTTTAGAACGATGATGATGAAGCCCGCTATACAGCTGAATGTCAGAGCATACGTCCAGAGCCGGCGGTTCTGGAGATGCCGGGCACGAGCTCCAATATCGACCTTGCCCGATCGAACCGGATGTCGTCGGGCGGCGGCGGTTGATAAGAAACGGAGATTCGACGAGGTATGAGATTCGAAGAAGATCAAGGGTTGGGATTTGATTGCGTTAGGGAGTATTATGGGGGAAATTTTAGGGGTGCTGGGCGGAGTGAATATTGGGGGGTGTTTGTGGGGATGGAGGGTGTAGCCGGAGGAGCGAAGGAGACGAGAAGCGATGCCAGAGGCCAGTCGGGAAGACATTGGAGTTTTCTCGAGAAAACGAGAGAAGAAAATGAAAGGTAGAATGTTAGAAAATTTGCAAATATTGGGTTTGAGAACAAATACTCCGGAGAGGCGGCTCCGTCGGATAGTGTCGGAGCATTTGCAAGAGCATCAACTATTTCAAAAGTAAAATGCAGATGAAATAATTGTTTTGTTTTTTTTTTTATTTTTTTATTTTTTTTTATGTAGGTCATTAACAACACCGATCAAATGCTATCTTGTCCAGAGTTTGAAGAATCTCAAACTCGCTTTCTCTATCTGCTCCTTTCTTTACTAAATGATCGCCACATTTGTTCAGCGCTCTCAAGATTTATTGCAGGGTATAGTTGTTTAGCATCATATAGCGTTTGAATTACTCAATCCAGATCTTGTACCTACCGATGATTAGTTGGACTTCCTTCTTGAATAAACATGACGGATTTTGCTGAATTCGTTTCAACTACCACTCGGGGGTAGTCTGTACTGGTTGCAATTTTAATTCCGGTAAGAATGCTCTTGAGTTGAGCCTCCAAGGCGGTGCAAGAAGGAGTAGCTCCATAGTAGCCGAATTTGCAGCATCCCAGGATATCTCTGAGTAGGCCACCAACTCCTCCTTTCACAGGTTTCTTCTAACACTACTATCAGAGTGGAGTTAGAGAAGATCCATCACATGAGGAGCCCAATTAGAAATGTTCACAAGACTAATACTGTTGGTCCTAGATGTTTTGATAAACCAATTAATCTTGATGTTTTAAGAAATTAATGAATTTATCAAGTATTTCAGATTTTAGTTCTGGTGTTAAAACGAGAAAAATATTGATTTTATGAAGATGAATGAAAAAAAATGAGATGGTTTCAATGAAGGCACTATAGATATAAGAAATAAGATTTTTTTTTTTTTTTTTTTTTTTTTTTTTTTTTTTTTTTTTTTTTTTTTATGTATTAGAAAGTAAACAACTCAAATTTTATTTAACTCTTGATGCAACCCAATTAGTACCACGCATGACACTTAAAGTTAACTTGAAATACTTTCTAAAGTGGTCATAATTGATACATTTATGTGAAAAATATGTTTTCCTAAGTACTTGATCAAGAAATCGTTTGAAAAATCTGAACAAATGAGAAAAAAGGCCTGGACGGTCGACTAATTGAGCAACCGGTCAACCAACATATTCAGGATTGTATAAAATGGGATTTTAGGCTAAACGCAAAGAATATAGGAATAGAAGAAAAATATATTGAAGAGAAAATAATTTTTCTTATCATTTCATATTGAACAATTACATATATATATATATATACGAGCTATGGAATAATAAATGAAAGTAGTTGAGGAGATGGCGTATTAATGAAGGTAATTGAGAAGTTGTGTATTGATGATCCAACTTATATTTCAACACTCCTTGTAAAGCCTAATTTTTGCGCATGCATATTTCTTGTTGCATTGTAAAACATTTTGAAAAATAATGGGATTTAATGTGCAATTTAAATTTTACTTTAAAAATTTTAGAAGTTATTGTGGTATTTAAAAATTTGACTTTAAAACTTTAAGAATTAATATGTTAATTTTAATTTTGACTTTTGAAAGTTTAGGGATTATTAAGTTATTTAAAATATAATTTTAAAAAAATTTGGGGATATAATTAATATTTTCTTTTATTTCAAGAGGGTAATTAGTGTAAATAAAAAAATAAATAATAATACGTTGGAAATTTGTTTCCTTCTCAAAAAAGGATACAAATTTCACACCACACATATTATATATATATATATATATGTGTGTGTGTGTGTGTGTGTGTGTGTGTGTGTGTGTGTGTACTTGTGCTTCTACCGAAGAAAAAAAAAAGAAGTAGAAACAACCGATGCAGGTATTTCCTAATTTTTCATTTGTATGTATGTGTATATATATGTGTGTGTGTGTATATATCACGTGTAATTTATGGGACTATGTATATGGACATATATACATGTATATTTATATGTAAAAAATATATATATGGGTTCGAGAAATATAGTGGGTATAAATATATCGAATTTGCGAAAATTACAATTTAAGATAAATATTGTAAATTCTATTAAAACGATAATTTTTAGTATTTCATTGACCAATAATACTTTTAACAGTCAATTAATATTTTTGGGTAGATTAATTATTAATAAGTAAAAAAATTGTAATCGTTGTTATAATAATTTTCATACAGTTAATATTGAGTTAGAAATTGGGCGTTTATTAAGTTCGTATAACCAAAAAAAATTGGGAATGGGAAACTTGTCATTTTACGGTCATGCATGACATATTAGATTTATTTAAATAAAATTCTTAGTTTAAGCCATGCAGTTGTTAGGTTCATAGGCGACGCTGACCACGTCAAATTATATTTTCATACTAAAATGCAAAAAGAAAATGTTTATTAAAATGGATTATTTTATAATGTGATTTGGATCAAGTAAATTTTTAAATGTGGAAAGTGTTTTTATCATCCGACTATGCTATAGTGTGATCCCAACAAGAGAACATGTCCTGTGGGATGTTGTTGGTCCTAACAGGAGAGTATGTCTTATAGGATGTTGTATTCTCACTTGACAAGAGGACAAGTCCTGTAGGTGGTTGATATTTATTGTTGTTGTCGTCGTTGTTGTTATTGATGATAATGATTATCATTGTGATATGGTAGTTTATACCACGTGTTCGCTCCTTCCATTAGAGATATTGAATGACCATGACACTGATAGCAACCTTAGATTGCATAGTTGTACAGGTTACGGTACTATTATAACTCCCGATCGTGAGGTAAAACGATCTTATGACTAGTAGGAAAATATGTGTGCGGTATTTTATTATATATCAATATAATCTGATTGATTAATTTAAATGCATTTATTTTATTGTGGTGATAGCTTTTAAATTTTATTTCGGTTCAATACGTGGTTAACTTTATATTATATTTTGAAAAATGGTATTTGATAATTACACTTGATCCATATAAATTATTTTTATATTATGATGACAGTACACCGATAAAATATTTGGTCTCAGGTATCGCAGCTAGAGACTGGTCCACTACTGACACTAGGTAGAGTTAGAGTATAGTCTCATTTTTAGAGGATTTACGGGACTAGTGCGAATTTGGAAAGGTTCAGTTTCTTTTTGTAGTTTTGTTGTGGATATTTGGGACACGTGTATTTTTGAATTTTGAGATGGGTAAATATATTTTTTGGAAAAAAAAAATCTATAGTAGTACATGTCTATATATATATATATATATATTTATTTATTTTTTATTTTTTTATTTTTTTTGGTCGAATAACATCCAGTCGACATCACTCCCAGCCTCGGGCGATGGGGGCCCGAGGTAGGGTGTGACACTCTCCTTCAAGTTGAGGCGAAGATGTTCATGAGTCCTAACTTGCCAATAGTTAACTGAAAAAATGAAAGTCCTGTGGACTTGGTGAATGTATCAACAACCTGTTCAGAGGATTGGACGAAGGTAGGTGTGATGATTCCTGCTCGGACTTTCTCACAAATAAAATAGATATCCCCCTCAATGTGTTTTGTCTTTTCATGGAGAATTGAGTCCAATGATAGCATTATGGCGGACTTGTTATCACAAAATAGCTTAGAGGAGTTTCTTACAGGAAGTCCTAGCTCGGTAAAAAAAAAAAAAAAAAGCCAAAGGAGTTCACATATTCTTTATGCCATGGCTCGATACTTAGCTTCGGCAGAAGGCCGAGAGACGACAGATTGCTTCTTACTCTTCCACGAGATTAGGTGTTTCCCACAAAAGGTGCACATGCCAGAGGATGAGCGTCTATCGTCCTTTAATCCTGCATAGTCAACATTCGTAAAGCATGAGAGTCCTTTATGTGCCTCTGTCATGTAAAAAAAGCTAAGACTAGGATATGTTTTGAGGTACCGAAAGATATGATGGATAGCATACAGGTGTTGCGTACGTGGTGAGTGCATAAACTGGCTCACAACATTGACAACATATGTATGATCTAGCCCTGTATTAGTCAAATAGATGAGACGACCCACAAGTCGTTGATATAATGATGAATCTAACAATAATTCTATTGATTCTACTGTTAACTTAAAGTTTGGATCCATGGGAGTAGAAGTGGGTCTACATCTAAGCATCCCAGTATCCTGAAGAAGATCAAGGGCATATTTCTGCTAGGATAGAGAGATGCCTTGCCGAGATCAAGCAACCTCAATACCAAGAAAGTAGCGGAGAGGGCCCATATCTTTGATGTCAAAAATATGTCCGAGATCCTTCTTTACCTGTTTAATGCCAGGGGTGTCGTCTCCTGTATAATAATGTCAACTACAAAGACTGAGATAATGATGCACTGTCCCTGGTGTTGGCGACGAATGAAACATGTATGATCTGAGTGACACCGGGTAAACCCCATAGTAAGGATGGCTTTGTTGAATCGTTTGAACGATGCACGATGAGACTGCTTAAGTCCATAGAGAGATTTTTGGAGTTGACAGATTTTGCCCGAATACTCCCCCTGAGTCCGAAAGCCTGGTGGAGGCTCCATATAAATAGTTTCAGTGAGATTACCATTGAGAAAGTTGTTCTTGACATCTAACTGGTGCAAAGGCCAGTCATAGGAGGCAACCAAAGAAATAAGAAGACCGACAGTAGTCAACTTAGCAAGAAGGGTAAAGGAGGCGCTAAAGTCTTTGCCCGGAATTTGTGTATAGCCCTTAGCGACAAGACGAGCTTTATATCGATCAATGGATCCATCCGCAATAAATTTGACATTAAAGACCCACTTACAACCAACTAGTCATTCACCTGGTGACAAGTCAACCAATTCCCAAGTTTGATTCTGTTGTAGGGCATCCATTTCTGTTTCTATAGCGGCTACTTACTTTGGATTTTGAAGGGCCTTGTGTACTGAGCAAGAAATAACAATTGAATCAATCTGTCTAAGGAAGGATTTGTATTGATCTGAGAGACCCTGAAAAGACAAACACTTGAAAATTGGATGATTAATATAACAAGACAAGAAGTAGCGAGAGAGCATACGACGAGTAGGGTTATGACAAGGAATAGGGTCAAAAATTATGGGAGATGAAGAGATACCTGATTTTGAAGAAGAGGTCGGCAGAGGTTGTGAAACACTTGGACGACGAAAATCTACCCATAACGGTGTGGGTGAGGAGTTAGGCGAAAAAGACGATGTGGGTAGTGAAGATATATCAAAGACGGGAATAAGACGAGGAAGGGAGGCATCTTCTGCGGTAGTAGTTGCCTTGATAGGTGGAGATGGTATAATACCTGAAAAATAGGGGACAACTCCGTGGAACGTAACATCGAGAGAATGATACATATGACGAGTGACCGGATCGTAGCACCTATATCCTTTGGACATGGCGGAATAGTCGAGAAAGATACACCGAATAGATTTATCATTTAACTTGGTTCTAGTGGGGCTCCGATTCCAGACAAAATATGTACATCCAAATACACGGGGTAAGATAGGAAACATGGTGTGAGTGGGTTACAGTATGTGAAACGGGGTTTTGCCTGCAAGAACATGACTCAGGGTGAGATTAATGGGATAGGTAGCAGTAAGAACCACCATGTGCCAATAAGATTTTGAAACATTCATTCTCGTAAGAGACAACGAACTATAGACATGAGGTAACGGTTCTAACGTTCCGCCACACCATTCTGCTCAGGAGTGTAGGGACAAGTAAGTTGCTGAAGGATACCTTGCTTATTAAGCTCGACTCGAAAGTCATCAGATAAGTATTCATTTCTGTTATCAAACCGGATATTGCACACAACTGTTTTGTATTGGGATTTTATCATTTGAAGAAAGTAGATAAAATGAGTGTAGACCTCTTATTTGTGTTTCATCAGATAAACTCAAGTACACCTACTATAATCATTTATAAAAGTGACATAGTACCGGTGTTTGGAAATAGCTGTTACAGGAGAGGGTACCCAAATATCAAAGTGGATAAGATCAAAATCTTGGGATGCACGGTGCATGCGAGGAATGTAAGAGGTGCGTGTGTGCTTAGACAGTTCACAGACCAAACATTTAAATTTAAAAGTCCTTGCAAGCTTTCATTATAGAGGAAAATAACCAACATAGATACTAAAAATTCGAATGTCCTAGACGGGCATGCCACAAATCTAGATCTTTTAATGAACCGACAGGAGAATAAAAACAAGTAATGTAGGGGCGTGCATACTAGAAGGTAGTATGGGTGGAGATGGAGGATTCCCAAAGAAATAGAGACCATCGTGTTCATATTCCCTGCCAACAATCTTCTTCGAAGTCAAGTCCTGCAAGAAACAACAATTAGGTAAAAAAACAACAACATAGTTAAGGTTCTTAGCAAGCTGACTAATAGATAGAAGATTATAAGCAAATTTAGGGACATAGTAAACAAACTGAAGGGTGATATCAGGGGACAAACATGTATCTCCTTGGAAACGAATAGAGATAGAGGTACCATCCGTGATGCACACAGATTGATTGATAGATGAGATAGGAGAAGTAAAGATAGAAAGCTCACCAGTCATATGATTGTTAGCCCTGGAATCTAAAATCCAAATGGGATGACCAGACTTACCATGAAACACAGAAAGAGTACCTGAGGCAAGAGTAGCCGCGGAGTCGGAAGATAATGCCAGATTGGTGAACTGAGCCTAAAGGTGGGAAAGATCTGGATGGATTGATGGTGGATTTACCTGACCAAGAACAATATTTTCTTTTTCAAATGCCATGGGTATACTGAGTGGGACGACCAGACTTACCATGAAACACAGTAAGAATACCTGAGGCAAGAGTAGCCGTGGAGTCGGAAGATAATGCTAGATTAGTGAATTGAGCCTAAAGGTGGGAAAGATCTGGATGGACTGATGGTGGATTTACCCGACCAAGAACAATATATTCTTTTTTGAATGCCATAGGTATACTGAGACAAGATTATAGCAGTGAAACAATCGGATAGATCTACAAATCCATTTCAAGTTGAGCCAAGAACAATAAGACAGGAAGAAATGTAGTTGTGACAACCTTTGGTAATTGAGGATTTCTCTTCCGGCCATTTGTGAAGTTGATTCAAAGACATGGGGCCAAATGCTTTTTTTATTTATTTATTTTCTCGCCAAATTTTTTTTTTGAAAGAACCTTCAAGAATCTCACCAAAAATAAAATATGAAAGAGAAATTTCAAACAAATGGGATTTGTTGAAAAAGTGGAAGAGTAGGTGAAATAATTGAGAAATTGAGCACTTGGACTTCTCTCGTCAAAAACAAAATGTGAAAGAAAAATTTCGAAGACATAGGCCCACTAATTAGAAAAGCTAACCAAAATGGTTTAAAAAGAGAGAAAGAGAAAGAGAAAGAGAGCACGTGAGGTCTCATTTCATTTCTAGAGAGAGAATAATCAAATAGAGAGAGATAAAAATGAGGAGACGATAGAGGACTTAGCTTGATAAGACCTCTGTTTCGAGAGGATTTCTCGGTTGAAGCTCTAGATTGCCTCTATGGTCGTGCGATTTCTTTTCTGCTACTTCCACCAGCAGAGCACTCAACAAGTTTCGCAACCTGGTGGCAGTGGGTTTGGTTTTGTCGAGAACTGGCGGCTTTGGCTTTGGTGCGGGCGTAAGATGACAGTGTCTGTGCGTAGGTGGTGGAGTGGTGGTGGTCATGGATTTGCTATGGTTAGGGTTCGTAGGTGATGGCAGCGGCGGCTGGTTAGGGTTTCGGTTGCTGATCGGGCAGTAGTGGGGGATAGGGTTTCGCAGGTATAGTTTGCGATGGTGGCGACTAGGGTTTGGCAGAGGGTGGTGCGATCTGAACTTCGCGGGTTTCGTAAGCTGAAGGCTACGACGGTGGGTAAGGTTTCACAATTGGTTATTGTTTATCGATCGTGCAATGACTGGTGATGGTGGTTGGCAGGGTTTGGGTGGGGAAAAAATGGCTCTATAGGAATAAAAGAGAAATTTAAGAGAAAATATTTTTCCTTATCATTTCATATTCAACAATTACGTGTACGTGTGTATATATATATATATACACATGAGCTATGGAATAATAAATGAAAGTAGTTGAGGTTTGAGGAGATGACATATTAATGAAGGTAGTTGAGAAGTTGTGTATTGATGATCCAACTTATATTTCAACAAAATGATTGACCAATAGTTTGGATGGTTGATTCAGGGCCTCAAACGGTCAACCGACCTATGTTGCAACGGCTATAAACTAGATGTTGAGGACTAACCGATTGAATTCCATATGAATCGATGGACGTTTTCTATTTTTTGTTTTGACCAACACGATTTTCAAAGCTCTTCTACCTATTTTTTAAGCTTTTGAACATTAGAATATTATATTTTAATGGATTTTGGCTGGTTTTCAAAGAGATATCATGTATTTTGAAGATCTTATTATTTAATCCATGTATTCTTTAATTTTGTGACTTATACCGATTAAATTTCTTTCTATCCTTATTGGATTTAAATCAAAATATTGTTGGGACTAAATTTAGAGTTTTAAAAGTGTTATTCTTAGTCAAATATGGAAAATTTAAATCTATTATATATATGGGGTCTCTATCCACCATTTCTTGTTATAACTTTTGAAAAATAGTCGTCATAAGTATTGTTTAAATTCCTTATATATAGACTTACGAATATTAACTTTCACTGAGTCCATGTTTGATAACAAAAATAACTATTGAAAACTGAACAAGTTGAGTACTTATTTAAGGGTATTTTTAATTGGGCCCCAAAAGCCCACTATTTTTTTATGTTTATCTCCACTTTCTTTTATTTTATTTTATTTTTATGAAAACCTCAATTTAGAAAAAAAAAATTATTATTTTGTACAACGAAAATGTCCCTAATTAATTTTTTTTTAATAATAAATACTAACCACCACAACAAATATTTACTACCATAAACGTCATCATCACAACAAACACTCTTATCACTATAATGGATATTTCTCATCACCACAATCACTATTTAATGTCACCATTACACAACAACAAATGCTTACCATTACCGCCACCACTACAACAACAAAATTAGGGCAAAATACATTTTAAATCCTCTAACTATTGACATGTTTCTATATAGTCCAATAAGTTTGTATTTCACTTTAAACCATCTAAGTATGTAACCGATTTTAATTGGTCTTTTTATTAGTTATTTCATCCAAACTAGTTTTAATTGGTCTTTATGTTAGTTTTTTCATCCAAACTAATAGAAAACCTATCATGTGCATTCACCATGTCTTTTTTAAGGGTTTTTTTTTTTTTTTAGTTTTTTTACGTTTATTTTTTATTTTTATTTTTTCCCTTCTTGCCTCTCTCTCCAGACTCTCCTCCTCCTCTCAACTCCAACACCGCCATAACTACTCATTCCTCTCTGACCAAATTAGAGATTACAGGGAAAGGGTTTCCAAAACCACGGTTTATTATTTGCAACAAGTTTGACCTCCAGTTAATTATTTTCAGTCTCGGATGGAGATTCCAAGAAATGGCGTCGTGGAGAGGAAAGAACACCACCCGCCGTCGAAATCGATTAGCTTCTTGATGATGCCGGATATTTCACTGGGTGCTTTGTTGGATCTATTTTATATAGATTTATTTACTCTTTTATCTTTATTTTCTAGTATATTCATTAGTAAATTAAAATAATTATTAATAATTTTAGATAATTGCTTACATAATATCCGTAAATTTATATTTGATTATTTATATATATATATATATATATATAATAATTATTATTATTATCATTATTATTATTATTATTATTATTATTTATGGATGGAGAGAATAGGTAGAGCATGGAAGAAGATGGACAATTTCAGCTCAAATTCATAGCAATTCGACCAACTCAAGTTTGACCCATAGCTCAATCTTCACATATAGAAGATTTAATTTCACACTATAATGAAAAGAAAAAAGGAGCTAGAAGGGCTGAGAAATAGCTGGAAAGAAGTGCTAGAAGGAAGAAGAAGATGTGAAATGAAGAATGAAAAAGGTAGAAGCAAGAAACGCGTACACAATATCTACCTCCCCTCAAGTCTATAAATAGGACAGAAGAAGTTGAGAAAAAAGATAACCGAACCAAAATAGAACCAAACCGAAAGAGAACTAGAGAAAAATGAAAGAGAAGAAGAAGCAACAACGTCCAAATCAGTGATTTCTTCTCTTTTTCTATTTATCATGTCTTTCTTTATGAATCCTATCAATTTTATATTAGTTATGTGTAACTAAATTATTTAGGTTGGAGGCTAAGTCTTGAAGCCCTAAACATGATTTAATTTATTCAGGTTATATATTTTGGATTGTGTATGATGAATTTTAATTCATTGTTTTAACGAACATAGTTAATATGTGTTCTAGTTTGATCACCTATTATGCATGTTAGGATTGTTTCTGTTGGGAAGATATGTGGACCATCATATCATCATATGTTCTAAAGCAATAAGTAGATATTCATTTTCATGTGAATTAATTTCTTGGATACCTACGATACACATCTTATTTTAGGACCCTTGTGATGCTCAAATTCTCTTTGTGCTTAAAAGGGTTTTTAATATGTTGACCATTGCACTGTAGGTCCTTATTAGCAAACACACGTTTTATATATACGCTATGCATATCACATACTTCTGAGAGAATATTATACAACATATTAACGGTACACAACGGATATTTTGTGAGCTTCTTCATTAATACACACCAAAATATAAATTTGACTATAACTTTGTTAAATCATTGTTTAGTAGTGGATAACTTAGTCCTCTCCTTACTTTTTATTATTTGTATTCTAAAAAAGAATTTTGAAAATACGTTATTGTTAGATTTATTTTAATTCTTAGAAATTTGTGATTTAGTTCAATCCCTGTGGAGATGACTCTTGCTTGATTCACTATACTATAAACAATTTGTGCACTTGTTAGGTTAAAATTATTGGGAATTTTTATAGCTTATTTTAGCTACTAGAAAATAACCAACAATTTTTTAGCGCCGTTGCCGGGGATTGCATTCTACGTCGCAATTTCTATTTATTTATTTTTTTATTATTATTTTTAAAAAATCCATTAAATTTTTCTTTAGAAATATTTTACATGCAAGGTAGATGATAACTCAACTCTGATTGTGTACCTCTTAATCTCGAACTTGAAAATACTCTTCGCATTCACCACAAACAAGTCCAAGAGGTTCAACTTCCACCGCAAGCGATGGAAGATCAAGAGATCGTGATCGATAACAGGTGCGCCCATTGAAAGGTTTCACAGTGCCGCAAGCAACAAATCAACCTTCTTACATTGTGTACCCCCAAACTACTGTCACTAATTTTGAGGTAAAGTTAGATATGATCCATTTATTACCTTGATTTCATGGACGTCCCGAGGATGATCCTCTTTTCCAAATTAAAGATTTTCATGAGGTATGTTCAACTTTGAAATTAGCCGGTATAGAGGAGGAAGAGATAAAATTGAGACTTTTTATTTTTCTTTAATGGAAAAAGCAAAAGAATGGCTTCATTCTTTACGTCTGCTTCAATTCATGCATGGACTATTTTGGCTTCAAAATTTCTGCAAAAAATCTTTTGAGCCCAAAAGACAAATAAAATTAGGAAAGAAATTGTCAGTATTCAACAGCATGATGGAGAAATTTTTCATGAATACTGGGATAGGTTTAATCAATTGTTTCATTCATGTCTTCACCATTCAAGAGTGGTTATTAATGCAATATTTTTATGAGAGGTTGCTTGATTCCGATAGGATGATGGCAGATGCCACTATTGGTGGTGGTTTGATGAATAAAAATGTTGAGCAAGCTAAAAACATGTTTGAAAATATAGTCGCTAATTCTCAACAATTTAATTATCGTAGGTCAGCACCAAAGAAGGCATATGAGGTCAATGCATCAAATGTTGATCCACAATTTATAAATAAGTTTGCCAATCTGATGAAATCCATGATGCACCAGCTTGCCAAAGTTTGTGACATTTGTACTATGCCTAACCACATCACTGCGTCATGTCCTATGATGGTAGACCAAGAACAAGCAAATGTTTTAGGGATGTACCAACCTAAACAAAGAGTTGGGAATGATCCATATTCCCATACTTATAACCCAGGCTAGTGCAATCACCCAAATTTTAGGTGGAATAATGATCAGAAAGTGGAAATTGATAACAATTCTAATTGTTTAGAACAACCTAGTCAAGTGTTTCCATCTTATCCAAATTTGCAAGCTAGTCAAAATAATTCTCTTAAAGATATGATGAAAATGTTCAAGCAAGAAACTAGAAGTTATATGCAGAAAAATGACAATTTTGTGCAGGAAACAAGGAGTTATATACAAAAAAATAACAAAACTATTGCTAATTTGCAACGTCAACTGGGACAAATTGTTTCAACCATCACTCAAAGAGAACTAGGTAAATTTCCAAGTCAAGTTGTCATTAATCCTAATAATTTTAAACATGTGCAGGCAATCGCATTGAGGAGCGAAAAAGAGATACAAGGAAGAATAGGGGAACAAAAAGAGAAGGAATCTGATTCTTTTTCAAAGAGCGACAATATCAGTAAGTCATATTCTCCAAAATTGTATAGCAAGAATAAGGTAAGTCTCAAACCTCCTCAAGAAGAATTTGACATCTCCAAAGCTCTATTTCCCCATAGACTAATGAAAAATAAATTAGAGCAACATAAAAAAGATATTCTTGAGACTTTTAAGAAAGTACAGATAAATATTCCCTTGATAGATACAATTAAGAAAATTCCTAGTTATGCTAAATTTTTAAAAGACTCGTGCAATAATAAAAGAAAATTTAAAAAGCATGAAACAATGGCTTTAGGGGAGGAGGTATCTACTGTACTGTAAAGAAAGTTAGCTCCTAAGACGAAAGATTCTGGTAGTTTCACAATAACATGCATTATTGGAGATCACATGTTTAAAAGGGTTTTACTTGAATTAGGAGCTTTCATTAATTTGATGCCTTATTCTGTGTATGAGACACTTAGACTAGGGGAACTCAAGGAGACCTCGGTTAGTATTCAACTAGTTGATCGTTCGACGAGGTATCCTCAAGGTATGCTTGAGGATGTTTTGGTTAAAGTAAATGATTTAATTTTGCCTGCTGATTTTTTCGTTCTTGAGATGGAGGATGCTCCAATTCTAGGCAAAGAACTCCTAATAATTCTTGGGCGGCCATTCATGGCTACTACCGAAACAAAAATTGATGTTAAAAAGGGAACTTTAACTATGACAGTGTAGGGTAAAACAATTGAATATAAAGTATTTGATGCTTTAAAATTTTCTGCTGAGGATCCCGCATGTTTTGTTGTTGATATGATTGATACAATTGCTCAAAGTACTTTGAATGTAACTCATGGTGATGATCTTTTAGAAAAAGCTTTGACAATTGATGTTGAGGATAATGAACTTGTTAATGCTATAGAAACTCTTGAGGTTGTACCTTCTGTATCTGATAAATATAAAAGTCCTTATGAGTCTCTCCCTGTAAATGAATCGAATGTTGTTCCTTTTGTTGTTAAGGCTCCTAAACATGAACATAAACCTCTTCTGAACATCTTGATTCCACTTATTTAGGGGGAGAGGAATCTCCTCTTGTTATAATTACTTCTGACCTAAAGAAACTAGAAGAAGAGAAGTTGGTTAGGATTTTAAAGAAACATAAAACTGTAATAGGATAGAGCATAACTGACATTAGGGGAATAAGTCCAACCAAGTGCATGCATAGAATTCTGTTAGAAGGTGACTCAAAACCTACTAGGGAGGCACAAAGAAGACTTAATCCATTAATGAAAGGGGTTGAAAAGAAAGAAATTTTGAAATCACTGGATGATGGCATAACTTATCCAATTTCTGATTGTAAATGGGCAAACCTAGTTCAAGTAGTTCCCAAAAAGTATAGTATCATTATTGTTAGAAATGATGCTTATGCAAGTGCTAGAATTTACAAAGAGAAAACGAAAGCTTACCACAACAAGATGATTTTGGGGAAGAGTTTTGAGGTAGGACAAAAAGTTTTATTATATGACTCACGCCTTAAAATTTTTCCTAGTAAGCTTCGTTCTAGGTGGAGTGGTCCATTTTTTGCCACCAATGTCTATCCTCATGGCGCGGTGGAAATTTGCAACATGAAAAATGGCGGAAAGTTTAAAGTGAACGGTCACAGGCTGAAAGCTTGCTTTGAGCCTCTCATTTTAAATCATCAAGAAGTTATCCATTTGCAAGTCCCTCCTTGTTGATTGAAGGATGGGGAACGTTCGACTGAAGACATTATACTTAGCACTGCTTGGGAGGTAACCCAAGAAAACGACATAGGAGGCAGAGCACAATCATCGCCGAGTCCTTATCCAGCTAAGTCATCCTCCTTATACTTTTTTGATTTTTTTTTTTTCTTTTCCTTTCTTTCATTCTTTTGTTTGACATTGGGGATAATTTCATATTTAGATTTGGGGGTAAGGATAGTTTCTTAATTCTCGAGTCTTTATTATTTTCAAAAAAATAAATAATATATATATACTTATATAATAAAATATTAATCTAGTTTTGGTCTTGTTTTTTGTGTTTTTCGAACACTTATGATAAATTGAATTAATCTTGAGTATGACCCGAGTATGATATTACAAGTAAAAGCGTGACTTATCAATTTATACATTTGATTGAATTTTTCGAAAAATGATATGATATGCAACAATCTGCACACTAAGTCATGGTTAATAGGATTATTATAATTGGAAAAGGTATGTTGAAAACAGTATGAATTTGTTCATCTTCACATTTACTTGTATCTATAGAACTTGTTCTATACCACTTGCAAACATAAATTCATAATCTGACACATGACTTGTGGGAATAAAATGTTTAAACAATATTGCATGTGTTTGATCCTGAAATTTTGTTTATTGAATTAATTGATGGCTAGCCTTGGCTTAGTAAGTTTCTTTTTTCTGGTGTCTAGTTTAGCTTCGTAGCCTTGTTGACTCGAGCAAGTAAGTCCATTGGGGTATTTTGATACTTAGTTCCCTAAGGTCTTTTATAGTCTGGGAGTCATTGGCCCAAAGTTCGTTACACGGGCCAGTTAGAAAGTTTAAGGGAGCTTAGCATAGTTACATAATTGTTGGTTAATAAAAAAAAAAAAATCAATATATATATATATATATATATATATTTAAATAAATAAATGTCTTGGTTGTGTCATTAGTTAAGGATGTTGATGGGATGTAAGATATTAGACCGGCTTTGTTGTCGTCTTTATAAAACCCAAAGTCATGTATTGGTTAATTCACTCTTAAATATCTTAAGTGATAGATCAACAAGCATATGGAAGCATGTATATTTAAAAATACACAAGTTTACATCAGCCTAAATGTGCACTATCTTCATTACAATAAATTCTGTTAGCATGTTGACTTTCACACACTACACTGCAATCATATTGTAAAATCAAATTTTTTGTTATCTCTTATATATTTATTGATGACACTGCTTGTATTATGATTGATTGCTTAAGTTATTTTCTTGAATAATTCCATAAGGGTAATGTCCAGAAAGCAGTTTTATTTGTTAGTTTTTCAAGTATATTGTAAAGCCTAGTTCCTGCACATGCATATTTCTAGTTGCATTTTAGAATATTTAGAAAAATAATGGGGTTCATTGGGTTATCTAAATTTTACTTTAAAAACTTTAGGGGCTAATATGTTAACTTTTAAAAGTTTAGGGATTATTAAGTTATTTAAAATATAATTTTAAAAGTTTTAATATATAATTAATATTTTCTTTATTTCAATAGAGTAATTAGTATAAATAAAATAATAATAATAAAAAAAATATAAAATCAAAATTTGTGGTTAAAAAACGTTGCTTTCCTAATTAAGGAAGACAACAATTAAAAACAAGGGTCATACATGTGTCTAAGCCTTATATATATATATATGTATATGTATGTATTGTGTGTGTGTGTTTTTTCCACCGCGTAAAAAAAAAATTACTCTCGGCAAAATAGGTATTCCTTACCATTTTTTTCATATATATATATATATATATATATATATATATATATATATATATATATATTGTTAAAATAAAATATATCTCATGTTTGATTTATGAGACTATCGATACGGAGATATATACATGTATATTTATGTAAAAAATATATATACGTAAGTTTGATTAATATAGTGGATTCGAGAAATGTAGCAGGTATATTTGTATAT
The DNA here is from genome assembly GCA_016647705.1 of Eucommia ulmoides. Classification (NCBI taxonomy): domain Eukaryota; kingdom Viridiplantae; phylum Streptophyta; class Magnoliopsida; order Garryales; family Eucommiaceae; genus Eucommia; species Eucommia ulmoides. The sequence continues at coordinate 27,513,591 of CM028338.1, read as the reverse complement.
ACAGATTTATCTAATTTGCGAAGAATACAATTTAAGATAAAAATTATAAATTTTACTAAAATGACAATTTTTTAGTATTTCATTGACGAATAATATTTTTTACAGTCAATTAATAATTTTTTGTAGCCTAAATTATTAATATGAAAAAATTTGTAATCGTTGTTATAGTAATTTTGTACACTTAATATTAACTTAAGAAATTAGAGGTTAAATAATTTCGTATAATCAAAAAAAATTGGGAAGGGAAAATAGTGCATTTTAGGGTCACGCATTGCATATTAGATTTATTTTAAATAAATTCTTAGTTTAGGCCCTTTGGTTGTTAGGTTCACAGGTGATGCCGACCACGTAGTATTTTGACGATAGTATTTTTAGTAGTGCAAATATCGAGGTGAGTGTAATGTCTTCTATGTAAATTGTCAAATTATATTTTTGTACTAAAATGTGAAAAAGAAAAGGGTTTATTAAAATGAGTTATTTTTTCACGTTATGCGGATCAAGTAAATTTTTAAAGGGTTAATAACACTGTACCCCCCTGTGGTTTAGCTGATTTGCATTTACCCTCCTGTGTTGGCACTTTTCCCCCTGTGGTCTTGATTTAAGTGCACTTACCACCCTGCGTTGGCACTTACCCCCCTGTGATTTGCACTTAATTCCAAAACCACAAGGGGGTAAGTGTCAAGTCAAAAACCATAGGGGGTTAAGTGCAAATCCGCTAAACCACAGGTGGGTAAAGTTTTATTAACCCATTTTTAAATGTGAAAAATTGTTTTATTATCCGACTATGCCATAGTGTGATCCCGATAGGAGGGCATGTCCTATAGGACGTTGTATTCTGACCTGACGGGAGAACAAATTCTGCAAGTTACGGTACCGTCGTAACTCCCGATCGTGAGGTGAAACGATCCTATGGCTAGTAGAAAAATATGTGTGCGGTATTTTATTATACATCAAAATTATTTGATTGGTTGATTTAAATGCATTATTTTATTGCAATGATAGCTGTGGAATTTTATTTCGACTTAGTATGCGGTTAGCTGTTATATTTTGAAAAGTAATATTTGATAATTATGCTTTATCCATATAAATTGTTTTTATATTATAAAGACAGTATACCAATAAAATATTTGGTCTCAGATACCATAGCTAGAGACGGGTCCACTATTGATACTAAATAGAGTCAGAGGGCGGTGTCGTTTTTGTAGAATTTGTGAGACTGGTGCGAATTTGGAAAGGTTCAGTTTCTTTTTGTAGTTTGGTTTGTGGATATATGGACATGTATGCCTGAATTTTGAAGTTGGTAAATATTTTTGAAAAAAAAAAAAAAAAAAAAGAATTACATCAGTACATATTTGTATATTTGTTGGATGGTCGGGTAATATCAAGTCGACATCACGCTCGGCCTTGGGCGTCGGGGCCCCGGGATGGGGTGTGATATATATGATTAAAAAAAAGGTTAATAGCACTTTACCCCCTTGGTTTGACCAATTTGCATTTTACCCCCCCTGTGGTTTGAAATCACCATTTACCCCCCTGTGTTCAGATATTTGTTACACTTACCCCCTATATCAGGGGGGTAAGTGGTTTGAAAATCTAACTACAAGGAGGTAAGTGGCGATTTTTAAACTATAAGGGGGTAAGTGCAAATCGGTCAAATCACAGGGAGATAAAGTTTAATTAACCCTTAAAAAATGTTTGTGGGTAACATACGCTAAATACAGTCGTGTCACCTATGGAAATAGTTCATATTTAGATTGTTATATTTTTTTATTTTTTATTTTTTATTTTTTATTTTTTTTTTTTTTTTTTTTTTTTGCTCGAGGACTAGTAAAATTTAGGTTTGGAGATATTTGTTGGATTATTTTATATAGATTTATTTACCATTTTATCTTTATTTTCTAGTATATTTATTAGTAAAATTAAAATAACTATTAATAATTTTAGATAATTGCTTACATAATATCCGTAAATTTATATTTGATTATCTTATATTTATATATATTATATTATATATATAATAATTATTATCATCATTATTATTATTATTATTGTTATTATATCTAGATTGATGGATGGAGAGAAAAGGCAGAGCATAGAAGAAGATGGGTAATTTCAGCTCAAATTCATAGTAGTTCGAGCAGCTCAAGTTTGATCCATAGCTCAAACTTCACATCTAGAAGATTTAATTTCACACTGTAATGAGAATAAAGAATGAGCTGGAAGAGCTGAGAAATAACCCGAAAGAAGTGCTAGAACGAAGAAGAAGATGTGAAATGAAGAATGAAGGAGGTAGAAGCAAGAAACGTGTACACAATATCTACCTCTTCTCAAGCCTATAAATAGAACAAAAGAAGCTAAGAAAAAGAGAACTGAACCAAAAGAGAACTAGAGAATAAGGAAAGCGAGGAAGAAGCAACAACGTCCAAATCGGTGATTTCTTCTCTTTTTCTATTTATCATGTCTTTCTTTATGAATCCTATCAATTTTATATTAGTTATGTGTAACTAAATTATTTAGGTTGGAGGCTAAGTCTTGAAGCCCTAACCATGATTTAATTTATTCAGGTTATATACTTTGGATTGTGTATAATGAATTTTAATTCATTGTTTTAACGAACATAGTTAATATGTGTTCTAGTTTGATCACCTATTATGCATGTTAGGATTGTTTCCGTTGGGAATATATGTGGACCGCCGTATCATCATATGTTCCAAAGCAATAAGTAGATATTTATTTTCATGTGAATTAATTTCTTGGATACCTATGATACACATCATAATTTAGGGTCCTTGTGATGCTCAAATTCTCTTCATGCTTTAAAGGGTTTTTAATATGTTGACTATTGCACTGTAGGTCCTTATTGGGAAACACACGTTTTATGTATACGCTATGCATATTACATACGTCTAAGAGAATATTATACAACATATTAACAGTACGCAACGAATATGTCGTGAGCATCTTCATTAATACACATCAAAATATAAATATGACTATAACTTTGTTAAATTATTGTTTAGTGGTGGATAACTTAATCCTCGCCTTACTTTACCCCCTTCTGGTTTGGCCAATTTGCATTTTATCCCTCTGTGATTTAGAAATCGTCACTTACCCTCCTGTGGTCAGATATTTGTCGCACTTACCTCCTATATTAGGGAGGTAAGTAGTTTGAAAATCTAATCACAGGGGGTGTAAGTGACGACTTTCAAACCACAGAGGAGTAAGTGCAAATCGGTCAAATCACAGGAGGGTAAAATTTAATTAACCCTTTATTTTAATTCTTAGAAATTTGTGATTTAGTTCAATCTCTGTGCCGATGACCCTTGCTTGATTCACTATATTATAAACGATTCACTTGCTAGGTTAAAATTATTGAAAAATTTTATAGCTTATTTTAACTACTAGAAAATAACCAACAACCTCGTTCATGTCATCGTTACCCGCCGACATAGACTGCAGGTAGCAAACTTCGTCGTCGTCAGCGTTTCATATTACCAACCTCTCCCAGGCTTCTTTCGTTGGAAAGCTACCGCTTTCTTCGTTATCGTTTAAGAGAAAGTGCAGTTCATTGGGAAACGCCACATCTGGAAAGTGCGGGCTTTTATGGTCGCTACCATTGTTCCCAAGGTCGTCCCCCTGTCTCTCTGGCGATCTCTTTTCCTCTGTTTCAATTGCATATGCATTATTCACTCTTTAAGCTCCAAATCAGTATTAATTATTTGCTTAATTTCACAGTTAACATAAAATTGAGGAGAGTAATAATGGTCCCAGCAATAAGCATGAAACTCGCCGACATACCCCTGATGACGACTCATGGAGAAAATATGGTCAAAAACCCGTTAAAGGCTCTCCATATCCAAGGTAAAAAAAATCAATGAATTTCTATCAAATTAAACATTTCCAAATTAATTTATTTAAATCATCAAACTAAACCCTCAAATGGGTTATCAATTTTGTTGAATATCTCTATAGTTTTTACTATTTTAGTTTGGTTAAAAAAACAGGGGATGCTATAAATACAGCAGTGTGAGAGGGTGCCCTGCCAGGAAACATGTGGAGAGAGTTGTGGATGAACTAACAATGTTAATGGTAACATATGAACTCTGTTGCTGAAACAAATGGCCTCTTCTTAGAATCCTCTTAGGCCCTATTTGGCAATCAAGATTTGAGGTCCAAAAATTCCCAATTTCAAATTCACAGAAATTAGTTAATTTTTGAAGTTTTTGAACTGCAATTTGTGACTTCCAGGTCCAAACATGTCTTTAATTGTGTATGGAAAATGGAGTAATTTTAGATTTATGTTTGGAACATGAGTTTCACACAACAAATACTCACCATTACTCAACAAATATTCGTTATCATTAGTATTGCCGTCCCAACAAATATTCGTTATCACTACCAACACAATAAATTTCGCTTTCATCACCGCAACCACCACAATAAATAATCAAAAAAATAAAAATAAATATTAAAACTAGACATTTAAAAAAAAAAAATTATTTCGAGATGGAGACCTAAAAGATCTAAAAATAAATAAATAAAAATAAAAGGCCTGAAAATCATGTGATTGGGCTATTGCCGGCCAAATCGTGAATCGATTTGGCCGGTGACGGCCAGATCTGACCGTCTTCGAAGAGAGAGAGAGAGTGAGAGATCCTCGCGATACCATAATGGAGTTATCTATGGAAGCTTCAGCTAGGGTTTCGATAGTGGATCTAAGGTGGTGCAACCTTAGTAACGATGGACATGGTGAAGGGAACAGAAGAAGGAGATGGGAAGAAAAGGTGGAGTTCGAAAATTAGAACAGAAAGAGGATAGGTTTACTATTTTTTTTAAGGATAATATTGAGTTTAAAAATTGAAAAATGGGATATTTTACAAAATATTTTTTGTAAAATATTGTTTTATCATAATGGGCTTTAGTTACTCAAAAGGTGTTAATACGGCTGGCAAAGGAATGTACTTCATTTCCTTATCAACCAGAGTTCGACTCCCTAGAGAGCACTTTGGGAATTAAATCTTGAATTTAATCCTGAATGCACCAGATCGATGTGGGAGAATGCGCCCTTAAAATCACTCAGTGAGGTGATTGATGGAGGTACACGTAAGTTGACCCGGACACACCTTGCCGTATAACCAAAAATAAATAAAAAATAACGGGCTTTAATTCATCTGGTCCATCTTATTTAAATAGTTAAAAGTGGATTAGTTCTAAAAAAATCCCTTATTTGATTAAAATTTTTGATAATTTTAATTAATATTACTTAATTAATTAAATGCTACTTAAAATTTTTTAACTTTATGAGTCTAATATTTTAAGTCAATTGGGCTTCACTTATTTTTTTGAGCTCAACCCTTTTCTTTTTAAATTTTTTTGTTGGAGATCATTTTACCCTCACAATCATACCTCGCTTTTCATTTTCATTTCAGATCTCACCATTCGCAAATCTTGATTTGAGTAAAAAATCAAGTATTTTTTTTCCCAGATCTCACATTTGAATTTGAATTTGAATTTGAATTTTTTTCTGTATTATCTTAATCTTAGTAAAAAATTAAATTTAAAGATAGTAATGTAATTTAAATAATTTTTAGTTTCAAATTTTATACTTATCAAACAAACAAAAAGAATTTAGCACTTAAAAATTAACCTTAAATATTTAATTTTGTCAAATAAGATTTTGATATTTTCAACACTTAAAATTTTTTGCATTTTTTAAGCGTTTATCAAATATAGACTAAATGGATTACGACTAGAATACTTCCCCTCTAATAAAAAATTGTTTTCCTCTTTGATTTGTATCTTTCATTTTAATGTTTCACTTGATCATAGAGTTATTGTCTAGCGGCCATAATGCAATTCTACTATATAATAAATACTATACCAAAGTTTTGACTCTCCAAAGTGAACGACGCTCGATGATGTGTTGAATCATATACCTTGATAAATAATGTATTTTTCCTCGTTCATTTATAACTTTGATTTTGACTTTCACCATAATAATGTTACTAAGGCCGTTTTAATGAGAACATAAGATGGGGAAATAAATTGACACCATTGTTAGATTTCCCAAACTATTTAACAAATCCGCCAGAAAATATTTTGCACTGTGTTTTCTCCCGTGGGAGACAAGGCCTCACAATAATATACGCTTGGATCGCCCTATATCTTGGAGAGATTTAAGTAAAAATACCTTGGCCATAATTTGAACGAAGATGAGATGCATTTCATCACATTCCTTCCCTATTATTCTTGAACAAGGAATTAAAATAATTATAAAAATGATTATTCCATTCCAATATTTGATACATGAGATTAAATTAAATTTTCATTGCCAAGAATTTCTTAATCCCACAAAACATAAGATTAACCAATCCTGATTTCTTAATCCCACAAAACATAAGATTAACCAATCCTGATTTCTTAATCCAATTCCGGTAGGCTACGCCGAATTCTCTCTCCCCCTCTCTCTCTCATCTTCCAACTAACCCCCTACCGAATTCTCTCTCCCCCTCTCTCTCTCATCTTCCAACTAACCCCTAACCTCGCACTGGTACAACCACCCTGACCCCATCGTTAACACCACCATCCATCCCTGTTCACTACCTCTCTTCTTCTTTTTCTCTCTCTCTCTCTCTGCTATATAAATATATATACATATACACAAACATCTTACTTGGAACTTTAGTTAGTTTATATTCGAACATCCTTTATTTAACAAAATTATATACTTTTAAAGTGGAGACTTACATTCAATTCCTAATTTATTCCCGACACTAATTGAACATTGGAATGAGAATGGTTATTTTCCAATACCACATCTACCCTTTTGTTATCGAGATAATGACTATTTCATTTCATTACCATAATAATTCTAATTCTATTGTCATTCCATTCCACTTCAACGTACCAAAAACCGTAAGTTCAATTCATCCTACACCCGTCATAATATATTTTATGTTGTCTATTAGTCAAAGTTAGGCCTAATTCTTAGGTTCCATTTATGCCTGGTCTCGCCACCATATTTGGGCATTAATTGGCTAGACTGAACCAACAACCGAGAGCGAGAGAGAGAAAAAAAACCCGTAGAGAATTGTTACCTCCAGTTTGCGTGCGGGCGCGCGAGCGAGAGAAATGCAACGATGCAACTATACATTATACAACTTAATTACAAGCCGGATAATTAGAGACTGGGCTTCTGCTTTGCGTCATCTAGTAACTAGAAATCATTAAATAACATTTGTTTTCTGAAAGCTCAAATTGCACATCTACAAAATCCCTTTCATGAAAAATTGTATGCCCAGAAGACGCCCATTTATACCATCTGATGCTTCCCCCCCTGCAAGTAAACAAGAAACAAGGTAAGGACTACAAATTACCCACCTAAAAATTCAGTTATTTAATTTTATGCCCCAAATTTCTTTTTCCGAACCGAAACAGGGAAAGAAAAAACACTTGTTTTCTCAAAAGTTCCAGAACACTCTAACGCAATATCGGTCTCATTCCAGCAAAAGGTGAAGTATGAAAATGGGATAGGATAATGCCTGGGCCAAAATCAGGCTAGTGGAAAATAGTTCAAGACAGCAGACTCCATTTAAAGAAACAAAAGGTATGAAGGAAAAAAAAAAAGGAATTTTTATGTATATTCAAATATGCTTTATCCTCTTTATATAGCCTAAAGAGAAGACTATGGCCATGTTTGATAACCACTTAAATTTTAAGTGCTAAAAATATCATAAGCTTGTTTGATAAAATTAAAATTTTAAATGTGATTTTTGAGTAACGAATACTTTTTGTTTGTTTGACATGACTGAAAATTATTTAATTTACATGACTACCATTAAATTTAATTTTTAACAAAACAGAATGGCAAGTCAGGGTCATAGGAGAAGGGTGTACCTCAATGTGCCATAAACTTGAAGGAGGACCACCTTATTGAGGCCTCAGAACTTTTAACTGATTGCACAACAGATGCCTTGCCTAATTTTCATAATAATCAACATCTACTAACATGACACCTTGTAAAACATGCTACACCATGATCCATCCATCGTACTCATATTACTTATTGCTCTGATACTGCATGCAGAGAAGAATTTAAGGACAGATAAAGCACAGAACCAAAAAAAAAAAAAAAAGGAAAAAGGAAAAAAAAAGAAACGAAAATGAAATCATAGAGCAAGGAGGAGCATAATTGTAGGTTTACAGCAATTTACTTGAAAATCGCAATTGTGTAATAGAATTGTGCAGGCCTACGACCCAAATCACATTAGGATCATTTGTGTTGTTGAACAGGGTAAAGCAGAATCATTATAATCGTATAGAATCGCAAGTTTGATTTTGCAATATATGTCTGAACTGTACATTTTTCTCTGGTCATTGACCCAAAATCCCATAATAAGCACTCTAAAGTTGGGCTTTACCCAAACTTGACCCGAAACCCATAAATGAACCCAATAAAGGAAATACCACATTTTTCCCCTCAAATCAGAAAATGGTGTTTGTTTTTTAAGCTTTATTTTTCAATATTTAACTTCAGTTTTCAATGTCAACTTACGTATGAATCTTGTGATTATTTTAGATAAATTTAATTGCAGATTCGTATTATCCAAGGAGCTCTTAGGAAACAGGTGAATGGTGAGTCGTGATGCACCAACCATAGTGACTAGACCATGGTCTAGCAGAGACAGATAAATGAGTGCCATATTACGAAATAAAAACAGACAAGTTGATCCACAAGAGAAAATGTATCACATTTGCCCAAACTTTAAAGCGTACAAAGATATACCAAGTTGTGGACTGTAAACTTTACGCTGAGTGAAAAATGCAGGCAAGAAACCAAGTAGCAAACTCCAATTTTGAGGTTATTGTTGACATTTGCAGCATGCTACATGGAATAATTCAAACCAGGCCTGACACTACATAGACTAATAGCAATAACCAGAAACTGTCATTTACTGGCACATATGCCGTAAGTAGGAGTTCGGAATGATTTCTCCGAAAATGAGAAATGGGTCGTGTTACTTTAGCAGGAAGCACCAAAAAGACAAAACACACACTTTACGTGTGCAGTATATACTACTAAACCAAAACTAGGGAGGAAAGACATGAAGAACCAAGGCATATTAGACATCTACAGAAAAGCATTAAGGTAGGATTTAGTACCATGGAATTGAAGCCTTGTAATTGGAAATGAATGCATGTAAAAAATTGCATGGGTTCACTTGCAATTCCAATTCCAAGTCTCCAATTCCTCGCTAGAATACATAGGCTACCTCATACAATTGAAGAGTGTACGAACTGCCAAGGTTGTTTTTTGGTGACAGACAAGTTGTCCTACTAACCTTCTGGTTCAAGTTCGCTTTGAAACTGATTCTCAGAATTCTGCAATGGTGGTTCAACATGCACAGCTGTTTCAGATGATGTAATTGCAGATATCTTTTCCTCTGAGCCTTGGTTATCAGTGACCTCAGAATCAACAAGGGTGCCATCCAGATCAGCATCTCTGCCCACTTGTTCATTAGTATTTTCCTTCCCTGATTGGTTCTCTGACTTTTCCATAAAGTGTTCAACAACTGGAACTTCAGTTTCAGAAGTTGACACAGTTGCTGCAACTGCATATGTTTTATCCTCCGACGTCTGGTTTTTCACTGATTCAACTACAATCATGGACGATTTGGATACAGCATATGCATCCTCGGCCTTACTTCCAGAAGATGCAGAAAATTTGTCACCGCCGTCCTCTACCTCAGTTTGTCTTGGCCTAAATTTTCCATCAGAATCTGTGATGAGTCTCTCAGGCTCCAATACACCAGACCTCAAATGAAGAGCAGTCTCTGAAACGGCACCCTTTTCTACTTGTGATTTTGCATCACCACCTTTTCCAGGTTGATTTTCATCCTCATCAATCCGAGGACTTACTTGTGATGATTCCACTTCCAAAGTTTTCACAGACAAATGAGATTTATCTACCAAACTCTTCTTTGCCTCATATTCAGGAAAATTAGTACTCGACCCCGGCACAGGTTGAACATCCCCTTCTTCTCTTGCCAATGATTCAGTCCCAGCTGATAAAGCTCCAGATTCCTTCACTTCAGAACGAGCCTCCATATCAACAAGAATGATGGAGCTACAACTAGCTACTACCCCAGAATCAATGATGTTAGAACCCTTATCAACAGAAACACTTGTTCTTTCAGGTCCACATACCTCAGGTTCTAAAGCTTGAGACTCGGCGGAAAGCGGATCCTCCTTCGTCTGGCCTTCTATACAACCTTCTCCATCAGAGCACGAAGCAATTTCTTTTCCAGGCTCAATACACTTGGGCTTTGATGTAAGGGCCTTTACGGAGACAGAATCTTCATCATTCCTTGCATTTACATCACCTTCCTTCTCAGGTTTATCAACCATCTTAAACGGAAGATCTACTACCAAAGATTCTTTCTCTGGAGTTGGACTATATGAATGTGCTTCTTTCACCAAAATCTGATTTCTCTGTACTTCAGGATCATTTGTACTTCTTGGAACCGACTCATTAGCTTTAATTCTTGCAGAGGAAAATTCAGATGCCTTGGTTTCAGGAAGAATGGCAGAAGGGGCACCCATATTGTTGCAATAGATGGAGTCTTTAGCATCTGGTAGAACTGAATCAATAATGTCAGATGCTTCATCAGCAGGAGTGCTGCTACTTTCAGGTACGCAGACTTTGGGTTCTACAACATGAGCCTCGGAGAAAATAATGTCCACACTATCCAGTTCTCTATTGGAGCCTTCTCCAACAGAAGTTTTTCCTTCAGGCTCACCAACATCTGACTTCAATACCATCTCCTTAATAGATTCCCCATCTTTTGGTGCTTCAACATCAGCTTCTATTTTAGGTTTAGTCTCTATCTTTCCAGCCAGATATTCCTTCACTGAATGAGGAACACCTGAAAGGGAGACTTCCTCCAAGCTCTGGTTTATATTAACTAGAGGACAACTTGTATTTGAATCACCCACATATGAGGAATCCCCACATTCAACTGCAAATGACTCATTAATTTTAGTTCCATGAGAGGGAGTTTGAGATGACTGGATTTGAGGAATGATTGAAGGTGCATCCACATTAGCAGAAGAGATGGAGCTTTTCTCAGCAAGCAGGCTAGAATCAGCAGGAGTGCTGCTAATTTCATGTTTGCAGACACCAGATTCTGAAACACAGGCCTCAGATGAATAAGGGCACTTGCCCTCCTGTCCTCTAAGGTCCCCTTCTCCACCAAACCGGGTGATTTGTCCTTCTGGTTCAGCTACATCACACCTTGAAGGTAGGGCCGCCTCTGAAGCAGAACCTTCATCGTTTTGTTCAGCATCACTCTTCTCTAAAGGTTGATTCTCAACTTCTACAACTGGAAGATCTAATACTTGAGATTCTTTCTCGGAAGATGTCATATTGATGAACTTACATGCCCCACCAGCAGGAGGGCTGCCAATTTCAGGCTTGCCAACATCGAATTCTGAAACAGTGACATTAGATAAATCAGGACACTTATCCCCCCGTCCTCTGTCGTCCCCAACTCCATCAAACGGGGTGACTTTTCCTTCAGGTTCAGTTACAGCAGACCTTGAAGGAAGGGCCTTTCCTGAAGCAGAAGATTCATCCTTTCGTGCTGTATCCCTTTTCTCTACCAGTCGAGTGTCAACTTCTACAACTGGAGGATCTAATGTTGAAGATTCTTTCTCGGGAGATGCAATTTTGGTGAACCTACATGCCCTATCCTCAGGAGGGCTTCTGATTTCAGGCTTGTATACATCAGATTCTGAAACATGGACCTCAGATAAATCAGGGCACTTGTCCCTCTGTCCTCTGACATTGCCTGCTCCATCAATTGGAGTGAATTTCCCTTCAGGTTCAGTTACAGCAGGCATTGAAAGAAGGGCCTTCTGTGAAGCAGAAATTTTATCCTTTTCTGCTGCATCCCTCCCCTCTAGAGGTTGATTCTCAACTTCTACAACCGGAAGAACTAATTCTGAAGCTTCTTTCTCTGAAGATGGAATATCCGAATGTCGCTCATTCTCCACGTTCTGCCTTATCTCACCTTTTGAATAACTTGTATTTGCCTGGGGCTTAGACAGTTCATTCATACCTTCACTCGCAAGAGACTTGTTAACCTTAGTTTCTGCTGTGGAATTTTCAGTCGACCTGATTTTAAGGGTCAAGACAGAAGACGCCTCCACGTCACCATGAATATTGGACCTATGAACAGCAAGCATACCTGAATAACGCATATTATGAACTCTATCAGGACTGCTGTTTTCAGGTAAGCGAACCTCATGTTCTGAAACATGGACGTCACACAAAGGATAGCTTGAATCTTCCCGTCTTTTTACATCACCTTCTTCACTGGGGCACGTGGTCAATTGTCTTTCAGGTTCACTAGCCTCAGACTCTGGAGGGAAGAACTTTTCAGAAACAGAATCTCGGTCTTTGTAAGATGTTGCGTCACCAACTGTTTCAGATTGATTATCAGCCTTCCCAACCATATGATTGACCATCGAAGGTTCTGGATCTGAAGCCCGCACGTCTGCATTGTCCTCCAAACTGCTGTTTGTTTCAGGATAATTTATACTTGTTCCAGGCAAAGATGGGGCAAGCCCACCTTCACTTGCACATGATACATTAGCAATAGTTGTTGCTGAGAATGTTGAAGATTCTGTCATTTCAGCAGGAATAGAAGAAGTGGTCTCCATATTACCATGCTCTGTGGAGCTGCCACTAGCAAATAACCGTGAACCAGTGGTGTCATATAATGTATCAGCAGGATGGCTGCTAGCTTCAGTTTCACAGACCTGGGGTTCTGAAGCATGGGCTCCCAATAAATCTGGGGCATTAACTACCCTTCCAGTGGTGTCATTTTCTGCAGAGAAATGCATTGTGGTTTGTCTTTTAGTGTCACCTTCCTTTTCAGATAAAGTATCAACCTTTACAACTGAAAGATTTGCTCGTACAGATTCTTTATCTGAAATTGGCTTATCTGAATTTGAGTGATTGTCCAAACTCTGGTTCATTTTGGCTTCAGAATCAGTTGTGCTTGACACGGGCACCGCTGCGACATCCCTTCCTTCATTTCCAAATGGCTCAATTATTTTAGTTTCTGCCGGAACACTTTCAGATGCTTCAATTTCATGCACAACAGGAGTGTCCACATTACCACTCTTGATAACCTTGTCATCAATAAGCTGCTCTGAGTCTGCAACCACGGACACAGATGCAGCAATTTCTTGCGCAGGTTCAGGAACCATAGACTTTGAAGCATGGGATCCATACAAACCATCTACACCGGAATGGTTAATAGCTTTAGATGCCTGGGACTCGGCAACACTAGTAAGATTATGAGATTTAATCCCCTGCTTACTTCTGGTGGGAATAACCCTTCTCCCAACTGATGCCTTCGACTTCTTTTGTGCTGGTTCATTTGATTTTTGATCCAGATCGGCTAATTCACCAGGAACAATGGGTGTGGTGAGATCCTTCTTCTTTCTTCCACGCCTGGGGTTTTCTACTCGAGTGGTGAATCCTCTTCCTTTGCCTTGTTTAGGTACGGCATGTAGAGGAGGGATAGATTGTGAGCCAGGAAAAACAGGAGGACACGAAGGAGTTGGCTCACGACTAGCAGTCCCAATGGCAGGACCATGCACAGTTGCCCTAGCACCAGGAGAAACAGGAGGACACGAAAGGTTTGGCTCACAACTAGCAGTCCCAATCGCAGAATTATGCACAGTTGCCGTAGCACCAGTAGAAACAGGAGGACACGAAGGGGTTGGCTCAGAACTAGCACCTGAGGCAATAGATGGACCAGGAAAGGAATCAACAACATGAGAAACTGGCTCACTTTGCACTACCACATTGGTATTTCTGGCCACACATGCATCAGGAAGAACAGGAACAAGAGGTGAAACTAAAGCTGGCTCTTCAGTCACATCCTTTGCAGTAGCAGAACTAGAAATGGAATCAGGACCATGGGCTGCCGGAAAACTTGAAACGGTTCCCCCCTGAGTTCCCGCTTCAACAAGAGGTGAAACTAAAGCTGGTTCTTTGGTCACATCCTTTGCAGGAGCAGAACTAGAAATGGAATCAGGACCATGGGCTGCCGGAAAACTTGAAACGGTTCCCCCCTGAGTCCCTACTTCAGCCTTGCCAGTTTCCAAAGGATCCGGAGGAACTGAAACAGAATTTGACACCATAATTTGCCTTCTACCCCTACGCCTGGGTGCTTCACCACTTTGAGCTTTTCGGCCTCTTCCTCTACCTTGCACGGTTACAGAAGTGGAAGGAGAAGCAGTAGACGAAGAGGGAGGAGCCACAGAAGGGAGAAGAGGGGTCGGCTGTGAGATAGGAGCACTCCACACACCAAACTGTTGAACTGCTGTGTTGGTACTTGTTATAGCAGTAGAGCTAGATAAATATTCAGGACCAGGTATTGTTGGAGGCTGATTATTTGTCGTTGTTTGCAACCCCACATCCAATTTGTTGGCTCCAGAAGGTGCTGGAACAACCATAGGAGACGGGGAGATTTCAGCAGTTGTTCTTTTTGGCCTTCCACGACCGCGCTTAGCTGGTGGGGTTATATCTTTGATTTGTTGTGCCCGCGGCTCATTAGAAGGCTGTGTTGGCAGTTGTTGTAGTGCTTCTGTCTTACCAAAGAGCAAGGTGGATTCACTGGCAAATACTGGCAAGTTCTGCACTGTCACTTCTTCATTCAGTTTAGGAGATTCAGGGGAGTCCGCTTGACACAACTTTTCAAATTCCTCTTCCGTCCATTGCTCTTCATAGGAGCGCACCTACAGAAATAAAACGTGAATATTAAATATAAAGTAGAAAATAATCATCAAGAATACAAATGTTTATTTCATGTATAAATTAATGGAAGTTCATGAACATATGTTGTGGCAGGCAGGCTAATGCAGTGCTAGACAAATATAATAAACTCACCTCTTTTGAACGTTTTCCCCTTCCATAGTGTTGGGTATCAAGTATCCCAAGATACTCGCTCTTCCGTTTTGCCCCAGCATTCGACAGCACAGAAGAATTTGACGCTTCAAATATTCTCATTGCTTCATAAAATGGCCTCAAGTCATCCTCTTTCAGAAGCCTCGAAGGTAGAGGAGGGACAGACACCGAATCATCTACCCCTTTTTCTGATAACAGCTTCTTCCATGCAGCCTAAAGAATTCAATAGATTAATTTAATCCATTTAAAAGAGAAGCAATATGCAAAAATATGAGGATAGCCATGAAGCATAAATAGGAAAGGAATGAAGGGCTTCTCTCAAAGAATTGTATATACCATCTCTTTTTCACGCCTTTGTTTGTCAACAGATTCAAAAACATCAATCTCCGATTCACTGCAATCACAGAAAGATGCATGTTCGAAAGATTATCAGCAGACAGACAAAAACTGAAGTTCTAAACTGCACCACCACCACCAGATAGGAAATGAAAAAGGGTAAGCGGCAAATCCTATGCTGCAAATGTAGCACAGAAAATTCATCAAAAAATCACAAGTGAAAGACATAATGTTTTGAAGCAGAGGAAATTTCTAACCTACCCAATCTGCTGCTGCTTCTGTAAAATATACAAAACAGAATCAGCACAATGGGCCATCATCATAATATTACTTGTGCAGTCAATACAGCAGGATAAGAAAGCATTTAACATCATCTGCTGACCCTTCAGTTTATAAATAACACAGGACTCTGGGTCTTTCTACAAATGAAACCAAAACTCCTAACAAGTAAAATGTTGTACCAGAAAGGGAGGGAGGGTAACATCCTATTTCGACCCTATTACTTTTTCTAATTTGAAACCTAGTTTCAGACCTTTTGACCACGAAAAGCTGAAGACAAGAACAAAGGCGAGAGCAAGTAAACAGATTTTATTTGATTTTTTCATCTTCATTTCGCTATTTTTAATTCAATCCCTTCTAATTACCATTATCAATAGCCACACCGTCGCTGGCTCGCTGCCTACACAACGCGTCCATAAAACACGAAGAACATCAAACACTTTCCACTCTCTGAATGTCAAACCACTGCACATAACTGTTGCCAGTTTCCTCTAAGCCAACACCACAAAATTTGCCTCCAATCTCAACAGTTACGATGACAAGGACACTGGTAATTTCTAATGAGATTGGCGAAGAAGAGATGAAGCAGATGACAAGGGCAGAAGTGACATTTCGAAGATGAGACACAGAAAGAGAGAGAGAACAAGGGAGGGAGGGAGTGCTGGGCTTCTTCCATCAACAGCGAAATGAAGCAGATGACTGACAGTCTGGCAAGGAGATGCATCAGATGACTATGACGGCTTTCCGACGAAATTAAATAGATGAAGGTGCAGCTTTCTGGAAGGAGTTTCAATGCTCAATTATTAATTCTCCAGTGATGTCTCAACGAGGAACATTGATGTTGATGCTTTATCATTTTTTATAGTAGATGGTGGGGACAGGTGTGGGTGCGTGTATCTTGTTGATAGTCGTAGTGTTGTCAGACTTTACTTGCTGAATGGAATACATTTATTCCATTTGCTCAATCGAGTTTTCATGTTGACTGATACATTTGCTTCTCTTCGAATCATTATTTTTCCCGCTTGATCCCCCTAGTCCATAGAGAGAAAAAGGAGCAAATTTTCAAGGAATTGTTTTTATTGGGTATGGACTTTTTTGTTGCTCCCAACGACCAAGTCGCATGTTCTTCCGTACAAATTCATGTTCCAAAAGCTTGTTGTCTTGTAGCTAGAACTTTCTAATATTATAGAGCACAAATAAATGTCATATTGCTTAGCATTTGTCACACCCCAACAAAGTGCTCAGCCCAGTATTGGCACTGCTGTCTTCTGTTAAGAATCCCAATTCTTGAGGTAGGAGTATGACCAACTGTGTATTTGAAGATGCATTGGGGATATTGGTTTAGGTAGTCATTAGAAGTGTTGAGGGATGTTTGAACTTGGTGGTGTTGGATGAATAGTAGTACAGGACTTCTGAACCACTGAACCATTTTTTGGGTTCCTTCTTTCTTTTGTTTTATTGAATTATAGGATACTGGTAGAATTCCATGTCGCCTTAAACAAGCATAAGTTAAAGGAATCACTCCACCTATTTCCATATGGATTTAGATTTTAGAGCGGAACTTCCAAACACGTACAATATTGAGGAGCTTTTCTCAGATTCTTATTTCTTCGAATTAGTAAACCACATATCAATTTATAAAATGACCAAGTTTTATATAGAGATGAATCTCTTTTTTCTGTTCCCAAAAGAACACATTGTTAAAGGAAGTAATAGAGACTATTACAAAAATATAAATTAAAGTAAAAAAACAATTAAAAAACAGTTGGAACTTGAAAGTTTAGGGGTATAGAGAAATAAATACGGGAATTATATTCCACATCATTTTTGTGAGGAATCCAAACCTAGCATACAAGTCAAATGAGTTACTCCACCTATCACCCTAAGCTATTAGGTTGGGATCACTAAGGCATACAATATTGAAGACCTTTTTTCTGATTCTTATTTCTTCGAATTAGTAAATCTAATATCACACACACACACACATGTACACGACTAAGTTTGAGATAGAGAGGAATCTATTTTTCTTTCCAAAATTTGACCAATTAGCAATTAATTTATAATACTGGAAATGTTAAAAGAGACGAGCAAACAGTTTTTGTTTTTTCTATTTTTATTCTCTCCATATAGCAGACAATACATAATTCACTAGCAAACACCCCATTCCTAAACGCAATAAAATAATTATATAAAGGTTGGAAATTTAGGGGTAGGTAGAAATAATTACAGGGTCGGATCTTAGGGATTTAAGGGGGAAAGAGAAGGAAAGAATACGATCGACCACAAAAATGTCTACAAATAAAAGTGCGTTGATTTACTACATAGCTGCGTACTTGCATGATAGAGTCAACTTGGCTAACTAATATTACAGAGAATACAATTGAATTTTTTCAAAATCCATTAGATGTCATCAGCAATTCACAGTGATAAATTTCAATTGGATGGAATGTCGAGGGGTATCCATGACTATTGTAAAATGACAAAAAATTACACATTGTTATTTGCAAAATAACAAGGGGTTTTGGAGAACTTAACCAGTTATTTAGGGGGGGTGTTTCTGCATAAACTATTCAAGAAATCAAAAAAAATCACTTAAAGTAGTATTCAGAAATCTAAATTCTCTGTTCAAGAGTCCTAATCTAGGATATTTGCAATTTTATCTATTGCAGCCATTCACAAACACAGTAACATGTTTAAGAATATGCAACAAAAACAAGATGAAATGGCTCATCATTCTGTACTGTCATATGAATAACCAGATAAAACGATGTAACACACATATGGAGCTCAAAAGATCGACCTGCGGGCTATGAGATAATTTAAAGCATCGTCATCTAAAACAAGAGCTGCCTCCTCCTTCTTACATTCCCGAAGGAGGGACTCCAAGTACTCTCTCCGATCTTCAGCACTGTAATCAAATTGCAGAAATTCCTTCAGCACATGAAAAGGGTGCTCCACCCCTGCTACACCACTTACCAAGTACACTACTATACCTCGTATTATTATCAAAGAAGCCAGCAGTAATGCTCTGGTTGGCAACTCCAAGTTTGTGTTCAGCTGCAGCTCTAACTTGTTCCTCCACAGTTTGGACCTTATTTAACATTAGTTGGAGATGATTCAGCACACAGATTAAGAAACTTTATGCTACAGAAAACTTTATCCCCTTAAATAAGAGGCTGACTAAATTTAATATCAAACGGAAAAAGGAAAACGAAAAAGAAAAGGAGATACAACTGAAGTGAACAAGAAGTCCACTTACAAAATGGTAGGGGAATAAATTTACAGCCTCGCACAAAAAAATCAGCCCCAAGATTTGGTGACATAAAATGAAGTAAATACTATCAAAAACTAGCAAGATGGCAGTTTTTTTCGTCCATCATATTGCAAAGAAATGCGATGGAATCATCAGCTACAAAATTGAAGAAAGGGACTAGCAACTCCTTAACTTTTGCAATTAGAAGGGAATTGTGCAAATCCAAATGTAAAGAAGAAAGCTCGACTGTCCAACCCTAACAATTAAAAATTGTAAGAGAACAGCATCTTTAAACTTAGTCACCTCTAAAAGAACGCCTCATGCTAGATATCCGGCCACAACAACCTTAATCTCGTTAATCACTATGCTCTATTTAATTATACTAGTTTCACCTAAATCACGTATCAACCTTCACATAATGGACAACAAAGTTTGCCACTGATACATATAGAAAGACAGAAAAAAAGTAAATAAATTATGAAACAAGTCTAACCACTTCTTTCATATGGTCAATACTAGGATATCTAAGAGTTGTAACCCATTTAAATACTTGCGTATTCCAATCATGAATGTTACAGCTCCAAAGCAAATGTTAATCCATAAATAGGTCAATTACTCACTGTTTCTAATCGGAGAACAAGCACATCTCTTTTTTGGCCAATCCTATGCGCCCTTGCCTGGGCTTGCAGATCAACCTGTCAAAGGTAGCAGAAAAAACCTAAGAACATCAGGGTTTGGATTAATTCCCTAACACATTCTCACAATAAACTTTAATTATATTAACCTGTGGATTCCAATCTGTATCAAAAATGATCACAGTATCAGCAGCTTGAAGATTCACGCCAACACCTCCAGCTCGAATACTAACCCCCAAATAATTAATGATCAGTATATCTTCAAGAAAAAATCATCAATAACACAAGTACTAATGTAACAAGAAGTATATGAACTAATGAACAAATGACCCAAAAATAACCTACAACATATTTCTTATCTCCAGTTCTCCACCTGCATCTCATCAATCTTTGAGGTGCACATGTGCCTTGGTTATTCACCAGGAATAACTGAATCAAAACCTTGCTACAGCACATAACAAAATTGTAGAAGGTAACAAAAAGGAAGTGACCAATAAGGTAATTCCCATATTCAATGTCTCAATTAAGAATAGTCGAAACCCAACCGCAGCAGGTGCCACAAGATCACACCGAAGCCGCTGCCGCCGCATGTGCCGGGCTGCCAGCAATCCCTCCAGCAACGTTTGGCGCCCCCACCGGCACAGGAGACTATGCCCAGAAGCGTTGCGCACTGAGGCGTTCGCCGACGGCGGTGGCCGGCGAACTTGCCAGTCTGCCAAAAACAGTTGTGCGCTTCACCGAGGCCAGTATGCAACGCCAGTGAGTTCACCGGAGGTTGGCTCCGGCGAGTCATACCAGAAGAGCTACGCACCTACGCTGAGGCCGGTGCACATCGCCGACGAGTTCGCCAATGGCTTGCGCCAGAGTCCACCTGGATTAGCCGCACGCTGGCACTGAGGTCACACCTCGCCGTGACATCACCGGCAGAGGCAGCAGCACAGGCGGACGATCTATCCAGCACCATGCGCCAGTGCACTTCGCCGGTGAACTCGTCAACACCGGAGCTTCTTGTTGCACTCGCCTCTACCGGCGCTGCCACCTAGTGGCTCTACCGGCGTCTTAGCCGGCAGAAATACCAAAATACCCGCCGATACCGTGCCAGAACTTCAAGATTAATTTATCGCCGCAACAATTTACTTTCATTACGTTAAAGAATCTTCAAGATTAATTAGCCCATAAGCCATACAAAGTCCAATCCGTACGTAAGTCACTAACGGTGATCGCCATCACAGCCCAAATTCAAGGAACCGTGTGAGAGAAAATTACCACACTTGCTCTACTAAGTCATACGAAGTTCAATCCGCACAAAAGACACTAACAACCGCAGTCCCCTCTGAGAGTGGGGCCGCGGTAAAGACACCGATATTGAAATTCTAGGGGGATTGTGCAATGGAGGATGGAATACAGTGCCCGTGGGGACGCATCGACCACGTGCCCTCTGCCTGTTCACATAAGGGAGAGTTACCTGCCGGTTAGATTGACTGGACCTCGAACATATGTTATTTTTGTAAACCTCTTTAATTATGTTATTAATGACATAATTTGTTTAACATTACAAAACCATATTATAAATAGGCCGCTGAAAGTTCAATTGGAACAAGAAGCTTGACAAGCAGAAAAAGCGATAAGCAATATACCTTTACAATAAACAAAAGGTCTAGCCTAAATTAGTCCGAGGTCACGGAGTCAGTCCAACGACTGTGTGACTTAGCTATCTCTCTCTCTTAGACGAGCTGGCCGATGTTTCCTCTCCCTTTCTCAAACTCTCTAGGTCCATTTTGTGTAACGCCCTCCAATTACTAAAATACCCCTCAACCCTTTTCTGACCCTCAACAAAGTCATGGTAAAAACTTCTAAAACTAGTTAAGGGTGCTGTAGAGAACAGTCTATGGGTCTCTGCATTACTGATGCGTGTAAACAGAACAAACGAGGTTGTGAAGACTAGATCAAGGAATTCACAGGAAATATTAATGGAGTGGATAAATTAGAAGCATATGGCATCATAGGTGCTGCTTAAGGCGTCATAAACAAGGAAATTCTCAGTCGTCCCCAAGGAAGCTCTTAATATTAACCCATGTGCTGGAACCTACAGAATGTGCAAGTGTTACTCCCTAGTGCAGGTTTCCGCAATGCGCACAGCTTGCCATATCATTTCGGTAAGGTCAACCACCCTACCTCCTCTTTTAAGTTGAGAGTTGTAAAAGTTATGCTCCGCATCATTAAAGCATTTTAGAGAAATACCAAATGTTATTGTATACCAAATGTAAAAACGTGATCACCTGAGCAAGAATATGAAAAAAGGTGACCCAGGTTCATTGAACTTCTCGATAAGAGCTCCTCGGTCGCCCCCAGATGTATGTCCGTCTAAGCGGAGGTACCTGTACTGTTTCCAGCAGAGATAATCCTCCATCACATCAAGCAGTCTAGTCATTGTTGAAAAGAGAAGAACCTGTGAAATTGAGAAGTTCCACATTCAAGCACAAACTAATGGAATGGAATTGGAAATGATACATGAAAGATTCAGTCCATAACAAAGGGAGGCAGAATAGAAAAGGATAAAGATGGAAGAGCTTGCATGGACAGTAAAGCTCACTTTCACAACCACGCCTCCACCTTCCCCTTCCCAACAGGAAAAAAAAATGGGAATGTTACAAAGCCCAAAACAGTGCAAGGAAACATCCCATGAAAATGGATAGGTAATAATGATGTTAAAGGTCAAAGTGTACCATTTAGTAATTTATAATGACATTAAAAGTTGATGCCCGAATCGAAAAAGAAAAAGGGCACCATTATGTTTTCTTTTATATCTTACCAATGTATAAGGTCAATTCTGGTCACAAAATAGAGTAGCAAATGCTAAGAACAAAACAGGGATATTAAAATTTTCAAAGAGGTTAAACGACAATGACTTCTTTAACAGATATCAACAAAATGCATGGCAACAGACATGCGACCCAATACGATATGGCATGGCATTGACACCAGATATTTCAAAAAAAATGTCACAGCTCGCACATGGCATCTCAAGCCTCAGAAAGAGGCTTGAAATGCAAAAGTCCTATGAGGCATGTCTTTTTCTCCCCAAAGTAGCTTGAGGCATAAAAAACTACGCCTTCCTATTTGGCTTACGCTTCTACAAGAATTTTTCTTCACCATTATTTCAACAATGAACATACCAAAATAAATCAACTAAAATTGTATGTGTAAAGAGAGATTTGTCTAGGAGAGGTGATACGTGTTAGTTTTTATCTCATATTAAATTACCAAAGAGCAATGGTAATGGGACAGTGTAAAAAAATTTCCCTTTTTTTGTGCTCATATAGTCTTCTATTGTCATGTTAATTTCCCTTTTTTTGTGCTCATATAGTCTTCTATTGTCATGTTTCACGCATTTCCACGATCTGATATATGTTAGATTTTTATGGGATCTCAACAAGTATTACTTAATTTCATTATAGTTACAATTGGTGCAACAAATATTGAACTACTTTACAATGTTTGTCTTTTAATATTTTTTCCATTTTTATAATTACATACTCCTACATTTTTAGACATATAAGAAATTAAATTCATGAAACTTATGTCCCTGGCCTTGGGACAGACGAGTCATCTCATGGAGACTAAAATTCCTTACTCAAGCCATCGTCTTTTACAACAATAATTGACACAGAAAGACCAGATTTTTGGAATAAAAAAAATGTGGAACACAAACAGACACTTAGGACACCTATATGTTTGCATAAACGTACAAGCGCATGTGGATGTATGTAGATGGAAAGCTTTTTATTGAGTGTAGACTAAGATGTCTGGAACATGTTCCAAACCTGCTTAGAATATCCATAGCCAACCCATCTTTAGGGCCACAACGAAAAGGAACTTTGGATGGCATGTAACAGGCCATCATATTCATGTTTTATCTGAAAAAAAAATGGTATACAGAAGCAGATACAAACATGTTCATACCCGATGATCTGTTGCTTTCAGCTTGGGCAGCAAGCGATCCAACATCTCAAGCTTGCCGCAGAGTCTCACAATATTTGGAAGATAATGCTTAGGGATGTAATCATGAACCTATATAGGATGAGATGAGGATTGAGTCGATCAATAAAGGGAAATACCAACACAACTCCTGGACAAGCAAAAAATATCCTCATGTATATTTTGATTCAGTAACACCTTCAAGAAAGAAAAGAATCAGTATGCAGAATCCAAGGGTATTAAACATAGCTTAGCTTGCCCATCATGCTTCATCTTCTCAATTCCACAAACCATAACGAAACTAAAAGAACATAGATATAAATACCTCCTCTACATGTAGTTGGCTGAGGTAAGGATGGTTGCATATATTGCGCAGCTCTATAACAGTGTTGTGCACAGTTCTAGCCTGAAAAAATTGTAAGGGGGTCAGAACACGTGTAGGTAATGTCCCAGAATAAGCATACACTATAGACCTTTACATATGCAACGATTTTTTTTCTGTCATGTAAGAAGGTTGTATAAGGAGGACGCAATGCTCGTCAGGCCATGTACAAGATTAAGGAGGTGCAAACTCCTCTAAGTCAAGAAGGGTGACATTCCCAGGAAGATAACGGCCCTCGGACATAAATATATAAAAGAGCATGTACACGTATGCATTGAATATTGGATTATATGAGCACCCACAGTTACTGTGAATAAAATATTATGAAGATTCTAAAAAGAAAAATAAACCTTAGAAGTTCCAATTGCGCCAAGATTGTCTTCGACCCTCTTCATCAAAAGCTTCTGATATGAAGATGCCTCGCATCTTACAAGTCTTTCAATTTTTTCAGGCAATTCATGTTCAACCTACCAAATGAAAAGAAAAACTATTAGCACAAAAATACAGTTTATAAAATCAAACTAAAATGAATTATTTAATGATTTTTTTGGTGAACGGAATTGTGCAAATTATGACCATGCCAACCAACTTAGTATTTTTTAATTTAATTTACAACAAAAATAGACAAACTAGTATCGTGAGACCTATTAAAAGTGAACCACAAATTTAAATGACCATTAAACTACAATACTCAACCAGGATTATTATTGTACGTTCCGACAAGGAGACACTACATATGCAGTGCACCTTGAACAGTTGGACTCCATTCATCTTATACATGCTACCTACACAAATACGCATTTAATGCTAGTTAACGCATAAACTAGCATAATTACAGTCCACCTAGCCAAACTATTTTTCAGCTTGCAGAAAGCACCAAATTCATCAAATAAATTCAGAACATGATTTTTGAATGTCATAAAAAAAAATTAAAACAATTGAAGACATACAAACATATACAATAGTCACCACAAAAAATAATTCCTTACATTAAATAGTTCTATGTCTTGATTTGGGATTCTTTTTAGAAGTAATTCTTTCGGAAAAGTTGTAAAGTGATTCATTTCCAAAATCAGCGATGCAGTTTGACATTGGGTATTTTGGATGTCAGGGATTTGATTTTGGGAAGTAATCATCGTGGACGTTTGGAATAATATTTAATAATGCAGCGTTTCCCTGCAAGTACATTTTATATTTTATTATATTATTTTTTGACAGTTTGAAAAAGCTTCAGGTTCATTTTTGTAGTTTATTAAATTAGTTTGGTAATTTAAAATGAGTATATGTAGTGATTTACGTTTAGGGAATAAATAATTAATTGTCCTATGGAGTGATCTTTTGCTAAAAAATAATCTATCGTTTTTGAACATTTATTTAATGGTTGAAAAATATTTTTCTTAACAAATAGTTGCTCGACTTTCCTAGTAATAATATTCGGATGATAATACCTGTGATTGAAACCAACAAAGCTCACCCACAAACTAAACCTACAAATTGAATTTCAACTTGGGCACCATTCGGACGCTTTTTCAGTACATTTTGAAATCAAAAAAGTTAATTTGTCAAAAAAGTATTGTAGAGATGATATTTTAGTGTTACCTCTATATAAGATCTCTAAATCCAAAAGAATATCATAGATGGTTGAGAAAATTTGGGTAGAGAGGTCATAGTCCATTGATCTCTCAAATATAAAAATCCAAGAAACAAAACAGCAATTCTTTTTTACTTTTCAAAGAATACTTAAAGATCAAGTTTTTAGTTTTTTTATTATTAAAATAACTTTTTTAAGGAAAAAACAAATGCTACTTTTAAAATCAAGTGCTTTTTTGCTGAAAAAAGGTGTGCCTTAGAGTTTTGTGACTAAGAACAGTGTAAAAGTACTTGCTGAATTCAGCAATCTATTATATATATTTTGCTATTCATGATATTCAACAAGAAGTTGAAATCTACAACTATATGTACAACCAATTCTGAAAAGAACAGTGCCCATCTTCATGTGTGCATATGTTGACATCAACACAAAGGGGTACAAATGTCCACAAATAACCAAAGGACTTAAAATTAAGCTGATAGAGCACATATAGCTTCCTATAGGAAAGAGTAATCACTAGGACCATTAATTGAAACCCCTTTAATTTAATGGGGTAATTTGAAAAAACTAAGACTTAAGTTAATAAATAATTATCATTAATTTGGCAATTTGAAAACATTTGATAGTTTATTACACTTGGCTTTGTAATTAGGATAATTAGGAAATTTTTGGGGGTTCAATTTATTATGTTTATCGTATTAGTTGGAAAAAAAATCAGCTAATTTTCTAATTAAAAAGTAATCATTTAATAGCTTAAAAATGTGTAACATGGAATAAGCAATAATAACATCCAACACTCCCCCTTTTCCCTACCCTCCTGGGGCAGACTTCAGATATCTCACAATATGGAACACACAGTCAAGACGAGACCTACCAGGCTATGCATGTACTGACTCAACTCCCACTGCATAGGCAATATCTAGTTGAGTATGAGAAAGATATATGAACTTCCCCACCAATTGCTGATACCTGTCCCCCTCAACAACATACCAACACCGCCGCAAAGAGCTGATTTGCTCCTATAGGAGATTTTGCAGGATAGCAACCTAACAATAAATTTTTTTCAAGAAGATCAGGTGTGTGTTTTCCCTAAGAAATAAAACTATAATACTAGATCTTGCAAAAAAAACTCAATTGTGGCCAAGCTTTGATATGAAATCCTTTAGCCAAGACAAGAGCTTTGAGATGAATTACCTCCATATCGTTGACTGTTACAACAATCAACTAATATCAACAACAAATACAATGAGGGCACTAATCTTATCATCCACCTGTTTGATGAACATTACATGGCCTGCATGGTTTTAATCACCAAACTTCAGCATAGCCTTGAAAAATCCATGAAACCAAGCTCTTAGAGATTGATTAAGACCACAAAAACCTTTTTCACTTTGCAAACTTTTCCATGGATGAGATGAAACCCCCCGAAAAATCTCCACATCGTATTCGTCCTCCAAATCACCCAAAGAATTGCAATTTTCACATCTGATTGCTGTAAAATCCATCCAACAATGGCCAAGAGGAGAAGAGTGCAGATGGAGTTTATATTTGATACAAGATCAAAAGTTTCCTGCTAATCAACAAACATGTTACATGTCTGTGTGAACCCCTTAGCAACCATCATATTGACTTAGCAGGAAGAGGGGCCAACTATCAAGTGTGGAGCCCATGACTTTGATCCAAAAGGAGCTACCAAGCTGGGCTACATCCCTTTCCATTGGTCAACAGTGTCATTTTAGAGAATCCCAGCCCTGTTTTCCACATTGTTCTTTCCTCCATCGATATCTAACCTCTCTCGCCATTCTTTCATAATGCTCTCATTTCTTCTATCATGACCTCTTTCTAATTGAGGCACCAAGTGATTCCTTCCAACTATGACGAACAGAGACGAAATACAAAGAAAAAAATTATGTAAATTCCCTTATATAATCAAAAAATGGGCAATTTGCCAAAAGTAGCTTTCTGTCATTAGTGTATAAAATGAAGGTGTGTTGCCTCCACACATGGCTCTCTTGTTTCCCCAAACTACAGTGAGGTTCGACATCTCTACCAACTACCTACCCCACTGATTAGTAGATCCACAAAACATTTGCAACGCCTATGAACTCCACTTCCTTCTCACACAGGTAGATTTGAGAGTATATAGAACTTGGAGCCATATGAGCTGATGAGTGTTTGTCATGTGCATCCCCTTGATTTAGATGCATTTATTTTAATATGGAGAGGACTCCCAAGGAGTTCACCGAGCGCTCTCAGTGCCTTCATGAACTTCTGTCGGCAAGTCAGAAAATTGATTAAGAATTTGTCTACACAAGAATTTGATTGTCGATTGAATCGGGATTGCTTCAACCATCACTCTACACCAAAACAAAGAGAAATTGCTTACTCTAAGTAGGGGTAAAACTTGACTTGTTTGCACTGTTAACCTAAAGTTTCTAAACCTAGTAATATTAAGGTTCCTGTGGCTATAATTCACCAAACTAAGAATAAAATTTTTATACAACTCAGTTAAACATTATGGTATTCAGCAGAACGTGACTTAATTAGTTGGAATTGAATAGATGTTATTTATGGGAACTTTACGCCGGTAATTGAAAAAAAAAAAAAAAAAA
The DNA here is from genome assembly GCA_016647705.1 of Eucommia ulmoides. Lineage (NCBI taxonomy): Eukaryota > Viridiplantae > Streptophyta > Magnoliopsida > Garryales > Eucommiaceae > Eucommia > Eucommia ulmoides. The sequence continues at coordinate 27,485,542 of CM028338.1, read as the reverse complement.
AAGGCCGATGTTACTAAAAATAGTTGTATTAAGTTGACTATTTTGAAGAGAACTTTTAGTATCAAGTAGAATGTTATTTGGGCTAACAAGTGCACGAGTTGATTGTTATTGAAGCAAATTTAGTTAAATTTGAATCCCAGTAGGGATATAATTGGAATTAAGTAGAATGCCACCTAGAGGTATTTGAGGCCACACAACAACAACAAACCCTTTGTCCCATCTAAGTAGGGTCGATATGAATACCTTCGCGCCATAAAAATTGTTCAAGGGTCATCCCTTCAGTTAAGTTCAAAGCAATTAGATCATATCTAATTGTCTCATCCCAACTTTTCTTAGGTCTACCTCTCAACCTTGGAGCATCTTCCACTTGAATTAAATCACATTTTCACACCAGTCGATTCTCAAGTCTTCTATGCACATGTCCAAATCATCGAACAATTTTCTATCATCTTATCTTCAATAGGTGCAATTCCCGTCCTCTCCCTAATAATCTCATTCCTAACTTTATCCATCCTTGTTGTACTACTCATCCACATTAACATCTTCATCTCCACCATACTTTTTTTTCTTAACATGCTTCTTGTCTACCACCCAACATTCCGAACCATAGAGGAATAGGATCATTGGTCTTATTGTAGCTCTTTAGTTTTTTCCTTTCCATTTCAGTGCTATCATACAATCACAAATCACCCTAGACTTAAGGCCTCCCTCCAATTTTTTAACTTAATGTTAAGACCTGGCCCTTTGTTTTTGGTTTTTGCGATAATTGGTTGATGGTCCCAATTAGATAGTCTAATCCATAATTTATCCTATTATAATTTTAAGGTGTGTATAAATCCCTAATTATGTTGTCTTGTGTTTTAGTCTCATGGTCAATACTTCCTTATATCTCCAATCAAATGCTTCAATTAAGGTTTGAATCGTCGGCCACCGCCGTCACCCGCCACCGCCCGTGCCCACTCGACGTTTAACCTTAGGCCACCGGCCACTGAAAAATATTTTAGTTACATGTAACTATTTTTAGCATATTTTTCAGTTATATGTAACTACTTTTTTAATGTATTTTTTAGTTACATGTAACTTTTACTTTTATATGATTTTTAGTTACATTTTTTAAGTGTATTTTAGTTTCATTTTAATATATGTTTTAGTTACATTTTTTAGTTGCATTCATGTAATTTTCCGGCGACCAACAACGAAAAAAATAGTTGAATGTAATTAAAAATGTAACTAAAAAGTATATTAAACAAATGTAACTAAAAAATTAGTTGAATGTAACTAAAAAAAAAAATCCGGCGACCAGCAACCGGAGTCAGATGCCAGCGGAGGTGGGGCGAGGCAATTCTAATTGGAACATTAGTGCTTCCATGAACTCTAATAAATGGGACTAAAACTAAACTACTTACTTGATTTGGGAGATTTTATTAATTTCGTGTCATTATTAGGACCTCTCACTATGTATCCCTTTTTTTTTAGTTCATTAAGTTGAATGTTATCGAGGGATAACTTCGTCATTTTAAAATTCAGTAGAAAGCCAGAAATTAACATTCTAAAATTGAACGTTACTAGTGGTAATTTCGTTAGGTTGACTGAGTCAATGATACTGCATGAGGCATGTAAACTTAAAACAGAACTGTTGACTAAGAATCTCTAAAACATCTAACAAGCTTCTTTCTCTTTTTTCAACCTTTTTCTTTGCATCTACTGACAAGCCTTTAAAGACATTAAATTTTAAACATAGGCTCCACATTAGGAAGTAAATCATGATTTCTGGGCTCTTGGTCCAACCAAGAAGAACTGGGCTATTAACAGTAGCAAATGACGAGGAAACATGAAGAACATTTAATATCTTCATCTGAATGAACATATAATGAATGTCAAACTGAGATTCGTCTAACATTGAGGTACCCATTCCTTCAATCCAAGTTAAAGAAAGGTAAAGCAATGGTCAGAGCAGGAGAATGTAAGTCACTAAGGTTCTCTTCTCCATATATATGTGTCTATGTGTGTGTGTATAATTATACTTGGCAAAAAAAAGGATATAGACCGTTAGTGGAAAAGCAAACCAGATCAAGCTTTTTTTGAAAAAAGAAAAAAAAAACAGATCAAATAACAATAAACTAATACCATAACTACAATTCCCAAACGAAAAATAGCATGCATAAGCATAATCATGATATTAAGGACCTTGTGTTTCAGCCTTCGAAGTACAAATGGTCGCAGAACTTGGTGAAGACGGTTTATAATCAGAAGATTCTCCTCCTCGGATAGTAAAGCCTGGCCAAGATTAGCAAAAAAAATATGGGAAGGGATACAAAAATGAAAACCAAATGAAAAAAAAAAAAAAAAATGATATATCTCAGCAACCCGGAGAAGGCTTACTTCATCTGCCGAATTATCACCATTACTCTCAAATGGTTTATTGAACCACTGAGAAAAATCCTCAGATGAGTTAAATATATTTGGCAACAAGAAGTTAAGCAGCGCCCATAGTTCCTCAAGATTGTTCTACAAAAAGAGTTGACTTTTTCAATGAATCATATCCACACAAAGAAGCAAAAGGCAAAGCTTGAAAAAAACGAAGCTCGAATGCAAGAGAAAAAAAAATTAATATAAGGCAGAACCAATACTCTGGTTCAACAAAAATAGTAAACACAAGAGCATCATAAAGATTCTTGTGAAACCTGCAAAGGAGTCCCGGTCAACAGTAATCTGTGAGAGCTTTGATAAAGCTTCAAATCAGCATTCAACTTGCAAGAAGCATTCTTTATGCGATGACCTTCGTCAATAATAATATAATGCCAATGTATTTTGCTTAGTTTTGGTCTATCATGCTTGTTCATCAAATACTCATATGTTGTCAACAGGACATTGAATTTTTGCTGAACAATTCTTTCTCTGCGATAACAACATCATAAAATCTGATCAATTAAAGGCAAACAAATAAATAATGGACATGAATTTTAATGTTCACATGACATTACTTGAATAGTCTCCGTCGCTCCTCCGGAGGCCCAGAATAGACAATTCTGTTGATACTGGGGGACCAGAATTTCATTTCTGATTCCCATCCAGGAAGAACCGAGGATGGTACAACTACTAAAAAAGGTCCTCTGTCATTTTTGGTTTCCATCAAGTAACAGAGGAGAGAAATAACCTACAGATGCTCAGCGAGTTAGATTATCTTAAAATCAAGAATAAATCATAGAGAAGTGGTGGACTCAAAACAAAATCTTACCTGTACTGTTTTACCAAGCCCCATTTCATCAGCAAGAATTCCATTCAAATGATTATTGTACAATGAAACCAACCAACGCAGTCCATTCATCTGGTACCTGAATGGAAAAAATAACAAACAATACAAACAAAAGAGAATAAATAACAAAAGTTTCACTCCCAAATTTTCTGCATGCTATGAAGATGATATAAGAAGTAACTAACAGAATGATGAACAAAAATTATCATTGGTAAAAATGAGTACTTTCTTGGAGGTGGGGGTGGGGGAAGAAAGGATTTAAATCAATTTACACTTACTCCCTCAATTTTCCACCCACAAGCATTGTTGGTTGATCTGTGACAATTTCCTTTATGCTGCAGAAAACATGAAAGAATTGGACCATAAGATTCTCAAAAACAAAGTAAATATTCATCGCAACAGTGATACCATGTTAACCATCCAACGAAATCTCTCATTTATTCATGTGGATCCCACTTAGATTGGAAGTTGCTAGTGGTGAATACAAGGGGGGCAGGAGCACGTGATTGCATGGTGATATCACATCATAGGTACCACAGTTGCAATGAATATTTTCTTCAAAAACAGACTTCATCAATAAATGCGTCACAACATCCAAGATATTCTTTGAGAATTACAAAGTTATGAAGCATGGTGTGAAACCATAAAGAGAAGTTGTAAAAGGAAAGATACAAGGCTGACAAGTTTTTCTGCCTCCTAGACCAGGGAAGAAATAATTCAAATATAAAACAAATCTAAAATAGTACAACCTTAAGCATCAAACAAATGAAAATAATATAGAGAAAGGAAAATGACTTGAGTACCTATGAGCCATAAGATAGTATTTTTCATTGCTTTCCATATAATGCTGCAGAACAGATTTAAAATAAGACATCAGGCGGGTAAGGCATAATAACCTCCAAGGAGCGCATGAAAACTTGCATACCTTTGCCTGGTCAGTTTCATCTTCATTCTCAATCAAAGTTTCATTCTTCTCAACAACAACATCCATATCAGTCTCGAAACGACTAGCCATAGTCTTTGCCTCCTTTAGTTTTGACCCAAGCTTCTGAAGATATTTCTCCGTCTCTTTTAGCAGTTGCTTAACACGATCAGATTTTGCATCCTAAAAAGCATTATTGAAAGCACTTGTCAGAAACATTTTAGATAGAATTGCACCCTGAATCAGTAAACAATGATCCTGTACCTGAACCATACGAAGATATCCCTCTACGTCATTTATCTTTAATAGATTAATTTTCTCTCGCTGGATTTTGTCAATCTTCTCACGATGTATCCGTTCCTTCCTTTTATGGAACTCTTTTACATACTTGTTAAATCCCTTCCATCGTTCTCTCTTCATTTTAAATGCATCCTCCAGTTTCTCCCTAAAGTTGGAATTTTCAATCAAAGTCATAAGTAGGTCAGTTGGAAAAAAACAAAATTTCTTTAACGGCGCAGCTGACTAACATATTTAAAGGAAGAATTTGGTCTAAAAAGGAATCTCTAAATTTTGAAGAGATCTTTCCAATATGCGTAAAATGCCTGTTTCGCAAATGCCAACAGATTTTGTGAAAACCATGAACTCTACAAGTACAAGAGATGAATAAAAAGGTCGCCAAGGGCGCAAAACCCATGTACCAAGCTAATGGCAGAAGAGCTTCACCAAAAAAAATAGAAACACAATAATATTAGAAGGACTAAATCCTTTTTACCAAAAAAAAATACGAATGCTGGAGAGCTCAACTGCCATCTCCAACTCCCACCTTTAATGTGTACTTTCTTCTAAAATACATCAAAGGAGAAGAGACAAAACATCAGAATATAATTGCGAGTTGTTACTCGGTAAATGCTTAATGGTATCTATTTCAAAATTGAAATTACACACTTGAATTTTAAGATTCGGAAAGTTCATCCAAACAATGATGAATTAAAATTTTGAAATCAATCATTTCTAAGAGCATCAAAAACAAGGGTAAAGTTAAAACACTGAGAAGCCACATCAGTGCTCCAACATACTCTTCAAAAACTAAAATTACTTTGAAGAGTCACTTGTTAGCAACTCTTCCACATATCAAACAATCCCAATAACACTAGAGTCTTTGTCTCACTAAAGTAAGATGTGCCCCCTAAATCCGTTTGCACCATACCAATCTTTCTAGGATCATTCCTTCTGTTAAATGAATGCTATCAAGTCCTTCCTAATATGAAAACTGGCATTACTTTATTACTTGAGCTTTGTCAATCTGAAAACTACACAACAAAACTTACTCCTTTAAAAGACAATATATAAAGCCCCTACATTTTGAAGAGCCTACCAAATAACAATAACCTAACTCATTCTTCAAAATGCCAAATAAGGTAGCTAAGTACAATTTTAGTGCTGACTTTTGCTACCCCGGTTAGAGATATCCTAAAGATTCCACGGTTTAAACAAATTTCATACCCCAAATGCCAAGTGAGAGAAAAATGAATACTACAACAGAAAGGAAGAGGGAAAGAAAATAGAGAATATGAGAAATAGATAGTCAATCAAGTGCATACTTATGAACTTCTATCTCACTAAAGAATTCCTTCTGTCTCTCACGAATTCTTTTTTGTCGCTCTTCTTTCATTTTCTGCTCATATCTTTCAAGTTGCTTTGATCTTCTACCAATCCTGTGTTTCTTGGCTGATTTCAAGCGATCCATCTCCGAAGCTATTGGTTTGAAGAAATCATTCAAAATATCACTGTAGAATAAAATAAATTGTTTGTCACAAATAAGTTATCAGATGAAATGAGGTCACCAAGAGGAGTAAATTAAAAGTATTATACATAAACTAAAAGGATATAATTGAAAGAATATGATCAAAACCTTCGCATACGACGTTGAAGCGCCAACAGCTGCAGCTTTTTCAATTCAATTACACTTTTGGTTTTAGCGGAAATATCTTCAGACGAACTTACAGTTTCCTGAAGTAAAGAGTTGAAAAGAAAAACATGAAGCCCATAACAGAGAGAAGACTTAATAAATATTGACCAGTATAAATCATGTATTTTTTCTAATGAACAACATGGAAGAAGGGAATTGTTCATATCGTTCAGCAAAAGCAAACTTGACAGCAACACATAAAAGGGAAAACAAACAAATATCTAATGTCCCAAGACATGTTAAAAAGGAACCCACCATCTATCTATGGTTTGAACTTCAGAAATTGTTTCAAGTTAAGGGAGAGAGCCTTTAATATCTATGAGACTTCGAAAACATATCACCTTCTTTCTGCATTGAAAACCATTAATTTCACCACTTTTGAAGTGATGAGCATATTTCCTAATTTATGATCCTCTTTTAGGTAACATAAGCATATCTTATATGACAATACTACTGAGAAATGAATATCTTAAGGTTTAGGTGAAAAGGCATTTCCACCAGAAAAACCAATTACATTCTCTCATTGTCAACAGAAGGTCATAATCATCACCAGTAGTTTTACTTGGGATGCAATAACATATGCGAAGTGGAAGCCACTACAATCAAAAAGAGTGTAATATTGGACATTAAAATGCCAATATTTAAAACAACAAACAGGTTCTATTACAAAGTAAAAGAGTGGATCACGAGAGATTAAAACAATGCCGACAGAATCGCTCAGCAAGTACTCCCGGATGGTCAGTCCCCAGGTTACAGTACTGTAGCCCAGTCATTCTAGAAACTTCTTATATGAATCATCCCATTCGCCAAATAGCATCTTGACGGCTTTAATTCTAGCAAATCAAGCCTTTCATTATGAAATTATGTGGTTATGACTTATGCGACAGAATGTGAAATAATGTCAATTATACAATTAGTCAAGCACTTTTAGATTTTTTAAACTTTTTGGACACCAGAAAAAATTACAGTAATGTATCGTAGAAGTAGTGGCGCAATACGGCCCAAAACCAAACAGAACTGATCTCTGTTTATCCTTGCATACAAACAACTATGCTACCCTCTGCCATCGTATCAAGTTATTTCAGAATGCACATGCTTGTACCTCAAAGAATCACAATTTTCCAGCTACAAATATTCTTGTAGTGCAAAGCCCAGAACTTGAAGAAGAAAAATTTACGACCAGTTGACTACACTTCACTTCTTCTTCTTTTTCAAGTCGTGCAACTTGGCTGCATTTTTAACTGTATCTTCATCATGAAAATCCATCTAAACTTTGAACTCCAAATTTTGAATGCCGAACCCCATCCCTGGTTTTCCTTCTGTAATCTGGCAAATCAACTACATTCCCCCAGTCATAATTGGTGAAATATGGATAGGTGCCTCACACCGCATTGGTTACTCTTCTTCCATGACATCCATCTTATCAGTTTTATGACTTGCACCGCCGACTTTTCATCACCCAGATCAGTGTCACTTAAAAGTTCAGCATCAACGTCTTCATCAGAATCTTCACATTAAATCTACTTGTCCAATTCCACCCTATCCCCTGCCATCATCTCGGTATCAACCACTATCTCATTAATTCCAGCTACCAGGGTGGGAGATGGCAACAATTAAAACCAGGATGGCTCAAGGACCCTAGTTTAAGGCCCGAAGACAGATGGCATATCGACCATAATTAAAAATTTAAAACCAGGATTGAAATCTAACTCCCGACTCAAAAGTTCAATAGAAGACCATGATCGTTCATTGACCCCGTCACTCCTTAATTATTGTCACCACTTGGCGTAAAACTCACGGACATAACTAGAGAACTGCATCGGAAATACTAAGAGCCTTTTGAAAGGCATTCCCATCCTCAACTAGATATCATGAGCTCCAACCTCAAGAAGCTGGATCTTGCGTGCAGAGGGCTCGACAAGGAGTATAGTGGCTGGAGGGAGTTTGGGCAAGCAGCGGAAGCCTTGGGAGAGGCGGTGCTGGCAGGCGAAGGGTGGAGCAGGGTCCGGCGAGGCCTCTTAAGGTCTGATAATACTGGATCCAGAACGGTGACGGCTGGATCTGGGGCAATGGGGCTGAATTTGGATCGCTGGAGGGCTAGTCGTGGTGGGCAGCGGCATGAACCATAGATCTAGGGTTTGGTGGTGGTGAGCAGCAGCGTGAACAGTAGATCTGAAGGGTTCAGTAGGGTTGACGGCTTGCGTTTTAGATTGCCCCAAGATCAACTTGAAGCTCTGAATACCAATTGATGATGAGAGTCAATCGAAAAGAAAATGATTTTTTTGCTGAATAATTCAATAGTCAATATCAATCATCAAGTTGTCTCTTCTAATACAATTGAGCCTCATTATATAGGTTTAATCTAAAAATGAAATTAATAAGCATAACGGCTACTTAAAGGCTATAATTCTAAAATGAAAATAATAAGAATAACAGCTACTTAACGGCTATAATTCTAAAATGAAAATAACAAGCATACGAGCTACTTAACGGCTATAATTTTAAAACGAAAATAATAAATATATCGGCTACTTCACAACTATAATTCTATAATGGAAAAAATAAACAATAATGATTTTTTTCGACCCCGACGTACATAAGTGTGAAGCGGTGGTCTTATTTGATCCCCATCAATATCTATCTGAAGCATATTGTACGCTATGCCTCCCTTGCGTTGATACACGAAGGCCAAATTTGGTTAGTGTTCTCATCCCATCCCCAAACTTTTGGGATTGATATTTGAGAACACGTTGGTAAACCTGTTTCCGTTCCCATCCCATCCCAAAATTTTGGGATTGATTCCTACATTACTTAAGGAGGTGAGCATAAAAAATAAAAAAATTGATTTTTTTCCATCCCATCCCATTTCATCCCACTTTAGGGACACGGTGGTCATTTTATTAATTCTTAATGAGAAGCCCTAACAATTCTCATCCCACTCATCGCCATCGCCGCTCGTGTGTTCTTCGTTCATCGCCATCGACTGTTCTTCATTCATCGCCATCGCCGCTCGTTGCCATCCCCATCGCCCTCGCCCGTTCTTCTCTATTCTCCGTTCATCCCTATCGCCACTCATTGCCATCCCCATCACCTTCGTTCATCGCCATCGCCATCGCCATCTCTTTTCTTCGTTCTTGATTTTGGATTCGATTTCTCAAAATTAGGGTTTGATTTCTTGGTTTAGGGTTTTATTTCTCAGAATTAGGGTTCAATTTCTTGATGATAAAGAAGATGGAGATAAAGCGTTGGAGGGCTTAGGGTTCGATTTCCCAGGATTTTTTTCCTTAAATTGATGATAAAGAAATCCCTGGGATTTTGGTTTAAATCCCTAGGATTTTTTCTTTCCTCACTCATTTAGTGATAAAGAAAATTGCCTTCCTCGTACAATCCCAGTAAATGGTTTAAGTATTTTTCCATAAATCATTGATATGGATCAATTCTTAGTTTTGTTCTATGCAATGAATACTAGCTGAAAAGGGGTTAAATAAGATTAAACACAATAAGAACAATTGTTGAGGAAATAATTCTAGAATAATGTCGTTACCAAACGTGATTATGTTCCCAGACGAAAATAGATTTTTATCGTTACCAAACATGATTCTATCCATAGAAAAAAACAGAATTCTCATCTCACCCCATCCCAAGTGGGATAGGAAAGTGGAAACACTAATCAAACGCCACCTAAACTTCTCCCAACATAGCACCATGGTTGTTATGACAGGGCTTTACAAAGCCAAAACACCAAACTTCACTTTGATAGCTCAGTGAATTACGATTACTACAAAAATGCATGAAAGCCATGCCATGCAATTAAAATTAAAGCCATCTGATCTCCCAACATAGCACCATGGATGTTATGACAGGGCTTTACAAAGTTAACACACCAAATTTCACTTTAATAGCTCCGTGAATCACCATTACTATAAAAATGCATGAAAGCTATGCCATGCAATTAAAATTAAATCCATCTGATTACCCTCTTCATTTTGATGGCATTAACAAGATCATACTAGCATCTCTGATTCAATGATATTGGTTTCAGTCCTTTTTCTTATTCTTCGGTAAAAATAAATTGTAAAAATATTTTGAAGATGCAGTTTCACATTAAATTTCTATGCGTTATTAGCAAAATTGCAAAATTGACTCCAATCATCTAAATTCAAAAGAAAAAAAAAACTAATCAACCCAACTAATCTACTTATTCACAATTTTTTGTTGAGGGAAGACTCAGTTTTCATAGCTTCCCCAACATTAATATGGCTTCCTATAGCACAGCTTCACAATCACAAGTCATCGAGATACACCCATCATTTGGATATTCAGGTTTGCTGATTAAGTGCTAAACTTCCTCCAATTTAAATGAAAATATTAACCCCACCCCCCCCCCCCACCCCCCAGGGCCCAAAAAAAAAAACCTCAATTACCTTCTACCACTGAAATTTTACACGCAAACATCAATAAATCCAAATGTCCAAAGCCAAACAAAACCCACGTTTAAAATCTAAAAGGCAACCAGCGCAGTCCAAGAACAAGTATCACAAGTAATCAAACTAAAATGATAGCTAAATACTCAAGAGCCAAACAACAAGTACATAATCAACCAATATTAATAATTTTAAAAAGAAAATCAAGAGACTCAAAAAATGAATATGATGTATAAATTTTCAAAAAAAAATGGAGCGTTCCTGGTGGACAAAAAATTGATATGTATTCCCTAAAAAAGGCCATTCTCATTTATCTATCCATTTCAAATATTGACAACTAACCTAAAATGCATACGGCTCTTCTTTGTTTTCAACAATCTGAATATGAAGATAAATCCCAACAAACAATATCTATTCATGCACAACATATTCAAATCTCAGAAGAAATGCAAACAATCCCCATGCATAGACAATAAGAATTTCACAACTCAATCACATTCAAAGCATATAGGTAGAAGATCTAAACAGAGGTTTATGAAATTACCTTAAAGCAGAAAATCAACAAATTCCAAGAAATTACACCAATTGTCCAGCAAATGCACAAAATTGAGTCTCCAGGCATTGACCTATTTGGATCTTTTTAATACACATGCATGTGTGTCTGCATGTAGAAGGAAGAGTGACCAGAATAGGAGACATGTCTTCACTAGGGCTGGTGTTAAACCATCGCCAGAGATAGAGTGGATCAGAAGGGTTTGGATCGCTGAACGGGAAAATGTAGAATAAAGAAGTAAAATGGGACAGGCAGCCCACTGAGGGCACGGTTCGGACCGGCACCATAAAAGTTATCTGGTTTCTACCATGCTTGGCCTTAGGTCCCAGGGCTCGTGGCCCAACATGACAAGGCACACAGCCAAGCACGAAATCCAACACTGCACAAACCACTAAGAATCCTAACAGATGCCATAGCATGGCACTATAGCAGCCCAATAAGGCCATTGTTGGGTAAAATGGCAGGCAGGGCAGGTTAGGCCCCAAACAGCTAGTTCTTGATTGTTCACATATTTATCCCCTAAACAGAGAAAATGGAGTTTGAGGGGTGTTTGTGGAAGATCAACACTGAATGACAAAAACACCCTTTCACACTCCCTCTATAAATACCTAACCCCTCTCTGCACACCAATCAATCTCGATATAACACCACCACCCTGGAAGACTTCTTGACCAATGAAATTGTTGAAAATAACACAAATCCCGATATAAACACAAACGAAGAAAACTAGCTATGTATTTCTTAACCGTTTGTAATTGACTTTTTTTTTTCATTTTTATTAATGGATTGAGAAATGCAAATGAATGGTAGTTGAGTAGGTGTCAACCTAGTTGCATGACCATACTGTAGTAACGCATTAATTTCTCACCCAAATTCAAATTTTGTTCAATTGAAAATTTGAATTATCAATAAAATGATGATTTTCTAGTCTATTTTATATTCTTTATTTGAATTGCAATTGCTAATGATGGAAAAAATATAGAATTGGCCCAAAAAAAAGGGCAAAGAAAATAACAACGATAACAACTACGCCTTTGTCCCATCCAAGTAGAGTCTGTTACAAGAATCATTTCACACCATACAGATCGTTCAAGGGTCACCCCCTCAACAAACTTCAAAGCAATCAAATCGTTCCTAACTACTTCATCCCAAGTTTCCTTAGGTCTACCTCTTCTCCTTGAAGCACCTTCCACTTGAATTAAATTAAATCTCCGTACCGATGCATTCTCAAGTCTTCTACGCACATGTCCAATCATAGTAAACAATTCTATCTCATCCTATCTTAAATGGGTTTTATTCCTAGCCTCCCACTAATAATATCATTCCTAACTTTATCCATGCTTATCTTACCACTCATCCACCTTAACATCCCTATCTCCACTACCCCTACTTTTCGAACATGTTTCTTGTTTAATGCTCACATTCTAAACCATAGAGATCGTCAGTCTCATTGCATCGAAATTTCCTTTCAATTTCAATAGTATGCTTTCATCACAAATCATCCCAACTGCACTTCTCTACTTTAACCATCATACCTTAACTCTATGTGTAATGTCCTCGATTTCTCCATTCCCCTAAAGTATAGAACCTAAGTATCTAAAATTATTAACTCCAGGGTCCTCCTGCTCACCAATTTTTACATGGTATCATCTCTCTTGGTATTGCCAAAATTGCAACGCATGTATTGTCTTACTTCTACTTATCTTTAAGCCCCTAGACCCTAAGGCCCCCTTCAATGTTCTAACTTAATGTTAAGACATCTTCTAATATCATTAACCAATGCTATGTCATCCGCAAACAACATACTCCATGGTACCACATCATGAATATGTTTATGAGTTCATCCATCACTAAACGATGTACGGACTTGAAGACGATTGTTTATCCAAACCCATATTAATTGGAAAGGCACAAGTATCATATCTGACAATTCAAACACTAGTAACTGTACTTTCATACGTGTCCTTAATCACATTCATGTAATCATTGGATACTTGTTTCTTTTGTAGAACCCAACACAAAACTTCTCTGGATACCCCATAAGCTTTTTCCAAGTCCACAAAAACCATATGTAGATCTTAATTCGTTTCCCTATATTTATCTATCAATTGCCTAAGTAAATATATGACTTCAATGGTTGACCGTCTACACATAAATCCAAATTGATTCTCTTTTATCTCTTGTGTTATTTGTATATTCTATCATTCTCTTTGAAGTTCATGGTATGACTCAAACTGTATGCCCCGATAATTTGAACAACTTTGGACATCTTCTTTATTTTTGTAAATGGGCACTAAAATACTTATCCTCCAATCATCCGGCATTCTCTTATTTTTAAATATGTCATTGAATAACTTAGTCAACCAATCTATCCCAAGATCTCTCAAACTCTTCCAAAACCTCTATACGAATCTCATCTGACCCACTGCTTTTCCACTACTCATAATCCTTAATGCTAATCTTACTTTTGACGTCCAAATTCTCATATGGAACCTATGAATCCTACCCGCATGTAAACTAGGCAGTTTTGAATTTGATTCCCCAACACTGCTCTCATTGAATAAACTATAAAAATAACTTCACCATCATTCTATAATCTCTTCATGCTTCACTAAAACCTTTTGATCCACGTCTTTAATTCATCTAACACTTCCCAAATCTTTATTCTTCCTTTAACATCTCTTAGCAAACTTGCATATGACCCTCTCTCCGTCTTTTGTTTTGTAAGCCCTAAATTTATATTCTTTTATAGATTTTGTTGCCTCCTTTTTTGCCCATTTGTACTTCTCCAGACTCACTACTCCGACACTTTTGCCACTCCTTATATAATAAGGAAAAAATGCATTGGCCCGACCTTAATGGCCCACGCTTGTGGGCCATGCATAGGCCAGGGTTATAAAAACTAGGATGCCACGACTAAGCTTAACGAGCCATCATAACACAACCCAAAGCATAACACGAACGATAGGATGCTAGGCCCATTCTACAGCTCTAACGAATGAGAGAGACAAAAGGAAAAAAAGAGGGTGGAAAAAATGGGATGGGGTTTTAACGGGGTAGTAAAACCACCTTTAAGAAAACCGCCTTCATGAGAAGAAAAAAAAACTAAGACCATCACTTCTTCAGAAAAAAAAAAAAAATGGAAGTGTCTTTGCAATAATAAAACACACTACATATTTACCTTTATTTACATAAAGCACTTCTAGTACTAGCATTTCATTTAAATCAATTAATCACCTAACAACTAAATCAATTCTTAATCTCAAATTGTATCCTATTAAAAGAACCATTACAAAAATATGTTTTATTTAAAAGCACCATGCCCAAAGGCGCTTTACTTTTTGAAGTGTATATAAGTCAAACAGACCCCATTTTTGGTAAATAACAAGATAAGGTCCTATTTTGCAATAGCGATGCAAAGAACATATGTCAACAATATTAATATAACAATAAAAAAGAATTATTTATAACAAACCTTCAAATTTTCAGAACAAGCAGCAATTTTCTGCTGTGTTTTTTGCTGCTTCAGTGCCCACCTTTGCTCAATAAGAAGTTTCCTTTTACGCTGACACAAAATCCACTTTTCTGTTGTGGTATACTTCGGTGACGGTGGCCTATTAGCAGATATTGAAGTATCTTCTCCTTCCTCATCAGTTTCTGGTACAGTGAAGGCATTGCCACTTTTTGCCATGTTGAAAGGACGATCGACTTCAGATCCCTCAAGATTGCATCTTCGATAAATTTCAGATACTTTTGGATCATCTGAACCAGACATTTACAAAGCAAAGTAAGCATCATACAAGCCATCCAGGTTATTGTAATTTGCTTTAGGAAGACACTCTTACCTTGGGATCCACTCTTCATTAGCATGCTAGCATCCTTTACTGGCATCAGAAAATGCTCTTCACCATTCATTCCCGATATGGGCTTCCAGTGTTCTCTTGGTGAAAAACTAGACAAGTGAGTGTCGAAACTTCCAGTCCCCTGAATATTGCGGCCACCAACGCTTTCAGATTGACTTGGAGCATTATCTTTCCTTTCAAGCAGTGACTCATGTACAACGGCGGAGTTAAGTATGGATATTTTAGCAGCAGCATTGTTGCTTCCATTTCCAGCCAAGCTAAGTTTACCTGTGCCAAAAACAGAAGGAGTTGCCATTCCGACCTGTGGGTGGCTGGTCCCCAGATCATTCACAGAGCTATTTATGGATGCACCCATTGCACAGGAATCAGGTTGTGGTGCCTGGTTTGTTAAGACCTGTGATTCTGTTGTTTCCAGGGACTGCATTTCATTCTTTGGTGTTCCTTTTGTCCCTAAAAGATGACTCCTTTCTTCTGTGTGTTCAGATAGATCAGAAAATCGGCCTTTTCTGTCTTCTATCATTGTTAGGTTACCAGTTTCTTTTAACGAACTTGACACAGCAAAATTTCCTGTCGATGCGAGACCTGAATGGAATCTTTCATTTTCCCTTACATTATCTCGTCTTCCAAATGATACTGGTCTTTCTGGAACATTGAGAGATTGTTCTTTCCCTTTTTGGTCAAACATGTCTTTACGAGCTCCATCTGCACTACCACCCATTAACTAATATATAAATAACTGGATATTTCCGATAAAAAAAAATAGCAATTGTTAGTTACCTTCTTTGGGAAACATGTTTCCAAGTGCAAGATCAAGATGCAGTTTCTTTGGCATCAAACCACTCCTGCATGTAGAAAAACTATAGTTCTAACAAACTGACAAGAAGCAAACTGTTTCTTTTACAACCACCAATGGAAATGCTGAAGCCCACCTATGCAGAGAAGCATACCTGAACGCCAAAAAGACAAGGCACTGAGCACGGAGCTGCTTCAAATGCTGCTCTTTGAAAGGCATGCCAGAGATAGAAGACTGAGAGATTAGAGATTTCCCAGAATCCCTTGGAGCTGGCCCCTTAGGAACACTTGCCTCTGGAACATTGCCTGCAGTCCTACCCTGTAAAACAATGTCATATATCAAAAGCCAGTTAAAATGCATTTGGCAAAGGCACAAAAAAGCTGAGACATGATGGAGAACAAAAACAAACAATTGATCAATCTTATCCACACAAAATGTAATAAGAGTACATGACCCAGTTTAAGTTAAACAAGAGCAATGTTATACACAACTAATCATAGGGGAAAAGACCAGCGGTAAACCTACCATTGGAACTACCAGTATTAGCAGTAGGGGTGTGCAAAAACCCAGTTGACCCACAAAACCCGACCGAAATGGCCTGAACCGGAGGGTCAAGTCACTGAACCGGCGAAATCGGTTTTGTGATATGGAAAACCGAACCCATCGGTTTGGTGGGTGGAGCAGGGCATATTGGTTCGGGTAGACCCAAACCAAACCGGAACCAATGCAAAATGATCGCCGCTCTGGACTGGTTATGTTTGGGCATTTTGACCTATCCGGGCCAAGAAATAAGCCCCACGATACATGAATTTTTAATATTTTAAATATTATAATATAATCAAAAAATACCAAGAATAATTAAAAAGGATATATGTAAGGATGTTATTCAATATTATTCTTTATTTTGTTATCTATTCTCTAACAAATAATAATCTTCCTTGAATCCTAGTCAATGGCTCCAATTTATTCCTTTATTAATTTTCAAAAAACAAATATTAATTAGAGGAGACAGTTGCTCTATTTCCAAATAAAACATAAAAAATCGTATGACTTAACCCTAATTCTCCTCAACCGCCACTAACCTATACTTTCTCATCTGAACGATAACCTCTGTAACCCCAAACCTTGGTTGCACCTCCAGTCTTCGAGTTCTAGCACCAGTGAAGTGATGAAGACAAAGATGAACAGACCAAACAGGTGCAAAATCAAGTTTTGTCTCTCTTAATTTTTCTGGTAATGGAAACACAGGGCATAAGGCCTATCCAACTTCGCCCAGGGCCAAGTTGAGTGTTGCCCATGGCATCTGGTGCACACACAGGTGGAAAACCACCCCCATCGCCCCAGGGCAATTTAGTACCGCCCGCCTCTAGGCAAGCCCCACAAATGCCTTTTACAACATTGATATAAATATATAAATGTGTGTGTATATATATATATATTTGTTGGTCTTCACTCTTCATTAGCCGGTAGCCATAGGCAAAGCAGGGCATAGTGGTTTGGGTAAACCCGAACCAATGCTAACCGACTTTGTTTTGCACTACTTATGTTTGGAACAAACACTAGTGACTAGCCACTACATATATATATATATAGCCAGCAGACATAGGTGGCTTCCCTTCCAATTTCGTTCCATTCCAAGCTTCCAGACAACAGTTACACCCTAGAACACACGCTTCTAATTGGCTTCCATTGGCTTCTGATTCATTTTCGATCCAGTTGCAAATGTCCAAAATTCCAACCACTATGGTTACAGCCACCACAATTCCAGCCACCACTCACCCAAAACCATAAATGAATTAAGTTTGGTCGGTTGGGCCACCACACTTGATGACCCATTCAGGTCGCTTTCAATGATCAAGTGAGTGATAACCCTCCCGAACCAACCCATGAACACTCCTAATTAGCAGGCATCGAGACACCTCCAACTTCAGCACAATACTTTTGGAAGAAAAGTTCCTTCAATCTTCTCCCTTCTTCATAATGCAATGAAACATTAGCTCCCAAATTCGTCCACCACCTACCATGCTCCCACCCTATTTTGACAAATTGAAAACCTCAATACAAACACGTAAAATTCAAGAATTAGCAAGGTCAGGTTTGTGGTCTGACAAAGTCATAGGTTACACCATCTCCATTAAAGAGGCCAAGACGCAAAACTTGGTACTGTGGCAACATCATGGCGCCTTAAAAGAAGATGTAAGGAAGAATTATTTACATAGCAAGCAATGTCAGACAATGAACCAATGCAACTTCAGTCTTCTCCATTTTCTTATTTATAAACAAGGTCACAAAGCCACTCCTGCCACTAACCAATGTAGCAGCAAAAGAATTTGACCACTTTTTACACAACCTAATCCAATTATCCCCTTTTCCTTCCTTTCCTACTGTACAGTGCTACTTTGGTCATTGTCTTTATATTAGAGATCCAGCGTATCACCCATACTTTATTTACAAATACAGGGAGAGGTCGAACCTCTAATTAAACCATCTCATTATTTCAATACTACTTTTTCGCTTTTAACATGGTACCAAAACAAGTTTTAATGGAAGTCTATTCCCATAGTTCTATTCTTCGGAATTTTTTTCTTTCCATTCCAACACACAAAGAAGAAAAAGATAAAGGAAACACAAATCACAAACCCTAATTCTGTTGCAACCCTAGATGGACGCCTCCTAAGTTTGCTCATTGAGTGACTTTGATGATCAAATCGATCTTACTCTACTTAGTCTTCGGCCGAGAAGGAGATTTCTGATGATGAGTATGCTTATTTCCTTCAGTTTGAGATATCAAAGCACGCACGCTTCTCTCCTTATTGCTTCTCTAGCCCATTGAGGCAAATCTAATACATGCTTCCTTTTCCTTTTACTCCTCTCCTACATCATGGTTGTTGCCATTGGGCATTGACCCCCATCACCTGTTACACACATTCAGATAACTTTGTTGTTGCATCCTGTTACTATCATTGATCATTCTACAATCCCTATTGGTGGTATAGAAGTGTGCAACCCTTGTTCTCTATCTTAATTGCTTGTTCTATATAGTCTCCCTTTTTCTTTTAATGTGACATTAATCAGCATTATTACTAAACAATTAACTGCTTTTTTCATTCTTTTTTGGGATTTTATTCTTAGGATTTGATATTTGAGACCTCTGAAGACAATTGACGTCAGGCATGAGAAAAAGACCTTTACCATTTTAACAATCAAGGAGATATTCATGTTGCCCCACCCACGGCCTTTGCCCACCAGATTCTTTGTGCTATTGGTCACACATCTCTTGTAAATCTCTAAATAATTGTTCTCAGTCTGCGACATTTGTCGTCCCTATATTATGAATCTTTCTAGTTAGGAGAGCCTTGCTTCCCAATTTAATCAAAAGAGAATTGTCTAATGTATGGGATCTTCACGGTTTCTCTTCTACCTTATGATTTCACTATTTTCTCGCATTTGTGTTCCAATGTGGGTTGGATTTATTTAATGAAAGATCATTCTAACCCAAACTTAATTTAATGTGCCTATGCGTAAGACTTAAAAATGATAATGCTCGAGAATATTTTTCTCACCTATTTACCTTGTTCATGCACATTCGAGTCTGCTCCATCCGTCATATTTAGCTCACACTAAAACTTAAGGGTGTCTCCAAGTGTAAGGATTATCACTTTCTTGCGGTTACTTGTATTATGTTGTTTAAAATTAATGTTCACAAGCACTTTTAGGGTGATATTGTTACTACCACTAGGTACTTGATTAATTGAATGCGTCCTCAACACTGAATGTCAAAATCCCCCACTCCCTAATTTTCCCTTGTTTTCCCTTCTTTTGCTTTCCTCCACATATTTTAAGTTGGGTTACTTTGTTCATCGGCCTGTTATTGTTCCCAGGAGGGACAAGTTAGAGCCATGTGCCCAAATTTGTGTCTTCTTTCTTTGGCTATTCCAGCAACCAAAGGGGCATCATTGTTACTGTCCCTCTTTAATTATTCTTTTGTGTGTTGATATTATCTTCTTTGAATCCACTCCTTCACTTCTTTGAGTCTCACTCTTGAATTGATCATGATGTTACAATTTTTCTCTTAGCTTAGATACCCCTAATCCATCCTCATCCACCGGATAATCACCCCCCAACCCCGTCATCTACATGTCCCCCTCCGATCCCATCTACCCCCTCTACCTCCATCGTTGCACCTGTTGTCTATGTGTCCTTTGATCATTCATTGGTCGTCCTACCGTCGTGTAATTTGGACATGACAACTGTTGTGTAAGAGTGAACATCTTATCTCTAATTTTGATATATATATACATTTATCCACTTTCTAATCCGCTTTTGTTGCTTCCCCGTCCGTTGTTTCTCCTCCCAACTCTATATCATAGGCCCTCTCTCACCTTGGCTAGAAGACTACAATAGAGGAGGAAACGTTAACTTACACTAATATAAAAGCTCACCTGGATGGCACCATTGATCGACTCAAGGCCCACAGTCTCACTCAAATATATGACTTGATTGCTCTAAAATGCCAAGCTCCCAAATGTTGGTATGTGTATTTTTCTTGTTGCCACCTTTAGCTAGCCATTGCATCAGATGGATACCAAGAATGCCTTCTTAAATATTGATTTACTTGAGGTGTACATGCAGTATCTTCCGGGGTTTGTTGCTCAGGAGAGTGGAATGGGGTGTCGCTTGAAGAATCATCTATGGCCTCGAGCAATCTCCTAGACATGGTTTGGAAGATTCAATGATGTGAGCATTTGGTCTCTCAAAGATATGAGATCGATCAGTCAGTGTTTTATAGACATACTAAAGGAAGATGTTATTGATTGTGTATGTGATCAGAAGAGATGACCACAACTGTATTCAAGCATTACTATTTCTGCATGGTAAGTTGATTCAAGCCCAATACTTGGGTCAGTTGAAGTACTTCATGGGTAGTGATATTGCTCGAGCATTTACCCCTAGTGAGAAAATTCTAGGATTCGAACCAATAGACTACCTAAGGATTCTAATTTCTAACACAAAATTACAAATAGATAAAGGAGAATTCTTCACAGATGTCAAGACATCATAGGCGATTAGCTGGGAAGCTAAATAACTAGATTGTTACTAGACCTGACATATCATTTGCAAAATCATCAGTTAGTTCTTGGACAACACATGGTCCAAGTCACTAGGAAGTCATTGTTCGTTGTCCGTATTCTCAAATAATTGAAGAGTGCACAGGGTTGTGATTTACTATATTAGCATCGTGATCATACAGAGATAGGACATACAGATGTAAAGATTAACAACAATAATCTTGCATAGGTTGTATTTATTTAGTTTATTTTGTACTATTTACGTGTATCTGGATTCAATTGGACTGACAAGTCTTATATATGCATAATATCGAGTAGTAAAGTTCAATAGTGCCACGCCACCAATATAATATTATCTTTTCTATTATGTATATAAGAACATGTGTATTTACTTGTATAGAACCATATTGTGTTTTTATTTATTATAATATTTCCTCTTATGTTACATAACTGTTTATAGCTCACCTACCATGAGATGACGATGGGTTAGCCCTTGAGACAGTTCAAAGATATGCAACATTCCAAATCATTCTCTCATGGTGCAACTACAAAACTTAACCTTTATCACCCCCCTCCCCCCCCCCCCCCCCCTCCCCCTCCCCACCCCAAAAACAAATTGGCAGTGAAAGATCCATTCATAAAAATGGAAGTAGAAATAGCACTATTAACTAAACTAATCCCTCAGCCTCCATGCAATTCAATCTTGTGAAAGTTAGAATCCTAATGGTAGCCAAACAAGAGAATACCAATCCAGCATCATGCCCTATTTTTTGCCAGCAAGAAAACAAAAACAAGAAATAGAAGTGGAACAATGAAATGAAAATGAAGTACCTGAACCAACTTATTTGTATGTGGTAATGGATTTGGAATTGCTCCTTCATGTTCCAATCCTTTCCCAACTGAACCCTTTCCAGCAGAAAGTTCGGCCGAGGGTGTAGCAGAAAACGCTTCCATACTTCTATTGTTATGTATCTTTGTACCCAAACCATGACTCTCATGAGAAGGAATGCCATATTGCGTTGAAGTTGAGATCGCTGACTCTTTTGGTGTGTATGAACTGGAAGCAATTGGCGTCACTGTGTGAAACTTGGTAGGACCTGAATATAAGTGGTACCTTGTAAGGTTTCATGTCTCACCTAGCCTCAAGTCTTCAATGATTAACAAGACATAAAACTAGTCAAGTCTCGGCCAATATGTTACTCATTTTCAACTTCATTATTGACCCATTTTACTTGGTGTTGGTGCAGGTTGTCAAACATCAATTCTTTCAGTAAACACACAAAAAAGAAAAACAACTCACATTCATGATCAACCTCTCAGTCTCTCCCCCTTCTCCTCCAAATAAAAAGTAAATAACAAGTAAAAAGAAAGAAAGAAAAAAAACATTAATTTTTTGACAATTAATTATGAATTCCTTCTTCATACAAAATTTGAATCTCCCCAGCTCTTTCATGTAACTAGGTTGCCACATTGAACTACATTAAATTTTAATAATGCTCCTATCATTGAAGTTTGATTCATTCAAGGCCCCCTTTCATACTGTTCAGATTCCTAATACCTTCATCATTCACTATCTCCCAATAGGTCTGTCATGTCCTTCGTGTGTCCACAAATTGGCAGAAATAAAGCAAAGACAAACATGTGATCACCAAAGAACCTACCACTCAGATGGGATACAGAACCTTGATAAATATCATGCCCAATGCTGCTTGTGCCAACAAATTGCATGCTTGAAGCATACGTATCATGTTTCACCATCTCATTTGCAGACAAGATTGGTTTTGAATCTTTTGCAACTTCAATATGTGAAGAACCTACAATAAAAATTATCGTTCAACAATCATGATTAACATTTAAGCATTCTTTAGAGGTGCACTTTTACATGACAATTGAACACCAACTATATCAATATGCCACCTTAATTATACCTGCTAACTGTGAGGAGGTAGAATCCCCATCGTGAGTTCCACCAGTCAAAGGAAGTCGTGATGCCATTAAAGCCTCTATATCAAGATTATGTTGATTGATGACTGTCTCCATGGCCCTGTAAATGGGAACACCACATAAGGTTAGGCTACCACATTAACAGGCATCTATTGTTGTAGTTCTGAATTGTTGCCCGATCAGCTTTTGTTACATGAAGTATGAAAACGCCATTGCTAAACCATCAACTAGAAGTAAATGATACGAGTAAATAAACAATCAAATATAAACCAGTGAATGAATATTGCATAATATTAATATTAATCAACGAATGTTTCAAGAATTTCATCCAAGTGGAGTAAGAAAGCCTAAATTTGAACATTTAAACCCCAAGAACACGGTCTCAAGGCAAGCAAAGATAAGAAAACTCTTTGATTCCGCAAAGTAAAAAATCAGTGTCACCAACTTGTGATTGGTACCCAAAAATATGGGTGGAGATAAATATTCCATACCTTGATATCACTTGATAAGGCATTGAATTTTCTTTCCCACTGGATCTCATGTGTTGCAAAATCTGAAAAACTCAGAAGTAAGAAAATATACATGTATGTGCACAACAAGTCGGTAAAGACTGAAAAATAGAAATAATTCATTTTGAGGAAAACATACACACCACGTAGAGTTTTGTAGCCAATTTTGTTGGTTCATCTTTAGACTCTTGAATAAGTTTATGCAGAAACTTTGCAGCTTCCAACTCGACATTACTTGAATTCGCCATGTACTTGACTAACCTTCGACATAATCACAAAAGTGAAATCTCTTGAATACCATGTCCCATCAAATCAAACCTTCTCAATTGGAGCCACATAGTATAAAATTTCACCATTCTCGAATCCATCTTTTTCCTCCCCCCACCCCAATTTGGGTGGACTTTGTAAGTATCAAAGGTGGAATAATAAACTTAAGTTCTTCTGCCCAATGGCATGCAGATTAAACATAACCTAAAACGGGTTTTTAGGGGCATAAATCTGATGGTTCTGGTGTGTTTTCTTATTGTTTTGTATTGCTTGTAAAGCGTGTTTTCCGTAGTTTTTAGTTTGTTGGTAGGATAATTGTTTTTTCTTTCTGATTCTGGGTATGCCCTCGTACATTTGTAATCATTTGGTGTTTGGTTTCTATAAATAACCCGTCCATTCTCCGCCCCCCCCCCCCCCCAAAAAAAAAAAAAGATTAGAACCCACCAAAGAAATGGACAGAGTTATAGAAAAACTCACACCGATAGGCTAAGCAAGGAAACCATGGCGCAACTTCAAATATATTAAACAACTAATATGATCTCATGAAAAAAGAAGTCCTAGTTCTATACAATAACCTCCAACCTACAGGTACAAGTTCTACGTCCAGGAAACACATGAATGATCAATCAGTCAGAACTAGTTCATCCTACGAACAAAAGTAGACTGAAAACATCTAAAGCAAAACCCATAACCTGGCTTACATAATAACACACACACACACACACACACACACACACATGTTAACATATATGTTCCGAGTGCAATGGAAATTCAGCTGTTCCGTTACGTGATTCGAAGATATAATCGGAACCAGTAAATTACTGGGTAAAAATAGTTGAGAATTTATATACATTTACCATTAAGCAAAGAGAATCCGATGCTGAAATGAAGTGGAGAGAAGTAAGATAGCTGTTTTCTCTCACCTGAACGGAATTGAGAAGATAATTTACCGAACTGATCTACATGACAGGAGAGAGATGGAAAACGCGAGAGAAAGAGAGCACAAAGGTGCGGGTCTTTGGTCTCGTCGTGTAGAAATGAGCCCTAGAAGCTTTACGGGTCTCTGAAGCTACAGAAGATCACACGTGTGGGAGGTTTATATTGGGGAGTATCCAACTGTAATTTCTGCAATCTCATTGTACATGGAATTTCGAAGGGAGGCTGGGTGAGAAGTCTTATATGGCAAATTAGCATTGACACTATTTGAGATGATAACACGCAATTTTCTGTCTTTTATCCAAATGAAATTTAATCATGAATGCACCATACCGATGTCGGAAAGTGTGTCCTTAAAATTGTTCAAAAAGGTGATTAGTCGAGGAGCACGTAAACTAATCTAGATAACATCTTACCATTAAAAAAAAAATCTCTTACCAAATAAAAATAATAATCAATTATCTATTTATTTTTATTTTTATTTTTTAATAAAAAAAATTGAAAAATTAAATTGATACATTGACTATTTTACCCTTATTTATATTATTTCTTTTTCTTATTTTTTCTTCTCTCTCTCAAACCCACTTGAAAAACTCCGTAGCTACCATTTCCTACAACCAAAACATCGACCATCCCACCAATGTCGGTTACCCAACCACCGCCGGCCACAAACACCTCAGGAAACACCACCTCCATAGCCCAATGCCCCAGCCCCTTTCAACTTCTTCTCTTTCTCTTCTCTTCCCATCCCAAAACAAAAAGGAAACCACCACCACCGACACTTACAAACCATTACAACAACACCAACATGGATTTTTCGATGAGATTTTTATTTAAAAATTTGAAATTTTTCGACGATCTCGACCTCTATTTTCGCTCTCTCATCTCCTCTCTCTCTATCTCTCAATAATATACATACATACACATACATGTGTGTATGTGTGCTCGGATCTACAAATCCAAGCACACAACTATACACACACGCAATAGTGGGTTGATTTTCAGCAAGGAGGATGCTGGGTTCACTTGGTGGTCTTGGTAATGACGGTAGGTGGTCTGAATGGTGGTGGTGGTAGGTACAGTTAGGAAGATCTCTATTTCTTTGTTTTCTTGTAATTTTGTAATGGTTTTGCAATCATTTTCTATTTTTGTTGATTCGAATGTGTTGATCCCGAGATTTTGATGAACAATTAAGTGTTGATGTTTTTTGTGAAATTAACGAATTTATTGAGTGTTTCAGTTTATAAGTTCCATTGAAGATATTATCTGAAAATTTTAAGATGAATGCTAAATAGATGCTAAAGAGACTAGCAAAGATAATGGTTATTAAGAGACCAAAGATCTTGAAGAACTTAGGGAAAAACAACTCAGCTTAAATTTTTACTCTTAATGTATCCCGATTAGAATCACACACGACACAAAATGAAATTACAATTATGTGTGTTTTTTAATAGGATCCTAATTAACTAACATATTTGCGCCTATGTGAAATTGAAGAAGAAATATTATTTTAAGAAAAATTAGAAATTGAAAATTAATTTAAGGAGTTAACCGAGAAAAAAATCGGTTAAAGGGGTAAAAACATTGAAGAAATTGAAATTAAAAATGAATTAAGAAAGAAGCACAACTCGATCGGTCAACCTACATAGGAGGTTTGGTCAACCGATGAGAAGGTGAAAGGATTGAGCAATCTCTAAATCGTTCGGTCGACAACTAGGTCGACTTATGGCCAAAAAAGAAACTCTCTAAATCGTTAGGTCGACAGACAAATGGGAGAGGTCAACCTGTGAAACTCACTGAATCGTTAGGTCGACAAACGAATAAGCAGAGGTCGACCTATGGGCGAACAATTTTTGGCTTGGGTTACATCCTGAATCGGGCGGTCGACTTATACCTTCTGGCTAGTCAACCGATAAACAGTTTCAGGATTTGTGGAATTTTGGGATTTATTCAAAAACTAGACGTTAACTAGTCGTTATTTGTTTACTTGATTGAGAGATCTTAGGAATATTGATATATTAAAGATATAATACTCCTATTTGAATATCCCTATAGATATGGTACATGAAATTAAAGTGTTTCTCAAATTAGTCCTTTTAATACTTCCTATCTTATTGATTTGAGTTTGAAATTTTTTTTGAGGGACTCAATTGAATGTTTTGAAAACTATATTTAAGTAAATTATACCTAAAATAAAATATAATGATATATGGGGTCTATAGGTGTTTTTTAGATACTTATCATCTAAAAACTAGCCGTTTGGAGGACTTGTTTCAATTCCCTATATATAGACCTGCGGATTTTATATAATAAATACATAATATTAAGAACAATCAGTTCCTAAGCTATTATGAGAGTTATCATTCTGATATTATACTGAGAGATTATCGTGAGATTATTTTGTTCTTGAAATTCTTGAGATAAAGCGTTATTTGAGTTAGCGTCACCGATCTAAGTTGTCTTGCAATACTACGTGCAATCTATTCGATATTTTCCTGGTGAGATCGTTCCAATCTTATTCTTTAATTGAGTATTTTATTATTATTACTTGCTTGGTGAATTGATCTTTTTAAGAAATCATTTTTGAACTTTAAAAGTATAAAAATCTTTGAAAACTATTTTGGTAGTAATCTGATTACGTGCTCAATTTTGTGCTACTCGTATTATTTTTATAATCAGTTTTTTTTTTTTTTTGTTTCCTCACTTAATTCTATCACTAGTAATTATCGAGACATTAATTGAGTTTAAATTGATTTGAGATGGTAGAAGCTCCAAGTGAAAAAAAAAACTTATCAATTTTGTTGTAATTAGTGAGTTGTGTATTAGATTAGATACTATTGGAAGTGTCTAATCAAAGGGTAGATGGTTTCAATCTCTTCTGGTAAATAGATTGAGGTTTTGATCTTTCCTTAGAGTACAAAAAGATTAGGTGTTAATTCTTCTTGAATAGAATTAATTTTGAGTAAATTTGTAACGGTTCAATCCTTACCGGGTAAAATGATACTTGACATGATTGTGAGGTTTAATTCTTAGCCTAAGGTATAAAAGAATTAGGTTTGATTCTTAGCCTGTAAAAGGATTAGGTTAGCCTTCAACCTAAAAAAAATAAGGTTATTCTTGAGCTTGGGAAAAAGAAAAGGTTATTCCTGAGTCTGGGAAAAGGAAGTTGTAAATGTTGATTTTGAGCCTGGAAAAAAAATCATTGTGTAAATGTTTGGTTTCTACCTATTTAAAAGAATCTTAGTGATTAGTGGGAGCGACTCTCCGTGGAGCTCGAGGGGACTGGATTAGCCAAGAATAGCTTGGTGAATCAGTATAAATTTTTGGTGTGTTGCTTTCTTTACATTATTTATATTTTGTTGTCTGGGTGTATACTTAGTTGATAATATATTTTCGCAGCTATAAAGATAATAATTAATTTAGGGTAAAAATTAATTATTTGATTTTTTGAAGTATTATTATTTGGATTAATTTTTTATCTACTCAATTCACCCCCCGTCTTAGATAGCTCACTGGGCTAACATAATGGATTCCAAAGTTGATTTAGTTCTGATTTCTTATATTTTGGGGTGTAAGGACGTTAATAAGAACGATACGGGTGGTTGTGGAAGTTTGTCAATGAATCTGATGGCGGTGGTTGATGGGGTTGATAATGGTTGGGGTGTGATGGATGATTTTAAGGTGGGTTGTAGATTGGAGAGATGGGGAGCAGTGATAGTGATGGGCTGGGTTGGAGATGGTGATGGTGGTGAAAGGATATTATATCTATGTAAATGCAGTGGAATACAAAAAAATTAAAAAAATTCTTTCACAAATAATTTTATAAGGCCAAATCAATCTACAATAGTACGAAACAATAAATAAAACATAAAGAATAAATTATATTTAAACTTTATACCTATTCTGGTTCTTTAACCTCATAACTGGTAGTTTCCAAGACGTGATTTGAGAAGACTCTTCCAAGAGCAGCAAGATCAGATCTCCGAAAGAGTTTCGATCTCCTAATAGTGGTACAAGTGTCCCACATCTAACGATATCCACACGAAAAAAAATCAATATGAATAGTGCCTATTTTTCAATTTGGTTCTAGGTAGTAGTAAGAATCAAATCGATAGAGCAATCATATTAATAACTTTCCATTTGTTTTTTTCTAATACTTCTAATCTGAATAAAGTTTTCAAATTTATAATTTAATAGACACACCAACCCCAAGCTAGAGTAAGGGTTATGAAGTTTAAAAAAATATCTTGAGCTTCCAAAACCCAGGGGCCCACACACATTAGTATGTATAGAGCATCCTTTAGATTCATTTATTGATCATATTTTGTGACATTCTTTCTAAAAGTGTGTCCTTGGAAACCAACAACTTCTTAAGATCCCTTTCCAATACTCAATTTGAATGTAGTGAAAGCACTTCTTCTTTTTTTTTTTTTTGGGGGGGGGGGGGATTTTTATCTTTTATTGATGTAACCTTTATGTTATTGGGAAGAAACACTTTTTTCTTTTACTTATTCTGGGAGGAAAAAGTCTTGTTCCAAACGAGAAACAATCACTTAAACTTTTCAAATTCCTATAGTTATCTTCAAAAAGTTTATAAGTATAGGAAGAAAGACTACTAAATTGTTTATGTCGAAGTTTACCAAAAGTGAGAGAATGGGTCCAACATATCAATAGAAATTAATCTATTACAAATTTGGAGAGTCTAGACAGATCCTGAATCCTTCACGTCTTAGTTATGGCCTATCATCTTAGGCGGAAGTCTGTTAAAAGATGATCCTACTGCCACTCTACCCGAAAGAACTCATTTTGGGGTGTTATATCTTGAAGTGCAACCGAGCTTGTCATAAAGAGACTCCGGGTATTCACTATCACATTCAATTTCAATAGACTTTCATACTATATCTAGAACTCATTACTTGATGTTATCTAATTACTTGTACATAATCTTTACATTTATTAGGGTCTTTTATGAATCTAAATATACTCCCACTAAATTTTTCGAATCTCACATGCCTTTGGAAAAACGAGTATATTCCAAATTTACCTTATGGGGAATTGGATAATCCTTGTTGTATCAGCAGACCCCATATCACTAGTTAAAGGTATACTAATCCTGAAGGATAGGCCATTTTTCCACTTACCTTTTGGGTAAAGATCCAATTCATTATTCAGTCTCTAGTTTCATCATACCCAATATCGTCAGTTAAAGGTATATCTCTCTAGTTATTCATACCCAACTGGCATGGTTCAAGATAGTGCTAATATGCCCCCACATCGCCAATTAAAGGAACATGTTAGTTTACTCTTTTCATGTTATAAAAATAAATATAAGTTCATCGTGAGCTCAATTTTTAGGACTTGGTACTGCATCGCCAGCCTAAGGACCAATTTTAAGCTTATAGAACCCTTACCCGAACAAATCCCCTGATGGAAGACCACGATGTCACATCTCATAACTCTCGCTTTTAACTTAATATTTGCTTTGAGAAATTTTGGATTTTGGATCTCATCTTTTCTTATTTAGTTTGTTTAACATGCACCATATACATATATAAAACAAAACAAATAATGGCCCAGTATGCTAAATGGGCTCAAATGTTTTATAATGTAAAAAACCTAGACATGCATATAAATGGATGATCATGTACTTTTAATTCAATTCAACTCAAGCCTTGAATTAAATCTAGGTTTACAAATAATTTAAGTAATCTAAAGAAAAAGGTTATGTAACTGTCCTATACAGCCAAACAAAACCAATCAAATACCTCAAACAATTTTAAGTTCATGTTCAATCCTCAGATACATAAGTAAATAACGCAAATATGTAAATAGCTCTTGATTTTACCAATTATGAAAGTGTTTATTGGATCACTACAATTTTAGTTTATGGAAAATAAAATTTATCTATTTAATTAAAAATAGTAATGACAAATAATCTATCTTTATCTCATAAGGAATAATAGTTTTAATTCTAATCGAATTAGAATTATAAATTCAAATTTAAATAAAATTCTATATCTATTAATAATTTTCTCATAATTATTAAAATAGAATCTAATTCAATTTTAAATTTTATCTATTCCAAATCTTCTGAAATTATCTCATAATAATATAATGAAATTTTACAAAATATTAGATTTGACCAATTCCATATTAAAATAAAAAAAAATTCTATCTCAATTAACTATTTAAGGATAATTAAATATAGAGATTTTATTTAAATTGTAATTCTAACCTTTTAATTGAAATCTATATATATTAATCATTATCGAATAATAATTAAAATAGACTTTTAATTAAAATTAGGATTTAATAATTCAAGGTCTATTAATAAAAATTCTAAATATTTTAATCATTACCTAATAATTAAAATAGAATCTTAATTAAAATGGAATCCCATGTATATAATATTTTTTATTTAAAATTCTATATCTAATAATCATTATCTAATAATATTGAAAATCGAATCTTAATTTAAAATATCAAATCTATTTAAACCTTTTGAATTTAAATTTTATATCCATCAATTATTATTCGTAATAAAATTCAAATTCAAATTCTTATGTTAACATTCAAATTCAAATTCAAAACTTGTCAATTATTATCTAATAAAATTGAAATTTAATTTAAATTTGAAGATAACAAAAATTTAATTTATAACAATTTAAATACTCATTTTATTTCGAAATTCAAATTCGTATGTTAACTTTCAAATTTAAATT
Source organism: Eucommia ulmoides (assembly GCA_016647705.1). Classification (NCBI taxonomy): domain Eukaryota; kingdom Viridiplantae; phylum Streptophyta; class Magnoliopsida; order Garryales; family Eucommiaceae; genus Eucommia; species Eucommia ulmoides. Next base: position 27,454,315 of record CM028338.1, on the reverse strand, counting down.
CAAAACTTATCAATTATTATCTATAACAATTGAAATTGAATTTAAATTTGAAGATAAAAAATTTAAATTTATACCAATTGAAATTCTATATCTATTAATTATTATCTAATAACAAATAAAATAGATTTTAAATTAAAACTAAGTTATTAGAATTAAATTTAATTTGGGATTAAACACAATTAATCAATGGGAATAAAATATTAGAAGACAAACTTTTAAAATGAACATCGATTTAGGCAATCCCGGATTGCCTAAAATTTCTATAATTGAAACCGAATGCCACTGCATAGAATTTTTTTAATAAAATAATTAACTACTAATTATTAAATATTAAAACTTACAAGATGTGTTTGTGTGTGTGTGTATATATATTTGCAATAGACTTTCCAATTTCAAATTTAAAAGTAATCTCATAAATTTTAAAATATTTTTGATAGAAAAATGAAATTGTGTTCTTCTCGTTCTTCGCAGGTAAAACCCAAAAACTTGTGATTCATTGTATTAGAAAATAAATCTTCCACTATGATAAAGATCCGTATTCAAATCCAAGTTTTGAAATAATTAATTATTGTTGTTAAAGTCTAGAGATCCAATTTTTCAAGTATGATCTAGATTTCCACAAAAATAATCAATAATTATTATTTCGTAATAAATTTCTTTCACAAATAATTTCCTAAACCCAAATCAGTCTGCAATAATATGAAACAATAAACAAAAATAAAGAATAAATCGTATTTAAACTTTATACCTTTTTCAGTGTCTGAGCCTCGTAGTCGGTAGTTCTCAAGGAGTGTGTACAAAGGTTCTTTCAAAAGAATCAAGATTAGATCTCTGAAAGAGTAACGATCTCAGAATAGAGGCACAAGTGTGATGTCTCTATCTATATCCACACGAAGAAATACATGTATCAAACATCCAATATGGTACATGTGTTAAATAAATACACTTACAGCATGTTTGGTTGGACGGAATGGAATAAGGGTGGAATGGAATGGAAGAAGTAATGGAATGAGAGAAGGAATGGAATGGAATTGTGAATGGAATCACTATTTCATTCTCTTGTTTGGTTGGTATGGAATGAAAAAAAGAATGTAATAGTGAAATATAGTAAAATTTCTATTTTGCCCTTATAAAATTATTATTTCATTATCTTCTTGGTTGATTATAATAAAATTTTATTATATTTCACTATTCTATTTCTTTCCTCATTTTATTATATTTCACTATTCAACTCAATTTTAAGTTTTCGTTCTCTAATTTCTATTTTTGTTCTCAATTTTCAGTTTCTATTCTTTAATTTCTGTTTTTGTTCTTAATTTTCAGTTTCCTTTTTCAATTTTCCGTTCTCTAATTTTCTATTTTTTGTTCTCAATTTTCAGTTTATGTTCTCAATTTTTTTTTGTTCTCAATTTTCTATTTTTATTCTCAATTTTCGGTTTTCATTCTCAATTTTCTATTATCTAATTTTATATTTTTGTTCTCAATTTTCTGTTTCTATTATCTAATTTTATGTTTTTTTTCTCAATTTTCAGTTTTCGTTCTCAATTTTTCGTTCTCTAATTTTATATTTTTTTTCTCAATTTTCAGTTTATGTTCTCAATTTTCTGTTTCTGTTCTCAATTTTCTGTTCTCTACTTTTATGTTTTTGTTCTCAATTTTTAGTTTATGTTTTCAATTTCCTGTTCTCTAATTTTCTGTTTTTGTTCTCAATTTTCGGTTTATGTTCTTAATTTTCTGTTTTTATTCTCAATTTTCAGTTTCTGTTCTCAATTTTCTAGTTCTGTTCTCAATTTTCTATTTCTATTCCAAACTTTCTGTTCTCTAATTTCAATTTATGGTCTCTAATTTCTGTTTTTGTTCTCAATTTTCAAGGGCTTAATTATAAGAGCTATCATGTAATTTAAGATATTGATTCTATTGGGTTGGAATCTCATTCCACCCCATCTCAAATGGAATCTCATTCCATCCAATCTCATTCTAATGGAATCACAAAAGTGATTCCATTGGAGAACCAAACAACGGAATAGGAATCGAGGGCGGAATGCGATTCTATTCCGCCCTCGATTCCATCCAACCAAACATGCCGTTAGATTTTTTTTTTTTTTTTAAATGTCCCCTCTTTATGTCTTTGAAATATTTTAAATCTTTTGTAATGATCCCTCAAGGTGTTTGATGATTTTTTTGGAAGCAACTCCTTGAGAGGTTGGAAAGATACTGAAACTTTTTGAAATAACACCCTTTGAGGGGTCGAAATTGAAAAGATTGGGATTTTTTTAATGACCCCTTTGAGGGACTAGATAGGTTTTTAATCATTAACCATTCTTAGGGTGGATTTTTTTAAATCCCTTCCTGCAAGGATTCAAACATTTTGATTTTTTTGATAAATGGCCCCTTGTATGGTTGGGAATTTTTTATTTTTTTAGAAATGTCCCCTTCTTAGGGTTAAAAATACTTTGAGAATTTTTAGAAATGTACCCTTCGCAGGTTTCGAAAGATTTTTGACTTTTTTTTATAAATTTCCCCTTTAGGGGATTGGGAAGATTTGTTTTTTTGAAACGACCCGTTTTTGGGGATGGAAATATTTTGATTTTTTGAAAGTACCTCATTCATGGGATTTGAAAAGATTTTATTTTTTAATGATCCATTCGCGTTACTGGAGCGATTTTGAATCCACTTTAAACAACCCATTTGAGGGATTGGGACGATTTGAACTTTTTATATAAAAAAAGACCCATTTGTGGGGGCTAAAAAGCTTTAATTGTTTCTTTATTTTTTATATAGATGACCCTTTCATGTGGTTGGAATTGAAAAAAAAATGAATTTTTTTAATGCCCCCTTTGAGAGGTGGAATGATCTCAAAATTTGGAATCTTTCGAAAGACCCCCTTTAGAGGGTGGGAAGATTTCAAAAATGTTTTTGCAAACGACCCTTCCCCGGGATTGAAACATTGATGATTTCCTCTTGAAATAATCCCAATTTGAGTAGGTGAAAAGATTTTGAATTTTTTTTACATAACTCTGTTGAGGGGCAACTTGATTTTTCATATTCTAATTTTCCAACCATCCTTGGTTTGGGATTTTTTTAATAAAATTATTTGAGAACCTACCTCATGCGGTTTGAATCATTTTGTTTTTTTTTATGACCCCTTCGAAATATTTGAATAGACTTTGATCTTTGAAACGACCCATTTTACGAGGTTGAGAAGATTTGATTGATGTTATTCTTAACCCTTCATGGGCTTTGAAAGATTTTGATTGATTAATTTTTTTAGATGACGCCCTTTGAGGGTTTTGAAAAGACTTTGATGACCCCATTTGGGGTAAACAATTCGAAAACTACACATTTTGTGGCTAAAAGAATTTTAACATTTTGTTTTCATCTTTTCCAATTAGGATGTAAACATTTGATCGTTATATTTTGGGATTTTACCACTCTGAGTTGAATAAATTTTAAAACCTAAGCATTTCTGTTTTTTCCCTTATAGGGTTGAAAGAATTTGAAAATTTAAATTTTACCCATATGGGTTGAAATAGTTTGAAATTTTAAAATTTTACCCATTTGTGTTGAAATATCTTGCGATTTACCTACTTGGAGGCTAGAAAAAAAATAATTTTTAATTTTTTTCCCCATTAGGATTGAGAGAATTTTTGAAATTTTAACCATTTTGCATCAAACAAAATTTGACACTTTAAACTTTTAGTTGTCCGGGTGGAAAATCTTGAAACTTACTCACTAGGGGGATGAAAGAATTTGGAATTTGACCTTTAATCGTATGCGTTCAAAGAATTTAAAAATTTACCATCTTGGAGCTGAAAGAATTTGAAATTTTTAACTTTTAGCCCTCCGAGTAAAAACATTTTGAAAACACACCCATTTGGGGGTGAAAGAATTTGTTTTTATTTTTTATTTTTTAAATTTCGTACTCATCTGGTTTTAAAGAATTTGAAATTTTAAATAGTTAATTAGAATTTGTTGTCGAAAGTCTTCTCATTTTTTTATTTTTTTTTCGACTTTCCCTTTTTTATTGGAAATTTGCTCCCCTTGGATGTCCCCTATCACTTTTATCCTTGGATGATGAGAGCAACGATACCTTTGACACGAAAATGTGGTTGTTACTGTGGACTCCAAGGGTGTTTAATTGTGTATTGGCCCAAAGAGCTACCCGAGAGAGGTGTGTGTGAATTGGATAGTTACTAAATTTAAACATTTAAACACAAATAATCAATTTTTCTAAATCAATTATTATCTTGTTACGCAGTGAAAATGAGTTTACTTCTAAATGCACACCCAAACAAAATATAAGAAAATAAGCAATACAATACACAACAATATATCTTGGTTCGGTAAATTACTCTTACCTACATCCAGTCCCTCAAGATCTAGAGAGATTCACAATCCACTAAACCCCTAATTCCTTTCTCAGGTAGGAATCAAACCCTTACAATCTCGATTCTTTAACAGACTTAGAATTAACCTTTACAATTATCCTTTTCACAGACTCAGGAAGAACTCTATCATTTTACGAAGCTCAAGACTAACTTAATTTTATTATAGGAAGAATCAAAACCTAATCATTTTAACAGACTAAAGATCAAACCTACCATTCCCTCACACTTATCATTTTTGCATGCTTAGGAATAACCTTTACAATCACTCAATTCTATTACAGGGAGAATCAAAACCTAATTCTTTTCAAGGGAAAAGAATAAACTAACCTTTTTTGCAGGACAAAGATCAAACCCTAATTTTTTTCATAGGAAAAAGATCGAAACCTAACTACCATGACTAAACATAGTCTGAAACGTGTCTAATCCGCTCAAACTCACAAATACAAAAAAATGGAAGTTTCTTCCCACAATAAATTTCTACCACCTCAATACAAATATATTCGATTAATATCCCGAATAATTACTATGTGATAGATACAATGTCAGACAATTAAAATCTGATTATTAAATAAAGTGGGTAGCACAAATTTTGCACGCAATCTGAAAAATAGGCATAAATCGTTTAAAAAGATTTTCAGGTTTTTAAGTTTAAAACGATTTTCTAGCAATTCTATACCAAGAAATCAAGATAAATATAACTTTAAAGCGAATAATAAATCTTGGATAGATCTCACTGGGAAAACACCAAAGACACAGTATTGCAATTGAAACCCAAATCAGTGACGCCAAACAACAAGCGCTTTTAGATCAAGAACTTATATAAAATCTCCCGTAGGAATCTCAGCAAAAATCTCACTTTTATAATAGCTCAAACTGATGTTCTTGATGTATTAAACTCAATCCTAGAAGTCTCTTTAAATACCCCAAGAACTAGTCCTCTAACGGATAGTTTTTAAATGTTATGTCAATAAATGAAACATATGAACCTCATATATCATATAGATTCATAACGGATATATTTGATCAACAATATAACTTTTAAAGCTCTCAATTTAGTACCAAAAATAATTTGATCTTAGTCAATGAAAGTATAAAAATAATTATATTAAACTATGAGGACTAAATGGTAAGGTCAAATAAAATCCCATGAACCTCTCCCATATCTTTGACCCCAAATATTCTCTACAAGAATAACAATATTCAAAATTCGTAGGTTTAATAATAAGTATTTCAAATATATTTTATAATGGCTACTTTTCAAATAATATGTCATTAAATGACATCCCAAGACCCCACATATCATATATGTTTAAAATAGATATTTTTCATTTAAAAATATTTTTGGGAAATCTCATTCTAGTCCTTAAAATATTTTTAAATCGAAATCCATCAAAATAAAAAGTAGTAAGACACTTTAATTAAAAGAACATTTAATTAGATGGACCAAATTAATAGGGATCACAAAATATATTGAGTGTATTTGAATTAGACCAAAATCCCTAAAAAACCTCTCTTAAAATCATCAAAACCGAGATGATTTGTCTAGGAAACCAAAACAGTCAATATGTTGACTGAAACAGTCGGTTGACCGACCATACCCATTTAGTCAAACGCCTTGTGCCAAGGCTGAAATAGCCGTTGGCCTTCCACCTAGTTGGTTGATCGACCTTACCCAGTTAGTTGACTGATTTGATTAGTGAGCATTCAATTTTTTCCATTTCATCCACTGACTTATTCGGTTGACCGACCCTTTTTATTTGGTTGACCGATTTGATCAATATGCTCACTTCTTTACCCATTTCATCTACTATTTCAAACAGTTGACCTATTGCTTTTCACAGTTGAGCGATTAGATTAGTAAGGCTCCAGTTTAATTCCCAAAATTCATTGTTTTAATAAGTTGATTGACCCCTTTTGCCGTTTGACCGAATTGACTCGAAAACACAATATTTTATACTTTAAAACACATCTTTCAATTAAGTTAATTAACAAAATCATTTCATATATGGAGCATATAATAATTCACATATTAGAATCTTAAGCTTATCGCTTCTTACTAACACACAAAAAATTAATTCATTTTAAGTGTCGTGCGTGATCCTAATTTAGGTTGTATTAAGAGTATATAGGTAAAGAGTTGTTTTCACCTAGGTGTCTTCAATGTCTTCAAAACTCTTCACGTCTTCATCATTTCCATCTTGCACCCATTATATTTTCTTCGATGATTCCTCTTCTTAAACACATTACATGGAACTATAAATCTGAAACCACTTAGTAAAAACATTAGTCCCATAAAAATATCAACACTTAATTATTTATCAAAACATTGGATTCAATAGTGTGAATCCTTGAGATTGGATTTTGATGACGACAAGATATTTGTGGCTTTGTGTTTAACGTGGTTACTATGTGTGTTAGAACAAGTAATGTACTATGGAAGACAACACGGAAAATGATGAATGAAGATGATGGATCAAAGAATAATGAATGATAAGTCAAAGAATGATAAAAACGTGATCAAAGCTCAGATGATTCAAAAGATTGAACACTTTAAAAATATGATGATGAAGATTAAAAATACAAGTCAAGTTGAAGATTCAAGATGGTTGGGATGGCTTATAACAAACATGTCGTATGTTGAAAAGATAAGGTGACTCTTTCCCAATTCTTCAATACATATTGACTCTACTAGGACTAGGGTTGTGCAATTGTTTCCGCAACCCGCGAACCAGGCCCAGTCCGTTCGTTTTGAACCCGAAATAACCAGCCCCAAGCTAAACTCGCGATCCAAATGGACCTGCATTCCTCAACTCGAACGGGCCATGGGCGGATCGCGGGTCTGTTCCTTAAGTTCAAGGCCGCCTGCCCCAAACATACCTTTCTAGTTTCTAGGGTTCACCTGTTTAGGAATCAGACTTCGTTCCTCATTCATTCAAAGCGGCACTGCAACTTGCAAGGTAATCTTCTTATTCTTTTTCATTCCTCATTCATTCAAGAAAATCTCCATTCCTTATTAAACCAGATTCAAGGAATCTTCTAATTGAATTATCTCAGATCCAGAGAACTGATAATCAATGCCAATGAGAACTATTTTGTTAATTTACCATTGTTGTAATTAGTGATAGAAGTTGTCTATTAATTTTTCTTCTTTTTTTTTTTCCCTTTTTTTCACATGCATAAAATCTATTTTCTTGGTTAACAGCCATTCATAAAATTTTAGTAGTGTTGGAAATCAATTGTTTGAAAGGTCCATTCAATTAAAGACAGAGAAAATGTACAAAGAGAATTTTAGAAGGCATATCGCAATTTTAGAATTCTCTCTAACAACAGAATTTGTTATGTTGTTAAATCTATTTTAGAACAGATTCAGATTGTTTGCCCTACACTTAATTTTTCTTTTGTTTACTTTTCTAATTTTTTTTTTCAGTGTACAATCATTTTTTGATTATCTATTTTTATAATTCACTGGCTAGTAATATATTCTCTGTTTTTTATTAGCCCAACCTAAAAAATGTCCCGAACTGCACACTATTGGGCAGTTCACGGTTTAAACTAACCAACCCGCATACTCCAACCCGTCCCAAACTGTGCAATATTGGGCGATCCACGGTTCAAAATAGTCCAAACCGCATAGTATCGGTTTGGTCTACGGTTTAGGCCCAAATCGCCCTAATCTGCTCACTGCCCACCCCTAACTAGGACAAACACAAATAAAACTCGCATTATTATGTGGCGTATATAAATTGTGATAAATATGTGTTTAATTACTTATTGACGTTAACCCTGAGACATTATTTCACGTTTTGATGAAAATAATTACCTAAATATTTTAAGAGACGAATGGTTTTATTAAGTATTGTTTACAAAATTAGTTCCAATATTTAATCATATGAAATGAGAAAGTATTTTTGAAGCTCAACGCTAGTTGCAATGGAAGTTGTTGAACACATTATTGAAAGAACATTTTTTTTCTATTACTAGGTAAATCAGTTTAATTTTTTCTAAACTTTTAATGTAATCCGATTAGGATCACGCACAATACATAAATAAATTTATTCGAATATATGTTTATGGTTAAAAGTGATAAATAGCACTTAAAATGAATTTTCTAAGATAATGATCAACTAAAACTTTGAAAAGATGTCAAAATAGTGGACAAAGCCTGTTTTGGCCGACCGATAGGAATTTTGGTCGATACAGGTCTCAGAGAAGTTGTGATTTGAGCCAATTCAATCGATTATAGACCAAAGAAAAGATAAATAGAGCAAATTGATTGACTGAATGAGAATTCTGGTCGACCGAATCATCTTCAAAATGGCTAGAAATTGGAATGTTAAGCCTGAACAGTCAACTGATGAGAAATCCAACTAACCGATCTTCTTTAGCTTGTTAATTTGACCTACACGTTTCCAAATATTTCTAGCATTTCAATGTTAGTAAATCATATTTTATTTGTTGAACATAGCTTTTCAAAGATATCATATATATTTTGAAGATCTTATTATTTAGTCCATATATTTTTTTATTTTCTGATTTTTATCAGGAAAATTTCTTTCTATCCTTTTTGAGTTTAGATCAAATTAATTTGGGACTAAATTGAATGTTTTAAAATTTTTATTTCTGGTCAAATATGACTGTTAAAAATCATATTTATATAAGGGCCCAATATATGCTATTTCCGAATATATCTTTTAAAAATTAATCGTTATAGGTTATCTTTAATTACTCTTTAAATAAATCTGCTAATTTCAGATTTAATTATCAAGAATCATAAAGAGATATCAGATTTTTAAAGAGAGAAAAAGTGATTTTTTTAAAAAAAATACTTTTGAGGTTAAATTTTGCAAGTTTCTTGATTGAGGAAAAGATGTTCTTTGCAAAAAACCGAGTTTACTACACAACTATCTTTATCAATAGCTTTCTTGAGAAAATCTCGGTGAGATATCTCTAATTATATTTGTTTGGTCAAAATTGTTGTGCTTTAATTGATATATACATTTCTGTTTTTGAGCTAGTTAAAATTACTGATAAAAATCGTTTTTGCTGAAATTATTGAAAATTTGTTTAAATGATTTTTTCTGAAATCTGGTTTCAAATTATTTTTGATCATATATTGATATATTCCAAATTTAGTAGTTTCTCACATTTTGCATATACACTTCTATCACTAGTCTCGGGATATTAATTAAGTTTATTTTGAATTAAGTTGGTAGAAACTCTTGTGAGAACAAACATAATATTTTTTTTTTTTTTGTATTTTGTGAGTTATAGATTAAACCTAAAGGTAATTGGTCTAAGCGAGAATGTTGATTGGGTACAAAGGGACCTTACCTAATCTGGGTGTAAATGTGTAATTCTTACTTGAAAAAATGATTAGTGTAAATGTTTGATTCTTACCTAAGAAAAGGAGTAGGATTGGTTAATGGATTCAAATTCCTTGTTAGAGCTTAGGAGAATTGATGTAGGCAAGAGTAGCTTACCGAACCATTATAAATTTTTGTGTGTCAATTTCTCTATCCCTAAACTCGTTGTGTGTGCATACTTAGTAATTCACGCTTCTACATATTAACAAAGATAAAATTCAGTTAGGGTAATTGAATTTGTTGGTTAATTTTTAACTACCCAATTCACCCCCTCTCTTGGGTATATTTTTGGATCAATAATTAGCATCAAAGTCAAATTAGTTGAATAGACCTTACATCCTAACTAAACGATCACATGGCACATACTGAGGATAATATTCTATATGTTTCTGCTAATACTTGTATTTCTTCTGCTTGTTTTGACTTGTCAAATAATCAACGTTGCATTATTGAAAATGATATTGATAAGGAGAAAGGTGTTTTTCCCAAGTCGATTGAAAAATTGGTTGTTTTTACAAAATTTGTTGGGAAAGAAAATTTAAGACTTTGTAAAAAAATTGCGATTCTTGAAGATAAAAAGTTTGACACTATTTTATCTTACAAAAAGAATGATTTAAAAAAATATTTTGAAATTGAAGAATTTTAAATGCTCTTTTCGAGATAAACAACTTACTTGATAAAATTGAATTTCTTGAAGAAGAAAACTCTTTTATGAAAAATGATGTTACAGATCTTCAACAATGAATTACAAATTTAAGGAATCTTGACAAACTAAGTGAGGATTTAAATATTGAATTAGAAAATTCAAGGTGTGAACTCATAAAGCTCGTTTGAAAATTTATTTAGTTGAAAATGATTGTAGAATTTGAAAGAATGACGTTGAATTTATCAACAAGAAAATTTTTGGTCTTCTAGTGAATATTGGTGTTATGGAACGTACACTTGAACAAACTCATAAGAAACTTAAAGAAATTGTTGAAAAATTCAAGGATTTTAAAAAATCAAAAGTATTTAAGAAACCAAAAGACTTTATGGCAGTCTCATCTCATCATCATCAATATCATGCACCTGTAAGAAAAAATGATTATGATGGGCTTTATAAGAGATATTTTAAGAATAATTTCAGAAGGTATCATTGTGGCTAATATGGTCATCTTGAAAAATGGTGTGATTAACTCCATGGTTATCAGGCAGGATCGAAAAACAACTAGATACCAAGAAATGGTACTAGAAACTTTTATGCAAGTACAAATACAAATCATGATTGACCACAGAGAATAAATAGAAGGAATGTTTAAAGGCCAAAGTTGGATAACATTAGAAAGCCACAAGTTCAATTTGCCAAGTAAAGTAATTTTTATCACCGGAATACAAGGCAAAATCAAAATCACCAAAAATTGGAATATAGAGTTGTAGCTTATCACAATAAGATAAATCATCCACCAGTTTCCAAAGATAACAAAAATTTTGTTAAGATAAATCATCCAGTAGCTTCAAAGGATAACAAAAATATTGTTGTTGATTGTAATAAGGAACATAAATTGGCAGCTCCCAAGGATGACAAAGGTACTTCTAATTTCTTGAAATTTAAGTATATAAATTTTGTCAGAGAGTCAAGTGTGTCACACTCTAATTATGTTAATTAAGTATTATAATATTTTGAGTTAATTAGTTTAGTTTTTTTATTTTATTTAAAAAGTATAATTAATTGGATCACTTAATAAAGGATGAGAACAGGATTTCAAAAAGATTCAGAAAATAGCCTATTCAGTGGACCGATTAGTGAATCAACAGACCAAAATGTTGTGTAAAGTCAGACCACTAAAGTCTTAAGTGAATCAATTGACCGATGCTAATTTCGTTCGACCAATTGTCGGGAATACATATTTTTGAAGCCTAGGTTCATTTTCCCATTTTCGATTCATTTTCCTTTATTTATGAGGTTCATCCCCTCCCAACCATTCATCTTCTCAGATCTTCCAATTTTCCTCTATAAAATACCTAGATCTAAGTGATTTTGAATGGTTATAGGTAAAATTTCAAACAAAAGTGTCTGATTTCGTAGGGTCTTCAAGCTATTTTTGCAAATCTCTCTCTAGATAAAATTTCTTTGTTTTTTCTTTGTCATTCTCACAGACTCCTTGAGTCATGTTAGTGTTCTTGTTGTTTTCTATTCTTATTAGTTATCTTTGTTAGAACTTGTCTATAAGTATATTCCATTTCATATTTCTTGTCAAACCCTTGTAAAAAATGGTCCAAAAACAAGTTGATAAGAAAAGAAGGGCTAAAGGGTCTAAGGAAAAAGCTAAGAAAGCTCAAAAACCTGATTTTGAAAATTATAAGTTCTTAATCAAAGAGAATCAAAAGAAATTCCAAAATGATTTGAATGAAAGAAAAGTTGTTTGTGGATGGCGCATTGATTTCTAGGACTTGGAGTCCAAGGGAATAGATATTTTTGACAATACTAGATATTTAGATGAACAAATTAATGTTCATATTTTTATGGAACTAATGATTTTATTGAGTGATTTCATAATTAAGTTCCAATTGAAAAAATGAGAAAAAGTCAAGATGACATTTGATGGAAGTTCAAGATGGTTGCAATAAAGACATGAAAAATTTTTGGAACTAAAAAGATTTTTGTATTTCTAGTAAAACAACTCAATACTTTTTATACTCTTAATATAACTCGATTAGAATCAAGCGTGAAACTTATAAAATAAATTGAAATATATGAAATTTGGTTAGAAGTGATAAATTTAAGTGTCTAAATATTTTTCCTAAAATATCATTTAAAAAATGTTTTTAAAATGGGAAAAATGTGCTTTTGATCTGAATGGTCGATTGTTAGAGAAAGTGATTGACTGGAAGAATCCGGTTAGGTAATTTTGTGGATTTTGGCCTAAACGTCGACTGACAGGTTGGGTGTTTTGGTTTTTTTTTTTTTAAGGTTTGACGATCAATCGAGTGGTTTAATGATTGATTTAGAGCCCAAAATAGTCAACCATCTGATCAATCGACTGGTCTTCAATGGTTGGAAAATGAGCCGTTGAGGGTACAACCGGTCGATCGTTGGCATTGACGGTCGACCGAGTGAGTATTTTCTGTATGTTTGACCAAATTATTTTTCAAGATCTTCAACCCTAATCTTAATCCTTCGAACATCATAAAATCAGATTTTATGGAGTTTTGACTATATTTCATGTGTATACTATATAATTTGAAGATCATATTATTTAGTCCTTATTCAATTTGATTCTATGGGATTTACCGGAAAAAATTCTTTATATTTTTAAGGAGTCTAAATCAAAATCTTTTGAGGACTAAATTGAGTATTTATAAAAAGTATTTTTGGGTCAAATATTTTAGATTTAAAATGATATATTATACGGAATCTATATATGACATTTATGGTCTTATCTTTGAAATATAGTTGTTATAAGCATTGTTTGAAATTTATATATATTGACCTACGTTTTTGGAGAGAAGTAATCAAGAACAAGAGTTTTAAAGCAGTTATTTCTAAAAGAGATAATCATTTTACTGAAATTATATTTGAGAGAGATTTTTGAAGAAGTTCTTGATCGAGGGGTTAATTGTTTTTGTCACCGATTTTTGTGCTATATCCTTGTCTCTACTGTTTTCAAAGAAAGTCCGGTGAGATCTCTCCAATTACTTTACATGCTCAATATTTTGTGATTTACATGTTATAAATATTTATCTGAATTCATAGTAATTTGTTTTAAGAAAAATCATTTTCTATCTTTGAATATCCTGAATATCTTGTGTAATGATTTTTGCCTGATAATCTAATTTACATAATCATTGTGCTTTAATTGAGTATAATATGATTTTTATTCTCATATAGTTCTATCACATAGTTTATCGGGATATTAATTGATTATATCTTGTATTGAAATTGTAGAAGCTCATGTGGGAAGAAAAATAATATTTTTTGTATTTGGTAAGTATGAGATGATTAGACATATTGGATCAGTGTCTAATTAGGGATTAAGTTTGATTCTTAGCCTGTAAAATGTTGATTCTTGCCTGTAAAATGATTAAGTTAGTATTTAACCGGGCAAAAAGATAGACAGGTTTGATTCTTAGCCTGTACAAGAACTCAGTTCTTCTAGAGCCTGATAAAAGGAAAATTCTAAAGGTTTGATTATGAGCCAGGTAAAGAATTAGGTTAGTTCTGAACATGTGAAAAAAGATCATAAATGTTTGGTTCCTACATGAAAATGAATCAGGATTAGTAGATTGCGAAATCCCTGCAGGGACTGAACGTAGGCAAGAGTAGCTTTTTAAATCTGGATAAATCTGTACATTCAATTTTACTATACCTATTTGTGTGGTTGTCTACCTAGATAAATACATTTTCGTTGTAACACAATATAACAACCGGTTAGGAAAATTGGTGATTGGTTGATTATTAATTTATTTATTTAAATTATTATAAATACCCAAGTTATCCCCATATGGTAGATCTGTGGGCCAATAGATATTTTAACTAAGTTTAAAAATCTGGGATCTGTTTTTTTTTGTCGGACAATAAACATTGTTTCAGTCATTGGGTAAAAATGTTTTACAGTAATTTCTATCAAATGGAGGATAGAATGTATTCATATATGAACGAGATTAGTATCAATTTGTTTTTAGATGATCTTGCAACTCTCCTTGGTGTTCCAAGAGGAACTATTTTCCCACAAAACACTACCAATTAGATTTTACACAACTTTAATCTTGTTCGAGTTCGTGAATAATTGCATCTTGTCGATGCTAAGACTAGGGATCTTAGTCTTGAGCAATATATTTATCATTCTTTAATCATTTATTCTATTGCTCTTGGTAGAGATCATGGTGCCACAGTTACTGACTTTGATACTTTTCTTATCTCGTCTATCATCGACGCCGCCAAAATAGACATTGCCACTCTTATCGTAGAGCATATGAAATATCAATTCAGTGTAGTGTCACACTCCATCCCGGACACCCATCATCCTGGGGCCGGCGTGACGTTGACACGATATCACCTGAACGCCAACCCAATCTAAAATACCAGAATAAATACATTTTAAATACGCAACCACTAACGCCGACATGTATATACATACATACTTTCATTTGGGGACATATTCGTCCCTACAAACTTATAATAACAATAAGGATAAAACAACTAAGAACCCCTCATAGATTCGCTTTCAACAGCTGCTCCAAACTACTTCATCACTACATCATCATCGGACTCTACCTAGTGCCAGTAGGGGACCGACTTCTAACTGTTTCACCTGCGAGTGTACTGCTTTCTTAATAAAAATATTTAAAATAATAATACATTCTAAATAATACAACATTTAAATATGAATCAAGCATAAGTATATAGACATCACATAGCTTGTAAAAATCTTCATAATATATGCAATGAAAATAAAGCAATATATATATAAGTTCCATTTCAAAACCATCCAGTATAAATATCATACCAATCACCATAATAAATAATAAATCACCCAATATAAGTAAAACACCACATCTCAAACACATATCTCAAACCACCACAATATACACTGGCTAGCCATAGTGATCGTTTTAACCTCACGATCGGGAGTTGCAACGGCACCGTAACATCCGTAGGAATGCCTTCCTACGAAATATCCACACCCCTTTTGGGGAGAAATATAATCCACACCCCTTACGGAGAGAACTATCCACATCCCATGAGAAAAATCCACACCCTTTACGGGGAGAAATATAATCCACACCCCTTTCGGGGAAAACAACTATAGCATCATCAAAATCATCAATATAGTTAAAAATCTACATCTCTTATGGGAAGAAATACATTTTCATACCACATCATCAAAAATCCACACCCCTTATGGGGAGAATATAAACCACTCATATCCAACGAAAATTATTTTTAATCATTCTTTTTAGAAACCAACACAATTCTCCGGAAATTCATTTTACCAACTCACCCCAAAAACCTACTTGATCCATATCATTTATGAAATCGTACAGTGTAAGTAAACACATATGTCATCATATATATATAAAAAATAGTTTGGCAAGAAGACAGTACACTCACCTTGTTTCTTGTGCTACAAAAAGAGCACCGTCCAAAGCCTACCAGGGTGTTGGCGTCTGCGAACCTAGTAATGATAGAGCCTAAATTAATATTTTATGAAAAATAATCAAATCGTGCAATGCAGACCCTAAGTTCCAAAATTTTCCATTTCCCACATTTTATTTATGAAAATTATTATTTCAGTTAATTTTTATTTCGTTAAAAATTACTGCATAAAATTTAGTACTACGAACGGTCTTAGATTTATTATTACGGTCACAAAATTTTGATGCTAGAATTTAATTTAAAAACTAAAATAAACTTAGCGAAAAACATTACCCATTCCGAATTGTTCACGGGTCGCGAGATAGATTTTAGATTTTGTTGGGGTTATTTGTGTAATTTCTCTCTTTTCTCCTTCTTCTTCCTTTTTTTTTTTTTCGTTTTGGTTTAGCTCCCGTCCCCGACGCCCCCTTCTCTCTCTACTATCGGCGACCACCAGTGGCCTCCCATGCCTCGACTATGCCCACCACCTGTACTTCATTTTCTGTGTTCCTGTTTTCGATTTGTACCCAGCCGCCGACGACCGACTCTCTCTCTCTCACTAGATTCTCATTCTCCGTCGGCTAACGATCACCACCCCATGCACCACCGGACCGCTCTCTCTCTTTCTCCTTTCTTTCACAACCGAATGGCAACACACCGCCGACGGCCTATACACTCATACGACCAAAACACACACATTTCGGACCACACCCACAACTCACACCACCTGTCGATACACTCTCTTTCTCTCTAACCTCCCTTCACTTCCGGCCATCCTACACCGACACCATAATCATCCCTGACCGACTGCAATCCACCCACGATCGTCGAGGGTCGACGGACGACGATCCGAACAACACTCCCACATACCCACATTCTACAGTTTTAAACCGAAATAGAGAACGCACACACGCATGCACTGCTATAGCGGTGACACACACCGTGGCGACGATCACACATGCATGCAGTCGAAGCAACACACATATACACACGTTGCACGAAACAAGAATCAGAAACACATACACTCCGTCGAATGCCACCGTCAGACGAAATCGAAACCCACCGGTGATCGTACCGCTGATCACATACACATGCATGCACACACCCACTAGAATGATAAAATAAATACGCATAAATACTCACTAGATCGAAGATCGTCGACGATTGGACAACGATCGTCAACAAACTGGACAACCGAACTCAACATCCGCTCACCGGTGATGCTAAGAACGCACCTATCACGCCGTCGACAAACCACCCCACTGGCCGAACCACCTTCACTCTCCCCTGGAATTGACGATGATATCCACACGATCACGTATACTAGTAACAACCACGACTACCCTACCGGAGGAACACCGATTCAAGGAAGTTCGATGACCCCTCCCTTGCTCCGGTCCCCTCTCTCTCTAGAATTTATCAAATTTCAGATTTGATGGAGATTTTTTTATCATTACACACGCATGCAGTCGAAGCAACACACACATACACATGCTGCACGAAACAAGAATCAGAAACACATACACTCCGTCGAACGCCACCATCGGACGAAACTGAAACCCACCGGCGATCCCACCGCCGATCACATACACATGCATGCACATATCCACTAGAATGATCAAATAAATACGCATAAATACTCACCAGATCGAAGATCGTTGACGACTGGACAACGATTGTCGACAAACTGGACAACCGAACCCAACGTCCGCTCACCGGCGATGCTAAGAATGCACCCGTCACGCCGTCGACGAACCACCCCATCGGCCGAACCACCTTCGCTCTCCCTTGGAACTGACGACGATATCCACACGATCATGCATACGAGTAACAGCCACGACCACCCTACCGGAGGAACGCCGATTCAAGGAAGTTCGATGACCCCTCCCTTGCTCCGGTTCTCTCTCTCTCTCTCTAGAATTTATCAAATTTCAAATTTGATGGAGATTTTTTTATCATCATACATGTATGAGTGATTATATATTGCATGAAATAAGTGGTAGAAATTAGTCCTAGCTTGCCACGTTGCCTCTCCCGTTTTCTCCCTTCCGGCGGTCTCACACGCACGAACGTATGCATGTATATATATATATATGTGTGTGTGTTTAAAAAAAACTTTTGTTAAATTACTCTTTTCTCCCTCTAATTTCTTAAAGTCTTCTTTTTGAGTTCAATTCAACATTTATGAGTTTCTAAAATTGTAATTTGATCCCTAACATTTTCAATTTTAGATTTTAATTGGCAATTCGCATCCCAAGTTGAGAATAATGTTTTTAAATTTGCAATTTGACCCACAACTTTTTATTTGAGTTTTAATCAATAAAATTTTTACCTTGAAATTTCCTAATACTCTAAAATGCAACTATTTATGACCTATGTTCTATGATTTAGGTCTTACATGTAATATCTCGTGTTCTATCTTATATAGATATTGTTTATGGTCTCCTTGAAAACTTTCATATTCCTACTTGATAATGGTTGCGCTACATGTATCATGGCCAATAACTCTGTCCTAAACTAAATGCAATTATTCTTATAGGGAATGATGGGAGCGTAGAGAAGGATGAGGTGAAAAAGAAGATAATACAAAAAAGGGTGAGGTTGGGAATGAATGAGAAAGAGTTAGTTTTGAGGACGGAGCGTATCTTAGACTTGATCATTTTCAAGTGCATTTTGATAATTTAAAACTATATACCGAGGTCGTTGGTGGGCGACTAGATGGTTTGACACCGTAAATGGGTAGAATGTTGACCTCAATGGAACAAATTCATAGTATGTTGCAGAACATTTACCCCTATTATTCTCATCCGCCTCTTGGGTCTTCATGTCCATCGAGTTTGTACTACCCTCTGCTACCTCCCAGACATCATTATCCTTACTACCCTTATCCTAGTCCCAGTCCATATTGATGAAGAGTTTTACGGTTGTAATATTTAAAACTTATTCCATTTGAAGATATAATGGTATTGTAATAGTTAATTATTTGGTTCTAGATGATTTGGATGTTTAACAATTTTGAATTTAAGTTATCTATAATCTCATCTTTATCTTATAATGGTCCATAAAACTTCATAATAATTTGCTTTGTATATTTTTTATTTTCTTCATGATATTAACAGATATTATATAAAACTCTACTAATAGTTAATAATTGTTCTATTTGATTAAGTTGACTCATGTGATTAATTTCATCACAAAATATTGAGTTATTATTCTTCATCATATTAGTGTCAAATGTTTTGAAAATTTATTCTTTTGATTTTTTTTTTCGAAGGAATGTGATTTCATAAATCTAGAACACGATTAATATTGTGTTTTTCTTCAATAAATCAATATTTCTTTCAAGATCTAATATTTGTTTCGAAACCATATCAAAATGCTTAAAAGATTTTTTTTTTTTTAAATCATTGCAAGTAATTCGATATTTCAAATATTTCGATTCACTCCCACTTTTTGAGACGACAAAGAGAGAGAGATTTGTGTGGTGTTTTCTTTTTACAAAGCGGGAGAAAATTTTCAATCTTCTTACAATGGGGAGACTTTTTTTTAATGGTGTTTTAATTAAATAAAACCCGTCCTTATATTCAGGGAGAGTGTGGTTATTAATATTTTTTTTGAGAAAACATCAAATTAACGTTGAGACAATATTTCATATTTTGACAATTAGATGTTTAAGGGACTAATGGTTTCATTGAGTTTTGTTTACAGAATTAGTTCCAATATCTCATGACATGACATGATAAAGTATTTTTTAAGTTCAATACTGGTTGCAATGGAAGGTGTTGAAGACATTATTGAATTTTTTATTTTTATGATTTTTTTTGTATTACTAGGTAAAATAGCTTATTTATTTCTAAGCTCTTAATGCAACCCGATTAAGATCACGCATGAGATATAAATAAGTTTCCTTGAATTTATATTTATGGTCAGAAGTGATAAATATCATTTAAAATGAGTTTTCTAAGATAATGATCAATCAAAACTGTTAGCCCAGTGAGTTACCCAAGAGGAGGTGAATTGACTAGTTATAAAAAATTTAAACAATTTTAAATCTTTTAACACTTAATTAATCAAATAATAAATTTATCCTAAATCAATTTTTATCTTTGTCACGCAGTGGATAAATGTCTAAATTTAGCTGCACACCCAAACAAAATAAAAATGAAGTAAATAATGCAGCATACCAAGATATATTCTAGTTCAGCAAGTTAGCCTTACCTAATCCAATCCCCCAAGTTCTATGGAGATTTGCAACCTCTGAACCCCTTATTTCTTTAACGGTAGGAACCAAACCCTTACAATGATTCTTTTCCCAAGCTTTGAATCAACCTTTACAATTCTTTTTTCCCAGGTTAAGGAAGAACCTTATCTTTTTTCAAGTTAAAGACTAACCTAATTCTATTACAGGAAGAATCACAACCTAATTCTTTTAGCAGGCTAAAGATCAAACCTCACCACACTAACAAATATCATTTTCCCAGGTAAGGATTGAACATTTACAATTCACTCACAATTAATTCTATTCAGAAAGAATCAAAACCTACTTGTTTCAAGGGAACATAATAACCTAACCTTTTTTATATCTTTGGCAAATATCAAACCTCAATCTTTTTCTCGAAAAAGATTGAAACCCTAGCTACCCTGACTAGATACTGGCCCAACCATATCTAATATGCTTAAACTCACCAATAGAAAAAAAAATGAGTTTCTTCCCCAATCGGAGCTTCTACCACCTCAAAACAATTACACACAATTAATGTCTCAAAATTTACTACGTGATAGAATTTAAGTGAGACAAGTTAATATCTGATTATAACAAGTGTGTGTAGCACAGAATTAAGCACGTAATAAGACAATATCACAAAATCATTTTAAAAAAAACTTTTATACTCTGAAGTTTAAAAATTATTTTTCAACAGTCTTAAATCCAAGTAATAAACAATAATATGAAATTAAATTTCAGCATAATAACTTGAATAGATCTCACTAGGAAAACATTGAAGTATTGAAACAGGATTGCAAAACAGCACTGTTGGCCCAGTGAACTACCCAAGGGGGGTGAATTGGGTAGATAAAAAAATTATCAAAGAAAAAATACTTTAATAATCCAAATAATTAATTTTAATCCTAAATTAATTATTATCTTTATATCACAATAGAAATATAAAATCAACTAGGTGCACACAAAACAACAAAAATAAATAATGTAAAGATAGTAATACACCAGAAATTTATACTGGTTCACCAAGCTACTCTTGGCTAATCCAGTCCTCCGAGCCCCATGGAGAGTCGCACCCACTAAACTCAAGATTCCTTTAAAGGTAGGAACCAAATCCTCATAAAGATTCTTTTACAGGCTCCGAACCAACCGTTACAAAATTCTTTTTCACAGGCTTAAGAATAACCTCTACTTTTTACAGGCTCAAGAATAACCTAATTCTTTTTAAACTAAGGCTAAAGAATCAAAACCTCACAAACACTCCAAATATCCTTTTACCAGGTAAGGATTGAACCGTTACAAAATTCTCACAAAATAATTCAATTCAGGAAGAATTACTACCTCAATCTCTTTACAGGAAAAGACTGAAACCAGCTACCATTAGATTAAATAATCCCAACAATATTCAATTCGTCACTCAACTCACCAATTAAAAAATTGACAAGTGATTTTTCTCACTTAGAGCTTTTACCACCTCAGATAAATTAAAATTCAATTAATATCCCAAAACTAGTGATAGAAAACTGAGATATTCAAAATCTGATTTTAAACAAAAATGAGTAGCACGTAATCAGATTGATTCAATAAATTATTTTAAAAATATTTTTCAATAAAAAAATCAGAAAATAATTTCTAAAGATCAAATTCCAAATATAATCAAGCAATACTAAATAGAAAGTAATATTGAAAGATCTTACCCGGACTGAAAAAAAAATTATAGCAATGTCACTTCAGATTCGATAGCAGCAATGATTCATAATAAATAATTCTCAAGAATAACTCTTAGAAAAACTCTCACAATTCTCAATATGATTTCTCTTAGAAAAGCTCAATATAATACTGTTGATCTTTCTTACTGATATGAAAACACAAATCTATATAAATGGGATTAAAATAAGCTCTCTAACGGTTAGTTCTTACTTGTTATGACACTTAATTGCTTTTATAAACCCCTTATATAATTAAAACTTCATCCTGGTTCAAATCACTTAATTATAGTTTTTAAACTTCTCAATTAAGCCCCAAATATTTCTCAATCACAATTAAATATGATAGAAAGAATTATATGTACCAAATTGAGAAATATTCAAACTTAATGAACCATAACTATAGGGATATCACAAAATATGTTGCATATCTCAAAAAACGTTAAATCCCTAAAATCTCTTGTGAATCCTAACAAAAAACCGGCTAGTAATGGTTACTTTCATAATAAAATCCGGAATTCCATAATATCCTGAAACAGTCCCATAAGTCGACCGACCAATATCACCTGTCGACCGATCGATTCAGGATGTAGCCAATCCAAAAATTCTGTGCCCATCGGTCGACCTATCTGTCGACCTAGAGATTTAGAGAGTTTTATTTCTTATCACAGGTCGATCGATCTGTCGATTTATAGATACAGAGAATTCATATTTAAGCACAAGTCGACCTACCTGTCGACCGAGAGATACATAGACTTTTCCTTCTATGCTCTGGTTGACTTACCTGTCGTCTTATGGATGCTGGAACACTCTTCTAAATTCATTTTTAATTAATTCTCATTGACATTTTTGCCCCTTTAATCGATTTTCTTTTCTCGGTTGGCTCTACTAAATACTTAAATTTAATTTTAATCAATTATTAATATTTCTTTCTCAATTACACATAGTAACAAATAATTTAGCTAATTAAGATCCTATTAAAAATACACATATTTATAAAAATCATTTAAAAATCTTTTTGTGTCGTGTGTAATCCTAATTGGGATATTAAGAGTTGAAATTTAACCTGAGTTGTTTTCCCTAAGTTCTTCAAATTCTTCAACTTTTTAATCCTTCATCATCTTTTTCATCATATCTTCATTATTTGGAACTTAATAAACTGAAACAATTAATTAAACCGTTAGTTCCACAAAAAACATCAACATTTAATTGTCCATCAAAATCTTAGGATTAATAAGCACAGATCGGTGACACTAATTCAACAGTGCTTTAGCTCAAGAACTTTTCACACAAATGATCTCTCGAAATAATCTTAGAATAATATCTCTTATAAAACTTAAGAACTTGGTAGTTCTTGATGTGTCACGAGTTATAAATTCGCAGGTCTATTTAAACTGATTTGAAACGAGCCCTCCAACGGCTAGTTTTTCAATGATAGGCCTCTAAAATACACCTATAGACCCCATATATCATAACCATTCTATTATGATGTATTTCACTCAAATATAGCTTTTAAAGTTCTCAATTAAGTCAATAAATTATTTCTTAATTACTAATCACAAAGATAAGAAGTATTTTATAAACTAAATTGAGAAAATCATTTAATAAATGAATCAAATCAGTATCTATTCAAAATATATGGACAATATTTTCAACAATTTCAAATCCCTCAAATCTCTCCCTTGGAACCATAAAAAACGGCTATTTTTTTTACCAAAAGTCTAAGTTCCTTGAGATCTCAACTGAAACAGTCAGTTGACCGATCTTTGCCCAGTTGATTGACTGAATGATATAGGATGTAACACAAGCCAAAACCAAAAGGCAGTCGGTTAACCGATTACCCCACGATTCGTTGACCGATTGATTCAGGATGCAATCCAAGCCAAACCCAAGCCACGGTTGGTTGACCGAACCTTCCAAACTTTCACTTTTCAACCCAATGCCAATTAGTTGACCAATCAATGCTGGATGTTTGATTTCACACTTATTTCAGACTCCAACTTAGCTTGTCAACTCAATAATCAATTGGGCACCTCAGCCTAGCAATAACTGAGTCCCTTAACTCAGTAGATAACTAAGCACGCCAACTCAGCATGAACTAGACACCCCAGTCCAGCACCAACTGCTTTCCTTCACTCAAAATTCAGCTCAGCATAATTACTTATTCTTATCATAGTTAGAAGAAAGGGCAAGACAACCCGGCAAATCTTAGCGAAACAAGTCACCCCCATCTTGGATGACACTGTTCAAATCATCTCACTCGTTAACCTCTAACCTTACAGATTAAGCAAAGTAAGTGTTAATCTTCATTGTTTTTTTGTCATCAACATCGTTCAACCCCTTCTATAAGAAAAATCCAGAAAACTTATCTCAACGATAAGTTCAAGACTGATTAACATTTGGGAGAACGTTGATTTTATCTGATTACACTGTGTATGATAATGCTGATTTTTATGACTAAGTTGGTGATTTAAATGTTCAACTCACTGCCATGAGCCTAATGTTTGGTTCATAACTAGTTTAGTTTTCTAACCAAGTTATGAAGGAGGACAGGCAAGAGGGTAAATGCAAGGCAACACAAACAGTTAATGAAATAAATGTAAAGCAAGACCAAGAATCTCAAGAACCCCATATTGTTTCATGAAAGAGAATGGGGTACATAGCTATTACAAAAAAAAGAACAGAAAAGACTGTTCTTCCAAAAAAAAAAAAAAACACAAAAGAAGATTTTCTTCTTCATCTTAAACCTTGGCTGAGAGAGGAGCTTCATTCTGACACTGGAGAAGCAGGTGAATCCAGATCTTCTGAATTTGAGTTAGAGAAATAGAAAGTGTTCTCTTCATACTTTCTCAATTTGGCGATCAAATCACGGATCTTGGCCATCCTTGATTCATTCTTCTCCATCAGTTTGTTTCGCTTTGCCTTAACAGTATCGGAGAAAAGCTTCTGACAGTTCAAATCGGCGATTAAGTCACGCTTGCTTCGGTTAATCTTCTTCACCTCTTTCTTAAACTCATAAAGGCGAGAGACTGCTTGGAAGTGCTCCATTTCCATGGAGGAGAAGATAGCAGTGGCCTCCTCTAGGGCACGCAGAAGGGGATGATCCTCTATGGCAGTCTTCGCTACCAACATTATGGAACAAAAACGATCCCCTAATTATATCTCATTGCACCTTTTAGACTGAATTATTTCGAAGGTAGAAGGTTTAGTCCATAAAGTGGATGCTATGACTATAGATGGTAAAAAAGAAAGAGATACTCAAGAGATCAAGTTTAGAGTGAAAGAAAGCATTTGGAGTTGTGAAGAATTATCAACACCTTGTTTGGCTTTAAATAGCCAGACAAATGAAAAAAAAGAATAAGCTAAAGCGTAAAAAAATGTGCATTAAATGTGCGAGTGACGTATGTTGACAAAAATATGTACTGTAATTATCGCAAATACATTCTCGACACTTAAAACGGAAGTTACTATTCCAATACATATCATAATGATAAAGTGTTATCATTACGAAAAATTAATTATAGATGTGTAAAGGGGAAATTGATAAGATAGGAGGGCAGTTCAGGGAATGATGGTCTGATCAGTGACGTTTGGTTGATCTGAAGTTAGCGTGGAAACAACGTCAGCTGGCAAGGCTTGATTCAAGGTCGGAGTTGAGCTCTCTACTGGCACCTCAGCTGTTGATGTGGGTAACGCTTCATCATCCTCGGCGGTCTCCTCTTCATCCCCTTAATTATTTATTCCTTTTGACTCGTCTTCAAGCTTGTCCGCCAAGAAAGAAAGGTCCAAGTCAGGAAATTCCTCTGACACCCTCCTTTGACAGTAAGAGAAGCCCACCTTCTGGAGTCTCTTTGACTCACCCTTGAATACAACCCAGAGATTTTCAATATCCTACTGGGACTTTCTGGTCGTAGCTGCCAGCTAGGCCACTAGGCGATCTTTCTCAGTTTGCAGTTACTGGAGGACCGTATTTTTTTCTTGAAGTGCATCATCTTTGGCTTCGAGGGCGACATATTTGTCCTGGAGATCAATGTCTTTTTAATCATTCACTAGGCGAGTTGATCTGATTTCCTCAAATAAAACACAGACGTTACATCTCAAATATGAACACTCTTCTCTCACAGCAGTAATCTCTGTCCTAAGCTCGCTGTTTTCTGAGCAGAAGAGTGCGTTGTTTTTTTGTAAGGCCTCTCTTTGCTCATTAGCAGAGCGCAATTCTAGTTCAAACCGCTCTTGAGAATATCTTGCCAGTGCAAGGTCCATGGCTAAACTGAGCTTGTTATTTTCCAAGGCTCGATTATTTTCTTCCAACTTGTTGATTTCGGTCAGTTGACGCATAAGTTGGGCATCCAACTCATTTTTATCCTCAGCACTATTGACCAGAGCAGAAGCCATGTGCATACACTACAATAGTAAAAAAATTAACAAACAGTTTGGGGAAATGGAAAAGCGTAGTAAGAGTTATAAAAACTACCTGGAGAAGTGCACAGATCACCATCCAAAATATCTCGGGTCTGTTCCAACCTTCAGTTATCTTTTTGCCCTTATCCCAAGATTGTTCATACAAAAATTTGATGGCATCATCGAAGATAGCATGGCGACCTGGGACAGATAGTCCAACTTCATCAATTAGTTGGAATATTTGATGTTTCGTCATATGTCACACCCCACTCCGGGCTCTCGTCACCCTGGGGCCGGCATGACGTCGGCATGACATCACCTAACCGAATAGACAACCACAATAAAAAAAAAAAAAAAAGATAATACATAGACAAATGATATGTACAACATATACATAATTCCTATTGATAGGGACACACTGTCCGAACTATAAGGATAACCAAAATTCGAATCCCATGAATCTCACTTAGATTCATCTTTGACACCCCTCCTCGAAATCCCTCTCTAATGACTCCATCGCATGACCCGCATAACTCTATCTAGCGCCAGTAGGGGACCAACCGACTCCTAACTGTTATACCTGCGAGTGTATTGCCTTCTTAGTAAAAATATTTTGGGATAATAAATCATTCTACAACATCTAAATGGATCAAGCGTAGGTATGTAAACAACGTGTAACTAGTAAAAATTTCTCTATAATATAAGTAGTGGAAATAAACCCACAAGTATAAGTTTTATCCAAATCCACCAAATATAAAACCATACTAATCACCAGGGTAAATAATAAATTACTCAATGTAAGTAAAACATCACATCTCAAACACACACACACACTGGCCAGCCCTAGTGATCGTTTTAACCTCACGATCGGGAGTTTACAACGGTATTGTACCATCCGTAGGATATGCTTTCCTACGAACACCTATCACTCCGCCGAAGCGGATAATTACTGTGCAGTATAAACGTCTAACATCACTCTGCCGAAGCAGATAAACATCACTCCGCCGAAGCGGATAACATCACTCCGCCGAAGCGGATAAATACTATGGCCTCATCAAATCAAATACAGCATCATCAAAACGCAACTCAATAAAAATCATCTACTCAACATCGTCCAATTACCACGTCTATCTCTTTTCTCAAAATCAACTTTTAAATCCCAAAAATCATATATCACACTTCCATTTAAAGAAAACGTCTGATTTTATTAAAACCACTTTTTCACCCTTTATTATTTTATTATTATTTTTAGAAAACCAGGCATTTCTGGAAAACTAGATGTTTCCTATTTTCTTTTAAAAACACCGTCTGATTTCACCAAATTCAACAAAAATTTATTTTCAACTTCATTTCGAAAACCACCGAAATCTTCCGGAAATCCAGTTTACCAACTCACCCACCTCCTGCTTGATCCATATAATTTATAAAATAGTATGGTTTAAGTAAACCAACCTTTCATCATATATACATACAAAAGTAATTTAACAAGAAGACAGTACACTCACCTCGTTATCCGTTTTCCAAAACCCTCACCGACCACACTTTATCGGGACACCGATGCCTGCGAATCTAACAATGACAGAGCCTAAATTAATATCTTATCTAAAACACCCGAAACATGCAGTACAGACCTTATCTTCCGAATCGTTACTATTTTACGTACCACGTAACTAAAATAAATTAATCGTTACGAAATTATTAAAATTTTTGGATGTGTAACGCTAAATAAAATTTAATTTAATGAAAATTAACAATCGGTTGAAATTTCACCTGTTTCCGAATCATTTGGCGACCCCGAGATGAGTTTTTGATTTTCAGTGGGGCTGTCCGTGCAATTTTTCTTTTCTCCTTTTTTTTTTTTTTTTTTTTTCTTTTCCCCCCCTTTTTTTTTTCTTCTTTTTCTTCTGTTTTTTTTTTTTTTTCCTTTTCTGTTCACTGAACAGTTCCCAGCCATCCCTTTCTCTCTTCCGTCTCCGTTTCTGACGTGGGTTCCCGCCGATACACCCTCACCGCCGATCAACCCACCACCACCGAGCTGATCCGTAGCACCCACGCCTGGTCAAATACCCCCATGCACCTCATCCGACTGAACACGTATCCACCCAGGTTCGCCGTGAACAGTAACACTGTTGCCGACAAGTTCCCCCGCCGATCAATGCTCTGATCACACCCACACACTCACGATGGACGAATGAGCAGCACCCCCATCCGAAACACTCACCGCCGGACGACTCCCGTATCTCCAACGACCATGAACGGAAAGCAGGGCACCCACACAGTCACTCACCTATCGGCCGACCGAATGCTCCCACTCCCCGGACGAACGACGACGTACACCGGCAACGGCCCTACGCACAGGAAATTCGCCGGACAGTGTGCCCACTCTGCCGACGCTCCGATCTTCTCTCTCCCTCCTCTGTTTCCGATTTTTCCTTGATGATTTTTCCTTTTTCAGATTTGGTTTGATATGTTTTATCATTACCCATGCATGAAAGTATATATATTGCATGAAATCGGTGGGTTCAGTGCATCCGAGAGTGCCACGTCGCCGCTTGCTCTATTCCCTGCCGGCCGGTTGTCTCCGATCACGCTTATATATATATACATATAATAAAAATCCCTTTTTTTATTTTTTTTTATTTTTTATTTATTTACCCTTTCCTCCCCCCAACTTCCTTTAAGTCTTAATTTTAATCCATTTCAAAAATTTCTTTCTTTTTTTTTTCCTAAAGTTTTCAAGATTTTCAATTTCACCCCTTTAAATTTCAATTAAAAGTTAAATATCAATTTACCTCCCTAAGTTGGGATTTAACGTTTCTAGATTTTTAATTTAGTCCAAATCTCATCCCGAATTTTCACAATTACTCTAAAATACAACTAAAATGACGTGCGTGTTAATTCAGGGTCTTACATCATACCCCACCGGTTGTAGGTTCTTTGGCTAGTTGCAGGTGTTGGGGAAGATTGGCAATTGACAGATGGAGGTTCATCGACAGGAACATCTGCTGACCTGGAAACAAATTCTGGCTCTCTATACTCTTGTGGGGTAGAAGCCGGAGGTGGTGGAACGGTAACTGAAATTATGCTACACCTACGAACACTCAGAGGCCCGGAGTTATCTTCAGATTCTACAGTCTCTCGGATAGCAGGTTGAACTGGTTGGTTGATCTTTGGGTGAGCAGGGACCTTAGCAGAACGGCAAGTCGCCGAAATAGCAGTAGCAGCAGAAGCACGATGGGATGATGATTGCCTAGTCTTTTTAGCGAGCTTCTTAGCGGGTCTTTTTCTATTCTTCGTTCCAAGTTCTAGCTCGGTCAATTCATTAAAGCGAGATCGATCCATTTCAGGCTTGTTAAATGGACGATGAGTTAGCTCATTGTAAGAACGCTCTGCCGGGACAAGCAACCTCCTCAACTCTTGTTCAATTCTGGTTGTGGGGCCAAGACTTTGGCAAGTTCTATCACCTACATCAGAAATCCCAGAAGAGATATTAACATCACTCAGACAGAATTTCAAAAAGAAAATAGACTGTTAAGTGAATAACGGAAAAAATTACTTGGGGTATTGAAGCGCCTAGGCACAACTGAGGCCTACCCCATTTCATCAGGAAAGAACTCCCAATCACCAAAGAAAGAAAGGGACCATTGTTGCCAATCCCTTACTGTAACTAGAAGCTTGGTGAGAAATGAAAACTTTTTGGGAAAAAATAATAATACCTTTCGCTATTGGTGAGGAATTTGAGGTGTCCTATACTCCTAATTGTATCAACGGAGAGAGATGTCTTATTTGTTCTAGCCAGGGCAATGGATCCCATGATTTGGTGAAAACTATTTGGGGTTAACTGAGCAGGAGTAATTTCTAATTGGCGAAAGAGGTTACGAAGGAATGGAGGAAAGGGACGAGTGAGTCTGTACTCGAACATCCATAAAGAGAAGCATATTTCATCTTCCTTAGCATCGTAAAGGCGTTCATTCTCAGATAGAACCCTAATCGACACAGACGTGGCAATGGTATATTGTTCCCTAAATGGTGAAAGTCATTCCTATGGAAACTTGTTCCCACTGTGATCCCCCATGTTTTCTGAGAGATTGGAGGGTTGAGCAGCCTGAGCCGTTGTCGTCTATTCCACTATGGGATTCGACTACGAACTAGCCTCAACAGAACTATTCGATTGACTCAATGACATTTTGCAGCAGAGTAAGCAGTAATCAAAAACAAAAAGTATGAAGGGGAAATACGCAACTGAAGGATCAAAGGAAAATGAGAACTTACGCGAAATAGGAGTGATCTTTCATCTCTTTTCTCTTGAATCGCCTCGAAATTCAAGAGGGTAAATGATTTGGAAAAACTCTCGCTCATAACTAACATATGTGTGCAGCCTTAAACGGGTCGGATCAAGTCTGAAATCTAATTCAGGACAAACAAACCCAATGGGTTATCTAGGTCGAAGAATGATAAGCCCAACTGGGTACTAACTTTGACAGCCTTCTATGCAAGACTAATGGATTCATAAAGAGGCCTATATTTGGGCATATCCAAGCCTACGATGTTCAGGACCAAAGAACGAACGGGTCAATCTATAGTGAACGTCTCCTCTATACTTGAAGAGCGAGATGAGCCAGATTGATTGCAACGACGCATGTATAATGGGGACCGTTACAGAGATCTTTCCCAAAATCATGGAGATATTGGTTATCTTCCAAGCTATTAGGAACGTATTACGTAACGGGCAACCTCTCTAATGAAAATGGCAGAATATCTCCAAACCTATATAAAAAGGTATGTATCACTGGTAATGTTTTACGATTCAATCTGTGTATGATCTCCTCTATTACTAGATTAACTTATTCTCACGTCAGAGGTTCTTTGACTGACACCACACCGGTGTCCCCCTTGAGAACTCATAGTTTTACAGGTTACAGAGGAAGTCAAAGATATTTTTCAGCACGTGTGGAGTTGTTACACATGTTGAGGATTTCTGGTAACATCAGGATCAACAAAAACTTTGAAAAGATATAAAAATAGTGGAAAAAACATGTTTCGGTCAATCGATAGGAATTTCGATCTACTGCCAAATAAAGGTCCTAGAGATTGTAATTTGATTGACTGCAAAATACAGGTCCCAGAGAAATTGTGATTTGAGATAATTCGATTGATTGACAAACTAAAGGGAAAATACAGAGAGCAAATCGGCTGACTGACTAAGAATTTTGATCAACCAAATCATCTCGAAAACGGCTAGAAATTCGAACATTAAGCCTAAACGGTCGATTGATAAGGAAATTGGTCGACTGATCTTCTTTGATTTTTAAATTTGGCCTACATGTTTTCCAAAAATTTGCCAACCATTTTCAGCATTGAATGTTAGAAAATCATATTTTATTGGCTAAACATAGTTTTCCAAATATATCATATTTTGAAGATCTTATTATTTGCTCCATATATTTTCGAATTTTGTGATTTTATGAGGAAAATTTATTTTTATCCTTTTTAGGTTTAGATCAAATTATTTTTAGGACTAAATTGAATATTTTAAAAGTTGTATTTTTTGTCAAATATGACTATTATAAATAAAATTTATATATGGGATCTATATGTACTATTTTTGGATATACCTTTGAAAAACTAGCCGTTATATGCTATCTTTAATTACCCTTTAAATTAACATACGAATTTCAGATTTAATTATCAAGAATCATAAGCAGACATCTGATTTTAAAAGAGAGAAAAAGTGATTTTTCTTAAAAATACTTTTGAGGTTATATTTTGCGAGTATTGTTGATCGAAAAAAAGACGTTATTTGCAAAAAATCAAGTTGACTATGCATCTATCTTTATCAATATTGTTGAACTTAATATTTTGATGGACAATTAAACATTGATGTTTTATGGAATTCATGTTCTTATTGAGTAATTTCAGATTTAAATTCCATAAGTTGAGATGAGAAAAATAAATTGTTGAAAAAAAATGATCGTTGAAGAATTCATGACAGGTGCAAGATGAAGGCAATGAAGATTTTCAGAGTTTTGAAAACGTTGAAGACAATTTAGGTGAAAATAACTCATTACCTTTATGCTCTTAACACAACTCGAATTAGGATCACACACGACACTTTAAAATGAATATATCTTACATATGTCTTAATCAGAATCAGAAGTGATAAATTCAAGATTATAAATGGGTTTTATAAAGTGTTAAAGGATAAAACTATTTTTGGTTAAGGGTCTAATTAAAAAAATGGGTTTAACACTTAAAATGATGTGTGTTCGGGTCAATTCGGTCAACCAACAAAAGTGGTCGGTCGACTAACCAAAACAACAGCTTAAGGAAACTAAATGAGTGACCTATTGGGGAAATCAATCAACAGACGGATAAGTTGGTCGACTAACCATTCCAGTAGTCGAAATAAGGAAAAATGGAAAACCTACTAGAAAGATCGGTCAACCGAAAGGGTGGTCGGTCAATCGACTGTAGGCTTGGCAATGGCCACAATATTGACTGTTGGAGAGGGCAGCTAACCTGCAGTGTGCTCGATCAACCGATGGTCCCCAATCAACTTGTTGACTGTCTCGGTTTTTGAGTTAAATCTCCTCGTTTTTTACGATTTTAAATGAGTTTTTTTAAGGGGGAATGTTTTACTTATACATATCATATTTTATTTATAATCTATTTATTTGGTCCATATATTTAATTATTCTTATAATGTAATTGATAAAACTATTTCATATTCTCAAGGATTTTGAATTGAAAAAATTTTGGGGACCAAATTGAGTTTTTTAAAAAGTATTTTTAAATGACACATATTTATTTTGAAAGTATATGATATATGGGATATCAAAGGGTCACTTAAAATCTTGAAATTTAGAAACTAACCGTTGGAGGTCTAGTTAAAGGTCTATATATACAGACCTGCATTTTTCAAATTGATGAATCAAGAACATTCAGTTGTTGGTAATTATAAGAGAGATTTTTTTGCTGAAATTTATAAGTTTATTGAAAGAGTTCTTGATCGAAGCGCTAAAAGTTTTGGTCACCGGTTTGTGTTCGTCACTCAGTTATCGTAATCGTTTTCAATGAATTCCAGTGAGATCTTTTCAAGTTAGTTATTTTGCTTTCTTAGATTATTTTCTTAATTACTTGGATTAATTGTTTTGAGAAAAATCGTTTTCAAATATAATATTGTGAAAAATCTTTTTAAACGGTTTTTATTTGTGAAATCTAATTATTTGCTATTTTGTGTGTTAAATTGTTTATATCGGATTTGTGCCTTACAATAGAATCTATCACGTAGTATTTCGGGACATTAATTGAGCATAATTGTATTAAGGTGGCAAAAGCTTTTTGTGAGAATAAACTTGTGATTTTTTGTATTTGTGAGTTTGAGTGGATCAGACACATTTGGGACGGTGTCTAATCAGGGTAGTGGGGTTAATGTTTAACCTGAAAAAAAAAATTAGGGTTTGATTTTTAGCCTGAGAAAAAGATTAGGGTTTGATCTTTAACATGCGAAAAAGATTAAATTAATCTTTAGCTTTTTAAAAGATTAGGTTCTAATTCTTCCTGTAATAGAATTAGAGTGAGAGAAGGTTTTTCCTAAACCTGTGAAAAGGATAATTGTAATAGTGTGAGAGTGTGATAAATTGATTCTGAACTTATGAAAAGAATCAGTGTTGTAAAAATTGATTATGAACCTATAAAAAGAATCTTTGTGTGTTGCGTTGTTACTTTTCTGTTTGTTTGGGTGTGCACTTAGTTAAACATATTTTCGCTACTTAACAAGATAACAATCAATTAAGGAAATTGATATGTTGTGTTTGAATTTATCGATTAAATTTTTGTAACTACCCAATTTACTCCCCTCTTAGGTAGATCTTTAGGCCAACAAATATTTTTCCTAAGGAAATCTCACCGAGTTCTCTCTAATTATATTTGTGTCCTCAATATTGTTCTAATTTAATTGATATGCATATTTCTATTTTTGAGCCAGTTAAAATCGGTGATACTAATTGTTTTTGCTAGATTTATTGAAAATCTATTTAAACGATTTTATTTTTTTTTAAATCTGGTTTCAAATTATTTTTGAGCAGATGATATATTCCAAATTTAGTAGTTTCTCACATTTTGCATATGCACTTCTATTATTAGTCTCGGGACATTAATCGAGATTATTATGAATTAAGTTGATAAAAGCACTTGTGACAAACATAATATTGTTGTAGCTTAAACTTAAAGGTAAGTGATCTAAGTAAGAGTGTTGATTAGGTATTAAAGACCTTATCTAATTAGGGTGTAAATGCATGATTCTTACATGGGAAAAGAAAGTGTTAAGTGTTTGATTCTTACATGGAAAAATGATCATGATTTGTTAATGGATTCGAATTTCCTGCAAGAGTTCAGAGGAGTGAACCTAGACAAAAGTAGCTTGCAAAACAACTATAAATTTCTGTTAATTTCTTTATCCCTAAACACTTTGTGCATACACACTTAGTAATGCACATTTCCACATATTAACAAAGATAAAAATCAGTTAGGATAATTGAATTTGTTTTTTAAGTTTTAACTACCCAATTCAACCCCTTTTAAGTAGATCTTTTCAATTAATTCTAAAAAATAAAAATAAAAATTGAAAATAGTTGAAAAATAGGCTAAAAACTGAAAATCTACAAAAACTAGTTGATCGATACCCAAAATCGGTCAACTGATCTAGCCAGTAGCCATAAAGGAATAGAAAACAACCTCAACCGATCGTTCATTGCCCATAAACGATCAAACGATTTGGCCAGTAGCCCTAAAAGAATAAGAACCAGCCTAAACTGGTGACCAATAGGAATAATCGGCCAACCGATTGCGACATTAGGATTTGAGCAAAATAATTTTTATCCAATTGGTCAACCCACCATCAGTGTTAGTCGATTGACTACACTAATAGGTTGTCTAGAACAACCAACCAAGAACATTGGTCAACCGATTGTGAAAAATGGTCTACCGATTGTCGAGGCTGATTCAATACACTGATTAAAAAACACAAATTTGAGTTTGAATTGAATCAATTACTTCGAATTAAGAGATAAGATTAATGGAAAAATCGTTGAATATAAAGTTTCGGTTTTTAAGTCCTAAAATATCCATCACCAACACAGAGATGAGAACTTCGTTAGCAGTTCTGCATCCTTAGCTTCATAACGTTTTCTCTTTGCAGCCTGAAAGGTCGCCATTTCCTTCAAAACATCATATATAGCACCCGCAGCATTTGGAATATACCTGTAATAAATAAAAAGTTGATTAGATTCGATACGACGGGCACAAATATCACTTCTTTTAGCACATGACCCAACTAGAAAATTAGTGTTTGGTTAGTGTTAAAGTTCTTCCTTTTTTCCTTTTCCTGTTTTGAGAAAACTTGAAAGAGAAACAGAAAAGCGAAATAACAACGGTTTCTTTTTTGTTCTCAGATCTTTAAAACATTTTTTTTTTGAGACAGAACAAAAACATAATTTATTTGTTTCCATTTTTCTGTTTTTGTTCCAAGATTTTTAGGAACAAAAACACAAACACACAAAAAAAAAAAAACTAAGAACATATTTTATTTGTTTCCATTTTTCAGTTTTTGTTCCAAGATTTTTAGGAACAAAAACACAAATGCGCGCGCAAAAGAAAAAAAAAAAAAGCCTAACTAACAAACACATGGCAATTGTTGAATTTACTTGCTCAAATTTCGCTTTTGTTCCTGCTGATCGCGAGCCTGAAATTTCTTCACTATTTTGGATTTCAACTGGACATGGATACAATATGCTATTGGTTTACCAAGAATTTGGTGACATTTGTTTAGTGTTTTTGTTTCTGTTTTTCGTTGCTGAACAAATTTCTGGAAACTGAACATAGAAGGATTTTTTTTTTCCCAGATTTCTTTTTCCGTTCCAAGTTTTCTGGGAACAGAAACAGTACACGAATTAATAAGCATGGTTTACACGAATAGATTCTACTTAATGCACTACTTGTGACAATATTATCACTGCTTATCTACAAGTCGGAATATTATCAATATATAGAAAATGCATGGCATACCAATTAAGTATTGCACATATGAATCATTCTTGGCATACCTTTCCATCACTACTTCCCACGGCCATGACGTAACCTTTAACTCCATCAAACTCTATCGCTGTGACTTCCTGTAATCCATGAATACTATTTGAGAGAACTCGAAGTTAAAGAAAAATTATATGGATAGTGTTCGCCAAGGGGAGAACATAAAGATCTTTCCTTCCCATTTTATAACTTGTTAAAAAGCGCAGATTCGGCCCAATCGGATCAAAATCTGAAGTCTATTGCCTCACTCCAATCAGATCCAAATCTGCAGTCTGAATGTCTATTGCAACCAAATTCGGCCTCCACCGAAGTCCTTCCTCACCCTCATTCTTTCTCTCCTTATTTTCTTCTTCTTCTTTTTACCGTTCATTCTTTTTTGACCAGCGAAACATAAAATTGACATATTTGTCCATTTATCAATTCTTTTACCTTAAGCATTATATATATTGTGAGTGATACTAAACAAAATAAGAATTCATATAAATAAAGTAAATTTATTTATTTTTTTCGATGTAATAAACTAATTTGTTATTAAAATTTATAAAAAGATTAAATAGGTTGTGGTTTTGTCCATGTGAATATTGACTAGTGTGTTAAATCTAAATGCATTCATGAAGCCAACATCGACTCGACGGAATCAAATGATTTACAATGACAGCAGATAATCCACATGTATCATGTTCTCTAAGGGTACGTTTGGTTGGAAGGATGGAAAAGAGAAAGAAAAAAAAATAAGAAGATAATATTTTTACGTATTGTAAAAGGAAAATTATTTTCCCTACTGTTTTGGTAATGAAAGAAAAACAAAAGGAGGCAAAATAATTCACTTTAATGTAATTTACTATTTTAGCCTCATATATTATAAAATAAATAAAAAATTATATTATGAAGGGTATAATTGTAATTTTACTCTCTCCTTGAAAAATTATCCCTCACTTTCCTTCATTTTCCTCCCAAATTTGTGTGGAAAAAAATTGTTTTGAAAATTGTACATTTTCCTCCCTATTTTCTTTTTCCTCCATACCAAACAATTTTATTTTTTTTCATCCTATTTTCTTTTTCATTTTCTTATCCATCCTTTTCCATCCAAACAAACGCACCCTAATACCCTAATACCTATTGACTTCTGCAAACTAATTCAGGAGATCACTTTCAAGTGGCAACAAACTTCCCAATTCAAATAGGCCGCATTCTAATATAATGGACGAAGAGAGAGAAGGACAACCTGGTCCATGTCACCAGCAGGAGAGAGAACATTTATCCTACCAACTGAAGATCTTGTTCTCATGTCAAAGCATTCGACAGCACCATCTTCACCACCACAAGCAAACAATCCATGAACCTTGCTGAATTACACAAGACAAATGTCTAAGATAACAATATAAGCAAAATCTTCTCCAGTAATCAAGAAATTTCAAATAACTAAATAAGAAGAGATGAGCAGGATGTCACGAACCGCTTACTGTCAAGGTGGTCAGAAGGAACAAGCATGTTGGTTGAAGGATTTTACCGCTTATATGCGGCTCCCTGTTAGGCGGGCGTCAACACAAACAGGCGTCGCTTGACTCAAGATATGCCGACCCAATTAAGTTCAGAGATTATGTGGCTGGTCAAGGACCTGACAAAAGAAGAGGGGTTTGGCCTCCTATGTACAAATTGGTCGGGAGTTGGAGCCACTTTCTTGATGAGCCCAAGGCAGGGTAAAACCAGTCAGCATATATCATACGAGAAGGCAAGTTTACCCTGGCTCAGAAAAAGCGTCGGGGTGCTGCATGGGCAGATGCTGATGCGAAAATGTGAGCCCGTGACAAGAAGCTACACTAACCTTCTAGAGACAACATTCATTGAGCTTCTAATTCTTCATTTTCCCCAATCCATGGCTCAGCTCAATTAATAAGCGTGATCTTTGAACATTATTGTAGTAGTGGATCCTCCAATTTCAGGTAACCAAATGACAATTAAAATCATAGAAATTAGAGTGCCAAACACGGCTGTGTTGCCGTTTTTCCCAGATTCACACTAAACAAACACCGCCTTGCTGTTTGCGTTTTGTTCCCAGAGTTTTCAGAATAGTTGAACAGATTCTCAGAACATAATGAAAACAAATTCAGTTACCTATTTTGTTACCAAAAAAAATTGTTCTAAATTGTGAGAACAAAATATAACAGAAACAAAGTCAGTTTCGTTCATGCAGCCATCAAAATCAGTTTTTGTTATGTTACTAAATTTTAGAATGAATCGGGAACAAAACAGAATTGTTTCATATTGCTTTCTCAAAAATATTGTTGGTCCAAGTCTACCCAAGAAGGGGGTGAATTGAGTGCAAATAACTTGATCATTTTCTCTCTTTTAAGTTTACTCTTTAAAACACACTTAGTCAAATAAGCAACAAACTCTAAGTGTTAAGGAGGTGCAGCGGAGTATATAAAGCAATATAAATACAAGCACACAAAAGAGAGATATAGAGACAATGTAGACACAGATATTTATAGTAGTTCGACAAGTCCCTTCCTTGCCTACATCTCCTCACCCGAGCTCATTCGGAGATTTCTAAACCATTATATTTGGATCTTCTTCCCCGGTAAAGACCAAAACGTTACACTCTCACAAGATAAGGTACATTTATATCTTGCTACAGTCTCTCTCACAAGGCAAATTAAGTTTATGTCTTGCTACTCTCTTACAAGATAAAGTACGTTTATAACTTGCTACAATCTCTTATAAAGTAAGCTAGTTTATACTTTGCTACAATCTCTCACAAGATAAGCTACGTTTATGTCTTGCTATAATTCTCTCACTTAAACCAACACCTTGGTCTATTACAATTCACACCCTCACATGTTGAATTTATCTTTTGCTAGTTTGAACGAGTCTAACTCTCGGAGCTTCTACCAATCACCGACAATTCAATACATCCTATATTGACTCTCTACGTGCTTGTAGAAGTGCGTGTACAAATAAGATGACAAGTAATAGCACGTACACAAATAATCACGCATCATAGGTATATTTGATGCAGTTCACATGATACAAAAAAGACAATCAAATTAAGCTCAATGTATCACAAGTATGATTCCTTTTCAATTGAAGCTAAAACAAATTTCAGGATAGTAATATGCTCTTCAAAAGTTCAATCAAATTGCCAAATTTGCTCACCTTTTGTTCGACTAGTATGTGGGAGATTTAAGATCTCGATGTGTAACTTAATCTTTCCTACGATGCAAGTTCTTCCCTTATCCAATATATCAAATCTGACGAATTAGTGATATATGTAGAAAACACCTTTTGATTCTCTTTGAAAAGCTCTTTTGGTTTTCTCGAAAACAAAGGATTTCACTTGTATGTGAAAGTTCTCTTATAAAGCACAATATGAAATTCCAATTTTGTTTACCACGATTTGAGCAGTTAAAAATTTACACAACCTAAAGTAAAGATTTAAGCCAGTTAAGCAAGTCTAGATGTATGTATATCTGCAAGTAGTTAACACCGAGATAATTAAGCTCAAGAAACAATACACAAATAATGTGGAACGAACTCACCGCTATGGACTTGAATGTATATGATGCATATAGTACTGGAATAAAATGACCTCGGCTTGATTCCTATAAGAATTCACCAATTTTATATGAAACAACCTCTTGTAACACCTCACTTTGGTTACTCTCACAAATTCGTACTCTTAGTGCTATATGAACACTACTTAACTCATAGCTCTAAGAGAGTTTTACACAAGAATGTACAAGGTGTATTGAATTAGATGAATTTTTCGTGTTTTATCTCTTGTAAAACATGGGTATTCTAAACACCCGTTTATAGGTCTTAGATCAAAGCAATTGAGCATGTTTTTTTGGAATGAATCCGTTGTAGTTAATTAAATGAACATTAGACACAATCAATATGATGATATCTCAATCTCAAAACGTTTCAATTCATCCAATTTGAGCAATTTACCGTTGGGAGACTAGTAGTAAGGAAAAAGGCTATATTTTAGGGCATGAAAAATGGAAACTTTATATTCAACGATTTGCTTGTTGATCTTGTTTCTTGATTCGAAATAATTGATTCAATTCAAAGAGAAAAGGTTTACTTAACATTCTAAGCACATTTGAATCAATTTAGGTCACGTTTGGTTAGTGTTCCCATTTTTTTCAACCCAACTGGGATGGGTTGAGTTGAGAATTTTGTTTTTTACTGGGAACAGAATTGCGTTTAGTAACGACAATTTTTTTTTTTTTGCGTTGGGAACAGAATCACGTTTGGTAGCAATATTATCCTAGAATTATTTCCTCACAATTGTTTTTTTTTAATTTCTTTTTTTTTTTCATTTTCTTTTTCATCTTTTCTCTTCCTTCGTCTTCATCTTCATCGTCACCGAACAACCTCCATTTTTCGAATTCCACAGAGATTTTCACGAACGAACAACGAAATTAAAATCGATTTCGTCAACGAGCAATGAAATCAAAATCGATTTCGTGAACGAACAACGATTTCGATTTCATGAACGAATAACGATTTCGTGAACGAACAACGAAATCGATTTTGAGAATGAACGAGCAACCAAACTCTAAAGAATGAACGAAATCAAAACATGTTCAATTTCAGTAACGAACGAAATCAAAACCCTAAATGGCGAGGACGTTGACAGCGACGAGTTCGGCGAAGACGATAGCGAGGACGGTGATAAAGATTGCGAGGAGGAACAAGCGGCGAAGACGATTGAGAGGAGGAGGAACAAGCAGCGAAGGAAAGAATTTGGCAATTTCGAGGAAGACGACGACGAAGACGATGGCGATGTTGACGAACAGAGAGGAGGAGGTGGACGGCGAAAACGGTTTTGCGAAGACGTAAGAACGATGGCGAAAGGAATTTCAACAATGACGAAGAAGACGATAGAAATGGGAGAGGGAAAAAAGAAAAATAAAACTTTCATTAATTTCAGCTTAACAAAAGTAGAATAGACTCACTGATAAATCAATTAATTCCGAGCGTGTCCCTAAAGATGGGTTGAGTTTTTTGGGCAAAAAAAAAACATAATTTTTTTTTGTTTCTCATTTCTTTAGGATTTTGAGAATCAATTCTCATTTTTTGGGTTGGGTTGAGTTGAGTTTTGTGTTTGCCAAACGCGTTCCCAAAAATTAATCCCATAATTTTTTGGTTGAGTTGAGCTGGGTTGGGTTGGAAACACTAGCCAAACGGGGAGTTCGTGTTCAATTCAAGCTCAAATTCGTGTTTTTACTCCACGTATTCAATTAGCCCCGACAATCGATTAACCAGTTTGGATAATCGGATGACTGATGTTCTTGGTTGGCTATTCTGAGAAACCTATTGGTATAATCAGTTGACTGACTAAGGTGATCGGTTGACCGGTTGCCCAGCTGCAATATAGATCTTAACCTACTACCGTAATTGGTTTACCAGAAATGCCTATCGGTCGAACGGTAATATATGTCATTGGGCCTTGGCCCACGTCAAACCCTAGTCTCACTAGGAAAACCAAACCATAACCCTACGAGGGTTATCCTAGTCTCCTCCTATATATAAACTCTCTATATATTTCTGTAATTATATCTTTCTCATGTATCAATACAATTCCCTCATGTTTTCTCAATATTCCTACCTCTTAGTTATTCTAACGTGGTATCAAGACGCTACTTTCTAATCCTTATAGGCTACTGGCTAAATCGGTTGACCGATGCACGTGATTAGGACCGGTTTTTACAAGATTTCAATTTTGGTCAATTTTTCAATTAACTCTTATTCGTTCTTAATCCTTATTGACTTAAATTCAATTATACACATCTACAAACACACAAAAATTACAGTAATAATAGACCACGTAAGAATGCAAGTATGATTTATGTTTGTCCTAGTAGAGTCAATGTGCATTGAACTAGAGGGAAAAAATTATTACCTTATCTTCCGATATACAATGAGGTTCGTTTTAACCCTCCAAAGCCTTTGAATCTTTGTCTTGATTTTCTTTGGCTTGTATCTTCAATTTTGGTCATCAAATCTTCA
Organism: Eucommia ulmoides; assembly: GCA_016647705.1. Classification (NCBI taxonomy): domain Eukaryota; kingdom Viridiplantae; phylum Streptophyta; class Magnoliopsida; order Garryales; family Eucommiaceae; genus Eucommia; species Eucommia ulmoides. The sequence goes on along the minus strand of CM028338.1, from coordinate 27,412,016 downwards.
ATCTTCTCAAGCTTCCGATCTTTGATCGTCTCTTCTTCAGCTTTTGGATATGTTTCTTCATTATCTTCCGTGGTGTTGTTTCTCTAATTCAATATTTCTAGTTCTAACACACTTAACATATACATTAAATACAAAAGCACAAATATCTGTTACCATCAAAATCTTAATCTCACAGGTTCACACCCTTGGAGTCAATAAGCATGTGGGTCCAAATTTCTATAACAAAATTCCAGGAACAAAAATCCCTTTCTGGAGCCCCCAGAAGGCCACTACACACATTTGTAATTTATAAACAGACTAGCGGATAACCCATGCCTAAAGGCACAGACCAAAAACTTAATTTGAAGGAAAAAAATAACTTTCAATTAGAATTGAAATAATTTTAAAATCATATTTTAGAGTAAAAAACAAATTGTATATAAAATAAAAAAATCAACAATGCTAAAAATTGAAATTGAAATAATGAAATAAATAAACCATTAATTTTTTAAAATTTTCTTTTCATCGCCAAATAATTCCAATGAACCGCAATTATACAAAAAATAATAATACATGTACAAATTTAAGAAAAAATGACAAAGCTCAAATTGTTTATACAACATTCTCACTATCTGACTCCTGTTCACATGAATAGAACTATAACCAACAACAATATATAAAACTTAGGTAAAGATTCAAAAAAATGACAAAACACTAAATGTTTGCCAATTTCTCAACTCTCGTTTTTCAAGTGAACACAACAATAACCAACATTTAAAAAAAGAACATAATTTGCTTTGTGTAAGCAACATTCTCAAACACTCCTGTTTTTAAACCAACATAACAATAATTAATAATATAAAGTTACTATTTTTTTTTAAATAAAAGACAACCTTTGTTTATACAACGTTTTCATTCAATTACAACAACTAAAACGCTTATTGCAAACAAATATGTAATGCAAATATAATGTAAAAAATAACCAATAGAACCTAATTTGAAACAAAAATTATGAAAAAAAGATGTGAGAGAACAAAAAGATTGACGTAAAGAGAAATTACCTCTCCAGTTGCAGATATATACCTCCTCGAAGAAAATGGTGTAGGTCTAAAAATCTATTCGAAAATGGGGCTGGAAAAGAACTTGAAGAAAAAAAATAAAAAGAGGGAAAGAAAAATAATCAGGAACTACCTTATCTTGAAGTTGCTCGAAGTTGCTCAGTTTCCTGCATACATGAAGTCAAATTGAAATTATTATAAAAATAACAAACAACAAAAAGGAATAAACCTTCAACTTTGAGGGATCACTACAACTAACATTCAATTTCTCCATATATATAAAAAAAAACCAGCGTAAAAGTTAAATGCTTAAAATATAATCAAAATTGAACAACAATAGAACATCATAAACGAATATATGTGACAAATTTTTCACCAATTAATAAAGAATAACAAAAGTCAGAAACCTCAATGGATGAAAATGACCAAGCTCCTTTTCATAAGCTCAAAATGACGAAAATAAAATCAGATAGCCTAGCATTGTTTTCTATGCATAATACAATGGAAAAATATGTAAAGTTACCTCATAGTGCCAACTCTAAACAACGAAAACATCCAAAGAGTATCCATCTACCGTGGAAAAGGCATGTGCTGCTTGGATATTCAGCCCAACCTTAGCAAGGAAGTCAACTAAAAATTTCACATATAAACGAAGGTCATTAACCACCACTACTTCAATTGTAAAGTATCAACATGAATCTAAACCATTTAAAAAAATAATACACTAAAATTTCGCATATGCACATATTTTTTGTCATGTCGGCATAAGACTAATATGTGCAGGATGAGTAGAAGAACTATACATAGACAATGGAGGGAGAGAAATAAGATAGGACTTGGTCTCAAATTCAGGAATAAGAGTGGACTTGGTCTCAAAATCAATAAGAAAATCAGATTGGAGCATGTACCACAATTGGATTGAAACACCAAAGAGGAGAACAAAATTGAAATCATTTGTGAAGCCTTAAATTAAAAAAAAGAAGATTAATTAGTTGAGATTCAAAAAGCAAATTAATTCATCACCATATTGCAAATATGGAACTGAAAACATAGCTTAACATAGTACAATAATGTTTTTTTACCAGGAATTAAGTGTCGATTTGTTACCTCTACAATAGCAATATGGAAGAGCTCGGTTTCTGCTTGAAATCGCCAAAATTGCTTTGTTGTGACTGTAAAATGTAGAAACTACAAAACCTGAACCTAACATCATATGAAACTCTTGTTTATAAATCCAAAAAAATAAAAAAAAGAGGAATTCAACTAAACTAAGGCTTATATTCAAAAATTCTAAATTCAGATCATATCAAAATTCAAGAAACCATAATCAGTAAAATTCACATGTCCCAACTTGGTAAGCATGTTGCTAGCAAGGTTTAGAGATGTGATTCTTACATCTTCATTGGAGTTTAGTGCTTGAGCAAGGACAACAGCGCCATCATCCTATTTTCACAGAAAGTAAGTCAAATGATACCCAAAAAAAAAAAAGTTCCATTCATTTAGTCTGTCTACTCTCAGATTCCTATTTCTGTTCCCAGAAAAAATTGACTCCAGAAGTGTTCCGTTTGCAATTTAGTAGAAGAAATTTTCGGGCCTAGAACAAAGATTATGCACAGAATGTATGTTTCTGTTGTATGTTTTTCTGTGAATAAAAGCTATCTGCGAACACACAAATCAGAAAAAATCAAGAGATACATATGGAATCCACATTGAATATTCAAAAGATACCAGAGACAGAACACATGTACCGGAAAATAAACATGGACACTTCAATCCACTAGATTAACATCATATCTGGAAAAATAGAACTCAGATATGGATAAAGACATGGCCCAAACTGAAATTGGAATAAAAAATTAAGAAAATGTAATTGCTAATAGGAATTCAAAGAAAGTGAGTAAGTACCAGATCTGCATTCGTCGATGTTAGGGTTCGCGACAGCTGACGTTAGGGTTCACCTTCATCGTCGGCGGCAACGATAGGGTTCAATGGTAGGACAACTGATGTTAGGGTTCGAGACAACCGAGAAACCGAGGTGGAAGAAGTCTGGATGGGCGAAAATCGGATCGAGCTTCTGCGATGAACAATCAACGAAGAAGAGGTGATTTGGTTGTAGCGGCGGCAACAATGGTGGTCCGAATACAGTCGGCGATGGCGCTCCGGCTGGCGACAGTGAAGACGAGTCGACGACTTGAGGTGGGGGTTGCGGTGGTGGCCTTCAAAGAGGAGATATGAGAGGGATGGGAGATGGGAGTGAGACGGACGATAGAGAGAGGGGATTGTAGAGTGGGAGGGAGATTTTGAAATGAGGAAATTAGGGTTAGTTTGTGAGGGACATTAGAGTTAGATTAGTGGGTTAATCTGGCCCGTTCTTTATGGAGGGTATAAAGAGTGGCTGAGATTCGCCTAGAACACTTATGTACGTCCTGTTTTATTATATAGATTTTAGAAACAATAGGGGAAAAACTTCAGAAAGTTCATCGACCATGTAAGGAAAACAGATTGTCATTATCACACTCAGTTGTAGAAACCTCTAAAAGAGTGATTTGTGATCAAACTACAATGGCTAAGTCAATAATTCCTAAAAAATATGGAGGTCAAATATCAAAGAAGCAATACCTAATATATAGGAAGGAGAAGAGGAAGAGGAGCATCTGGAGCAATTCATTTGCGACTGCAGTTGCAACTGAAGTTCCTGCATAGATTGGAACACAATTCTGAAGACACTAGTGGTGCTTGGAAAATAATGTTTTCTGGTGATACTTGGAAAATGGTGTTTTCGGCATACACTGATCTGTGCATAGATCAGCGTATTTCCTATAGCAATCTGCATCAAATTATTACAAATTAGAGTGCCAAAGGATTGAACCGGAACAGAAGCACATTAGAAAAACAGCAATCTTGAAACTGCAAATTGGAGAAACATCAAATTCAAACCGGAACAGAAATCTTGAAACAACAAATTGGAGAAACTAAAAATTTAAACCGGAACAGAAATCTTGAAACTCACCCGTGGGACATAGATCAGTGTATTTCTCCTATTGTTATCCGAAATTTGTGAAAACCAAGCAAAATAAGAACATGAACCATCAAGCCCTAGATTGTTCAATCTCCATTGATGTGAAATTGGAGACGTGAAATAGATGCAGAAAGATAACAAACATAGGGGGGGAAATTGAAGGGAAAACAAACAATTAATTCGAAAAACCCCTAATTCCAACACAAAACTACGCAACCCCTAATTTGGAAAAAAAAAAAAATTAACCTCAGAAAATACCGGAGAGATGGAGGGAGTATAGCTCGAATCACTACTGCTTGTTCTCCTCCGGCATAACCTAATTCTCGAACTGCTTGTTCTACTCTGGCATTCATTTGATCCCTGTTTTCCTCGAACACCCAACTACGTGACAAGTCAAGGGAGGGACGTGAGAATTGAGGGTTGGAGATATGGAAATCTTCGATTGATTTTGGTAAAAGAATGAAAAAGAGAATGAAGAATTGATATGGAAATCTTGGTTGATTTTGGTAGAAGAATGGATGTGGCTTAATCATTATTGTAAATATATGACACGACAAACAAAGTCCAAGCTCAACTCTGAAAGGGGATAGAGTTTTACAGATCAAACGAACATATAATTCGAGACACAATGAGATACATTAATTACTGGTTGCAATAGTTATGATATGCCTAACAGGTGTGTAGCACCGTTCCCTAAAGTGATTTTCATCCCACAACACATTTGCCTACTCTAAAATCTGGGAGATGTTCAGGACTTTATTTTCTGATGATATGATTGGATTATGTCAAACCATCATGCAAGTGGAAGATGTTGAATTTTGGGTCATGGAGCCAAAACAAGGTTGCCCAAGACGAGTTGACCCAGATGAGAACAGCTCAACAACTTAAGAGATAAATTGCGTTTTTAATGGAATCCATTCCCCAACAAACATAGATAGACTTGGAATCTATCATTATAAATACTAGAAACTGAAGCACATGTGATGCTTATGCATAATAGTTATAAGGGACAAGAGAGTCCAAGGCAGGCCTTCTCCCTTTATATAAAGTAATATGGTATAGACTTCCTTGAAAAAGGGGAAAAAAAGGGAAAACATGCAGAAATTTGTGCTACTCCAGACACTGTATTCTAGAGGTCCCCCAAAGGCTCATGTTGTGGTTTGTGGTTGTTTTTCGCATCGTGATCATATCCCAACCTAGAGCAACTTTCTTGAAGGTTTAAAAGCAAGTAAATCACCCTGGATCATCTGAATTTGTCGTAAGTTCGGCAGAGGTAAATATATTAACATATGTGTCATATTTTTCTGTCAAAAATAATAATGAGAAGAAAAAACACTAATAGACATTACAAGTACATGTCAAGTTGGGGATGCAATCGCCTACTAGAAGGATGATGAAGCGGAGAGTCGCAAAGGAGATCAAAACTCAGCAGATAATTGAACAGATAAGTCAAAAGTGCCACCCTTTAGCTCGCCAATATCTCCGTGAATTTTCATAGCGACGAGCAATTTTGATCTTCAAAAGAAGCTTGTAAGCCATCTCCACTTTATTGGAAGACAATAGTTTGTTATTCAATTTGCTACAAATAACCTTGCTAGGGCAAAATCCTTTACTTAATGCTTCCTCCATGACTACAATGGCATTAGCAAGCTGCCCGACGTTGCAAAGTCCATTAATGACATTCTCATACACTTCCAAATCAGAGGAATAACCACTCTTTTGCAAATCCTCCCATATTATCAGCAGCATGCCACATTTTCCAAGTCTAGATAGTCGCATAAGCAACAATTTATATGCACTAAATGATATCCTACATCCATATTGTCTTGCTTTCTTGTAGATCAACAAAGCCGCATGTGGTGGACCGTAGCTACATAGAGTTTCAATAAAAGAAGTTATAGCCCCTGTAGTTGGAGTGATTTCTCTATTTAACATTTCCTCAAACATTTCAACAGCATCCACTACTTTTCGGACTCTTAGAAAAGCGGAAATTATTCGCAAATAAGTATCCATGCTTGGGTCACAATCATTACTCAACATATTCTCATGGTATTTCAAGCATTCATCAAAATCCCCAACGGAAATAAAATTAAATATCATTGCATTGAAAATGCTAGTGTTTAGCCTGCATCCTTTCTCCTTCAAATTCTTAAAGAACTCAACAGCCTCATCAACTTTGCCAGATCTTCCCAAACCCTCTAGGACATAACTATATGCTAAACCATCTGCCTCAAATCCATCCTCTACCATTGCTTTCATTGTGCATTCAATTTTACCGACTTTTCCAAATCTTGACCACCCACCAAGAATAAGATTATAAGTCATTCTATCAAAGGGTACCTTATGTTTCATCCTGCTGAACAATAAATTTGCTGCATGGACATGGGATCGTTGGCATAGACATTGTAAAAGCACCTTCAAGGACTCAGAGTCACATCTCAGTCCGTAAACTTCTGAATGACCAAACATTTGGATAGCTTTGGAAACTCTACCAGCTCGGATGTAGCTATCCATAACTATGAATACAGTTTCATAATTTGTCATTATTTTGTGAAATCTCATGTCATGCAACATTTCTTCCATATATGTGAAGAATTTTCTTCTGCCTAATGCTTTCAGAATAATATTGTATGAATCAATGCCCTTGTCTATTTGAGGCTGTTTAGTCGCCCAATTGAAAAACATAACCATAGCTTTGCCACCTAAATTCCCTCTATTTACTACCCTTGCTACAACATCGACACTTACTTCTACGCCAGTATTTGATAGAGAGCGTTCAATTGCGGCCTGGCCTCGTAGTTTCTGAAGAAAAATGCCTCTCAATTTTTCTTCAGGTGATAAAACAGCATCGACAGGCCTAACTTTTAGTTCCTCAGCAGAAGAAGTCGCCGTCAAGGATTTCTGAATTGAGGAACTATGGCGGATTGGCAAGAGCTCAGAAAGTTGATCCAACGCACGATATTCGTCCATGCTATGTCGATTCTTAACTTGATTCCCTGAATATCCGGCATTGACATCTTTGACATGTAAGTCTAGTGTTGAAAACTGAATTGGTGAAACTGAAGGGCGAAAGCAGAGGGAAAGGTACCTGGGTCGATAGAATCGTGAGAGAGATGCTGTAACCTTTTGAGTTCGGAACGCCATGAAGGGCTCGTCCCGAGATTTAGCGAGTTCATAAATTTTAGGGAATCTTGTTGGGTTGGGAGATCATCACTCAAAAAATGGCTTTCTAAAAATTACGTCATGAGTTAAAAAATCATTGTTATAAGACTCCGCAAATAATAATTTTATAGAATAAAATTTTTTACCAAATATTTCTAAATTTTAGAGAAATTCTCCCAAAATCACATTCCATAAATGCACCATGTTATGAAGTCCTGTAATAATAATTTTTTTACATATGAAATAATATTTAGAAAGTTAATTTTGAAATCTTGAACCCCTCAAAAAGTTTCTCTAAATTTTACACTTCCTTGTTCCAAAGGGCATGATGATAGTTGGTGTGAGTTTTGCCCAAATAGCACACCAAAAGCTATACCCAAAAAAAAAATAAAAATTAGGAGCCCTATTTGTTTAAAAAATATATTTCTAACTCCCATACTTTTTGGACTCATTCCAAAAGTACCATCATGTTTAGTCTTCCTAAATTACTCTTCAATGGCTACAAAATTTTAAAAAATGTCATTTTGGCCAAAAAAAATTTCAAAACTCCTAAAATATATATATATATATTTAGAATTTCACTTGTTTTCAAAATTTTCTTAATTTTTATTTTTTAATAAAAAAATTAATTAATTTTATTTTTCTTAAAAAATAATTTTTTTGGTAAAATATCATAAATACCCTGATTATATTTTGCTTAATTTTATTTCAAATTTAGTTTATTTTTTAAAATATTCTATGAACATTTTAAAATATAAAAAATTAAATATTAAATTCTATTTAAATTAAAAATTCCTTTAAAATAATTCTAAAAATCAACTAAGTGGATATCTACTTAGATATCCATTAAGTAGATATCCACTTAATTATATTTAGTAAATATTCACTTACATTATTTTTCACTTAATTTAATTTTAATTTTAGTTAATTTTATTTTTTTAAATATTCTATGAACATTTTAAAATATAAAGAATTAGAGAAACCAGAAAATAAAAATTCTATTGAATATTAATCTTCAGTTACATTCCATTAGAAAATTACATAAATCCACTTAACCCCTAAGTGGAAATCCACAAAAAAAAATTAAGTAGAAATCTGTTGAAAATTAAGACGATTGACGTCCGTCGTCTTCGCCAATCGTCACACTATCGTGCTCCCTCCATCTTCATTGGTCTTCACGCATGAATTTTTCAACCACATATCAAGAGTTTTTTCTGAATTTCAATCTCCAAAGCTAATTAAAAAAAAAGCATATAAATAATATAATTAAAGAATAAAATTCAAATTAACGGTGATGAGAAAATATTCTAGACGTACAATTTTTTTTTAAAATTCCACTTAAAATTACAGATATCTACTAAAAATCAATAAGTAGATATCCACTAAAAACAATCAGTGGATATTCACTGAATTAAAAAAAAATAACACAAACATTTAAACGATCAATCTAAACAATCTGTGGATATCCACTGAACTAAAAAATAACACAAACATTTGCACACAAAGGATAAAAATGACAAATAAATCAAGAAATCGTTAGAACTTATTTGAATGTAATTGGGCTATCCTAAATAATATCAAAATTCTAATTTCATTTCATTTATCTTCCTTCACGTATCAAGCAACCAAACAGTTGAAACGCATAATTATTCCGTCAATCAAAATTCAAAGCGAAAAAAAAAAAAAAAAAAAACCCTGAAATCGTTCAATTCTCCAGCACTTAAAATTGCACAACTAGCGAATATCTACTAAAAATCAAAAGTGGATATCCACTTAATTAGAAAAGTAATAGCACTAACCATCCATATACACATACCGATACTACTAGCACCAACCATACATACTAACACCAACCATCCCAGCACCAACTGCTTCGGCAAAGTATTTCGCTTGCAAAATCCCAACAAATATGAAATGGTTCTGAACATTAGAAACACCAATTTTCCAAAACAAGAACAGAGAAGAGCAAAAGAAAAAAAGGAGACTACGGTGGCGTTTGTTTAGTGTTTCTGTTCTCATAAGATATGAACAATTCAGTTCATTTAACATAAATTTGTCCTAAAATTTTGGGGGCAAATGCCATTATTTTGTCTCTCACTAATCTGGAAATAGAGACACTAAACAAACCGGGCTCATATCTCTTGAATGGTATTTTTTAATGCATATACTGAATAATAACATCAATCAGTGGATATCCACTTGATTGGCTATTCTGAACAATATCAAAATTCTAATTCATTTTCTGTTCTAAGCAACCAAACAGTTTGAAATGCATCACCATCTCTCAAAATTCAAAGCAAAAAGAAAAAAAAAAACAAAAAAATACTTGTAATTGCTCGTCACCGCTACGCTGTTCGTCGTTTCGTTGCTTAGATCTACTCATATTTGGCTATATTTGAGTAGATCTATTTAGATCTGGCCATATCTGAGTAGATCTACTCAGATCTGGAGACGACAACCACGAACGACAGTGAAGAACGACCGACAAATTGATTTTTGGACGAACAAATGGCGGCCGACAAATCGAAGCTACGAACGGCCGACGATCTGGTTCATCTATCTCACTAGCGCCAAAAGTAGCAGCGGCGACATTGAACAGAGATGAAGCGAGGCGGCGGCGGCAAGGCTTGAGGAAAAAGATGAGGGGAAGGAACGACGAGCAGCAATGGCGACGGCGGCAACAACGAACGGCAGTGACACATTCATTTGAAAGAGAGAGACAAAAGAGTAAGAGTGATGATTGAAGAAGGGAGAGAGAATACCAAACCTCAATTGAAATAGGGTTTGAAATGTGTGGAAGGGTAATTTTGTCATTAAAAAATATAAAAGAGGAGTTTGTGCCAACTTTTTTTTAAAATGGGAGTTATGAACATATTGAATTTTCCACGGGGGTGGTAAAGTTGTCCAACTTAGAAAATGGACCTTTAGAAGAAAATCTAAAAAAAAAAAAAAAACTACTCTAAAGGAGATGTTATTTGGATGTGCTATTTTTTTTATTATTAAAAATTAAAATTACAAATTAATCTAATTGAATTTTGAGATTTTAATTTAACCGTTAAACATTAATTTTTAGTTTCAAACAATAAACACTAACAGAAAAACACAAACATTAATCAATTAAATAGGGAAAAAATAATTAAATATTAATCAATTTAACAGAATAAAATAGAAATGTTAATCAATTAAACGGGGAAAAAATTAAGCATTAATCAATTAAACAAATGTGATAAGCCCTAAACCCAAACCATCCCCTAAGCATAATTAGCCCAAATTATAGTAGCCTAACCTAGCCCACATGCCCAAATCAATAGACTAACCCCGCCCAAATCACTGCCCAAATCGCACAAATCAATGCCAAAATCACACAAATTGCAACAGAATAAAATAGAAATATTAATCAATTAAACGGGGAAAAAATTAAGCATTAATCAATTAAACAAATGTGATAAGACCTAAACCCAAACCATCCCCTAAGCATAATTAGCCCAAATTATAGTAGCCTAACCTAGCCCACATGCCCAAATCAATAGACTAACCCAACCCAAATCACTGCCCAAATCGCACAAATCAATGCCAAAATCGCACAAATTGCAACCCTAATCTCACAAATCGCTCAATATATATATATATATAAAGAGAGAGAGAGAGAGAGAGAGAGAATCGATCTTTGCAACGATGTTGGCTTTTGATGGCGAAGGCGGCAGGTTAGGGCTGCGATGGAGATGGCGAAGGCGATTGGCCTGCTAGCTTGGCGATGGCAACGACAGTGATTCAGATCCCTCTACGATGGAGGCTTGCGATGGTGATGGCGAAGGTAGTGGCAATTCAGATCTGGTTGCGATTTAGACGACGATGGAGTCTTGCGATTTGAGATGGCGATTCTCACAGATCTAGTTCGGTTTTGATTTTCATTTGTTCCTTCATCAATTATATAGACTCTGATTTTTTTTTTCAAATTGGTGCATGTTGCTCTTGAAAGTTTAGACCGTTGGAGTAGCCGTTACTACTCCAACGGTCAAATGGTACACCTTCTGCTTGTGCCAAATATGGCACAAGTAGACCTAGTGTGCCATTTTGGCATACTAGATGGCACAACCATTGGAGCTAATTTTTGGGTTTAAAAAAGCCATATTTGGGATGCCACAGCCCTTGGAGATGCTCTAAGATTGCTATATTTGGAAAAGTGGTTAGAAGAATGGAAAGGAAAAGAGAAACGAAAATAATTGTTTTTATTCTTTGTGAATTTGTTTTGAGTTGTTTACCAAATAATTCCACTTTTTTTTTCTTTCTAAAAACATATGTTTCTCATCTTATTTACACAACACAGACAACTCAGGTTTGGTAACCTCAGGTATTTAAACCCGGGATTACCATCCCCGGGTATTAAAAAACCCAAATTTTGTATACTCGGTGTTGAACACCAAGGATGCGGTTTTTTTTTTTTTTTTTTTTTTTTTTTTTTTTTTTTTTTTTTAAGTTAGACCCAGGGTTCGTAACCCCGGGTACAACTTCGAAATTCAAACAGGGTTACCGTTTGAATTTCTGCTGCAAAGCTGGACCCGGGGTTACAGACCCTGGGTCCTTAGGGGCTATAAATACCCTGGGGTCCGCAACCCCGAGGTAAGCGTGAAAAACTCCATTCGGTAGTTCCTCCTTTCTCCTTCCTCAAAGTTTCTTCATTTTTCTTCCTTTTTCCTCCGATTCCTCCTTCTTTCTTCCTTCCTCTTGGCAATTTGTTCGTCAAGGATTTCACAACTTCTTTCTCTTGCTATAGAGGTAAGTTTATTTTAGTTTTTATTGTTTAATTTATTTGTTAATTTGATTAATATATTTTTTACTTGTTTAATTATTTAATTTGTTAGTTAGTTAGTTAGTTTGTTTTGTTAGTTAGTTAGTTTACTTGTTTAATTTGTTAGTTAGTTAATTTAATTTGTTAATTAATTATTTAATTAAAAAGTGTGCACTTTGACCCCTCAAAATTTGAGCAAATTACATGTGTGGAAAAATATAAATTAAAATATATTGTTTTAAAAAAAAATTGTTAGTTAGTTAGTTTGAGTTTAATTTGTTAATTTAGTTGTTTAATTAAAAATTATTTAATTAAAAAATATGCACTTTGGTCCCTCAAAATTTGAGCAAATTACACATGTGGGAAAATATAAATTATAATATATTTTCTAATAAAAAAATTATTAGTTAGTTAGTTAGTTAGTTAGTTTAATTTGTTAATTTAGTTGTTTAATTAAAAATTATTTAATTAAAAATGTGCACTTTGACCTCTCAAAGTTTGACAAATTACACATGTAGGAAAATATAAATTATAATATATTGTTTTAAAAAAAAAATTGTTAGTTAGTTAGTTTAATTTGTTAATTTAGTTGTTTAATTACAAAATGTGCACTTTGGCCCCTCAAAGTTTGACAAATTACAAATGTGAAAAAATATAAATTAAAATATATTGGTTTAAAAAATATTATTAGTTAGTTTGTTAGTTTAATTTGTTAGTTAGTTTAATTTTTTAATGTGTTTGGAAAAAATATTTTATTATTTTTAAATAAATTTTAATCTTTTAATTAAAATCAAATTAATTGAATCTATCGAGTTGATATTAACTTGACGTGGAATTTATATTTGATTCAGAGTTAAAGTTAATTAAATTATTGAATAAATTAAAAATAAATAAAATGATAAGGATTGAAAATAAATTACTCAAAAATATAAAAATGAACACCGTAAACAATTGGTATATGAACATACTTTTGTGATTGAGTTTTAGTTGACGATAATATTTTCTTGTTTTGTTTTGGCTTGTGAAATGATAACTACTTGAAATGGACAATGTCAAGTCGTTATTGTATTGGGATGATAGAATATTGGAAGGTACCGAGTTCAGAGTTTCTCACAGTACATTATCTGTAAATTATTTGGTTGTCCGTAGAGGAACAACCTTAAACAAATTGATTGAGATGCTACGACTGTGTGTTCTTGAGGATGGGGCTAATGAATATTTGAAATTAAAGTGTAGGATGCCGATGGCTCTTATCGGAGAAAATTTTAAATATACCTAGTTTATCAGGGACGACTTAACATTAGACCAAGTGCTTGGGTTACCTCTTTACATACCCTCACTTCTTGCTTTTGAGGTGTACGTAAAGGTAGAACGAGCATTTGATCACGAACCAATTTTTTTTCCCAAACTGGTCATTTTACCCACTTGATGACTCAAAATTTTAATCAGTATAATACCCAATCTGACAGAAAATTTGTCGGCTATAATATTTTCATGTCGCACCCCCAAGCAGTCCAGTCTAATTATACTGTCCCACCCCTTACATTCCAGAATAAAATCATTCCCATAGTATTCCCATGACTCACCCCCAATTAGTTGAGTCTAATTATATCGTCCCACCCCTAGATTCCAGAACAAAATCATTCTCATTGTATGATTGACCATGATCATGGCACTAGTTCTATTGTTTGATATCACTGTTATTCGCCAAGTTGTCCACCGCAAGACAACACAAGTAATTATGGTGGTGAGTTAAATACAGTTGATAGTCATTACGATGTGTTAGAAGAAGAGTTAGATGTGGATGTTGCGTTGGAGCCAAAGGAGAATTATTGGGATGGAGACAAAGATCTAGATACTAGGCCTAGCGGGCAAGGGAGTCAAAGTCAGCAATTGAAGTTGGATAGGGTTATTCTATTTTTTAATAAGTTGGACTGGGGTGACGACGATGACATGGAGAAATATGAGCTGAAGTTGTGGAAGAATTTCTAGACATCGGAGATGTGCGAATTCCGTACCAGTAGTCTTTAAGGACAAGAAACATGTCCGCGATGTCGTGAAGTATTACCATTCCATGAAAAACAAAGAGTTTTGTATGGGGGAAATGCACAAGAAGGTTTGGTCGGTTAAATGTCTGCATGGATGCGGTTGGATATTGCGGGCGATTATGAAAAAAAAAACCATGGAATGTTTCAAATTATGCAGTACGATGGGCAACACACATGTTTCTATAATTATACGGTTTTAAATTATAAAAATTTGGATTCTGATGTCATTTCAAACTTTATACTTAGATAAGTCAAAGAGGATCCAGAATTGAAGATGGGCGTTATTGTGGCTTCTGTGAAAGAGTCTCAGGGATGCACCATCTCCTACCAAAAAGCTTAGTTGGCTAGATCTAAATCCATCGAGACCTTGTTCAGAGATAAGAACGAATCATATCAAAAGTTACCAAAATTTATGGTCACGTTGCAGCACTACAATCCAGGTACGATTATCGAGTGGAGTACTGTTCTGACTAATATGCTTGGCTACAAGACATTCGACACAGTGTTTTGGGCTTTCAAACCTTCAGTTGACGGATGACGTTATTGTCGGCCTGTTCGTACGTTTGACGGGATCCACTTGTATGGTAAATACGAGGGGAAGATCTTAATCGCCATTGGAATGACGCCGTCCAACAAGTGCTATCCTTTGGCTTTTGCGGTTGTACCGAAGGTGGACTACCATTGCTGGCGATGGTTCATTTACATGCTTAAGCGCCATATTATCAGAGATTGTCCTGAGGTGACATTGATATCCAACCGACATGCAGGTATTATTAGTGCGGTTGACAACTCATGGCTTATTCAATAGAATGAGTCTGTCCGATATCACCGATTTTGTTTGCGGCACCTTTGCAGCAATTTCAACAAGCACATTAAAAATTAGCAACTGAAAGATCTAATTTGGAATGCGGGCGATACGACACAAATTTGGAAATACGATGCAATCATGAAAGAGATAAAAAAATAGATATTTGGGTGCATAGGTGGTTGTCGAGTATTGAAGTTAAGAAATGGACTAGGGTATATGACGATGATAAGCATTGGGGAATGATGACGACCAATTATGCTAAGGTATTTAACAACTGCTTGAAGGGTGCAAGAAATGTTTCAATTACTGCATCTGTAAAGATTATTTTCTACATGATAGTTAAATACTTTGATATTGGTCGACAATAAGCTCTAAAGGACTCAACAGACGGTTACTTATTCGCTAAACACGTCGTTGAAAAAATACAGAAATCTCAGGCCATGTTCAAAACATACGAGATTCAAATATTCAATCAGTAAATTACTATTTATTATTTACTTTTTATTTACGTCAGATATACTATAATTGTTGCCACACATAATTTAATTAAATGTGATTTTTTTTTCTTTTTTTTAGAGAGAATGCAATCAATCATGTCAAAACTAGAAAGACTCTTACTGGGGGCTTTATCGTTCACGCCGTGACTTTAGGGGATAACGCGGATTGCATATGTGGGAAGTATAGAATTTGGCGATATCGATGCTCCCATATGCTTGCGGCCACCAAGTATAATGGCATTGATGCGTTCCGCTATATTACAGCTGAGTACACAGTGACAAATCAATTGATGGAGTAAGAGTTATCGTTTCAGCCGATTATTCATAAGGACTACTAGCCACAAACTAATTTTCCAAACCTTATTCCAGACCATAATAGATTTAGAGTTGTGTAGCGCGGTTGACTAAAATCCACTCGCATTCGAAACGAGATGGATGAGTTGCGAAAAACAATGACAAATTGGTGCAGTTTGTATTCCCAAACTGGACATGATAGGCGGAGGTATCCATCCCGACCCCTCCATACACCCAACTGATCTTGTTGGTTCATTGTAATGAATGTTTATGCTACTTTATTTGTTTCATAGGCCAACTTTATGTATCATAAATTCTATGCACTTGTCACAGACATCTATTCATAATGAATGTTATTTTTTGTTTATAAATGTGATTAAATTTTAATTTCATACTAATAAATTTGACACAAGTGTTTGGGAAAAAAATTCAGTTATGTCTGAGTTTGGGCCAGTAGATCCTTTAGTTCTACACTCACAGTCTGAGTATATGTTCACATTAGTCTGGATAGGATAGGTAAATATTTAAATGATTATAATAATTTTGTTATTTTAGTTTTTTTAAATTTTTTATGTTATTTATTGTATCTTAATTAATGTTTCAGGATAATGGTTCGCTCGACTATCTTGCAGTTGATGCATGGGGATAGAGAGGAGACACCCTCGGTCGAATTATAGAGCTAATAGAATTAGACGGTTTGTACGACTCTTTTAGGCTGTGGCCGAAGCGGTTCGATAGGTGCTTCATAACTGCATTGGTAGAGAGATGGCGTCCGGAGACACGTACTTTCCATCTACCCATTGGGGAGATAACCATCACGCTACATGACGTGACTGTCTTGTTGGGATTGCCCGTGCATGGGTAACCGATTATCGACCCTGAGGATACGCGACTCGTAGCTAGTTGATAAGCATTTTGCCATGATCTCTTTAGAGTGGCACCGCCAGAGGATAGGATAATGAATGGAGGTTTGAAGCTCAATTGGCTACGGAGAACCTTCGATGAAGTTCCTGAGGATGCTGGCAAGGAGTTTATGCATTGCTACACACGTGCGGATTTCTTGAGTCTGCTTGACATGATGTTACTGCCAAATAAAACGTAGAACACGGTGAAGTTAGCCTACCTCCCACTAATCCGTGACTTGACATCTCCCATCAAGTATAGTTGGGAGAGTGAGACACTAGCGGTCCTATACCGCAAGTTATGCAAGGCATCGAAGGGCACAACGAAGGACATATCTGTCCTGGGAGTATTGGGCTTGGGAGCAGTTCCTGAGGCTTCGATCGACCATTGTCCCTCTCCCCGATTATAATAAATCATTCGGGCCACTAGAGATCGGGGACTTTTGGTTCCCAGCCGCTCCTAGGGGTTGCTAGTAAGTAATTAATATTTTTTTTTTTATATTTCATCATCATGTAATGAATATTTATTAATATTTAGTTAAACTTATGGTTTATATTTTTGGTGTATAGGTGGACTGATAGATTGATTTCATCCATATATTTTCAATCTAAATTTGGTAGTTTTTGAGTGTTCAATTAGTGTTTTAATTCATTTTTATTTGTTTTTATTCAAATCTGGTGTTATGGGAGAAACGGTGCAAAATGCGTGAAAGTATTGTAACTTCAAGGCCATTTTTGATCATGATGTGATCCGATTTTGAAAAATCGCAAAACATGGAGGTTGTATATATACATATTATATCGCCATAGGTTTTTTAATCACCTCAATCGGAGTTTGAACGAGAAAGTTACAGCAAAAGTACGAATCAGGCGTTAGCACTGTTTATAGCTCGCTGCAGCGCCCTCCCATCAAAGAGTTTATGCCCTCTGCTCGCTGCAGCGCCGAAGCACCAGCTGGCCACATGTTTTTTTAGATATTTTTAGGATATTTTGGTATTCTATCTGTATCCACTCATTCCTATATAGCCTATAACGTTTTTTGGAGCCTTACAATCATCCAAGTAAGAGGAGATCATCAATTGGAGAAGAGGAAACGAGATCGAAGTGGACTTTACGGAAGTGAAATCATCCACTCTTCATATTTGGCTATTCTCCTTTGTTTCTCTCTTTTATTCTAAACTTTTTTTGGTTGTTTGATTGTGTATATCTCGTTTTTAGTTGAATATTTGGTTATGACCATGTGTAGCTAAACGTTTATTATCTAGGGATTGATGAAGTTCACGAATATTATGTTTGAGTAAATCTTTGTTCTGTTAACGGTTGTTCATCCCTATTCGATTGTGTTTATCATTTTATTAACTCCATAGTATGCTTGATATGATATTGTGGTTGATTTGAGAATACGGGGTTTGACACTCGGGAGAGGTAACCTTGGATTCGGACTAGGGTTAAACACAACACAAAGTTCTAATGTTTTGGGAGATTATTAGAACGTGTGCAATCCGTGAGGTTGGGGCAAGACGCATGTAATCGTTTAGATACTAGATAGAGATATCGGTGTTGAAGTGGTTGCATATTCACTCACTTTACACTCGGGAGAGATAGTGAGTGAGTGTTAGACACCTAGATTGTTGAATAGATTGATAATCATTAATGTAAATTAGACTAAATCAAGCACGTTTAAGTGAACGAAGTTAATCCCTAGATAATCCATTCTAATATAATTTATTCCAAGTATTTTAGTTTAATTTTATATTTTTGCAAAAAACCAAAATTGGATCGCTTAAATAAAGTTAGGTTACGATAATCGCGGTACTTAGCGACGATCTAAACCAATTATTGTGGATACAACAACCCTACTTTTCCTATACTATTAAAACTTGACCTCGTGCACTTGCTAGTAATTCAAAGCGCATAAAATATCGCAACATGGACCCTTGAATTCAATTAGGAAAACATGCAATAGTCGTTCAGGGACGACGTGGATGCCACTCGGGGGATGATGCAACAGTCGTTCAAGGATTTTGGATATATTACACAGGTTCATGAGGAGGCTGAGGAATCTCCTATTGCTTAACGTCAAGGGCGGAAGAATGTATAGGGGTTGCGATATACAGTTAGTTATATAATTGATAGTTTAACTATAAGAATGTAAATACCTTTTTTTTTTTTTCAAGAGTTTGGGGCCGAACTGAAAGTTGTTAATCTACTGTATATATTGCTTCTGAGATGGTTAAATCATTAGAATGGGACAGGTGTTTAGCATTCCAAATAAATTCTTGGATACCATACGGAGTTGAAAGTTCTACTCCGTATGCTATCCAATAACTTATTCGGAATGTTAAACACCTATCCCATTCAAATGTTTTAACCATTTCAAAAGCAATATATATGGTAGATTAACTATAGGCATGTAAATTCCTTTCTTTGCAAGGTTTGTAGCTTTAGAAAGTTGTTGATTTAGCGTATATATTGCTTCTGAAATAGATAAAGCATTTGAATAGGAGATAGAGACAGGTGTCTAATATTCCAGATAAATTCTTAGTTAGCATACGAGGTTGGATCGCATTTGAAAGGGGGTTCAACTTTCAACTCCGAATGCTATTCAAGAATTTCTCCAGAATCTTACACACTTGTCTCCCTCTCCCATTTAAATGCTTTATTCATTTCAGAAGCAATATATACGGTAAATCAATAGCTTTCTATGTAAATACATTTCTTTGTTCATTATTGTATATGTTTGTTGTATTTTCTACTCCATCTTCGAGACGTGTATATACATATATATTCATCGTTAAACATAATCACAAAAAACTCATAACAAAGAAAATACATGACAAACATGTTTAACGATGAAAATTACAAAACACATAACAAAGACAATACATAAGAAATACAATATATAACATCAAGAAAATAGTCACAAGAAAACACTTAAAAAGATAATATAACTGCCCAATTTTTTTTATTCTTCATTGGACATGTATCCCTCAGACAAATAATCATTGTTGGTTACCACATTATGGTATTCATTCGGAGAGAGTGCTCTGTTACTTGCGGCAACCATTTCATTGGCTAGTTGAAGTAGATAATATTGCTTTCTTCACAACAACATTCGATTATTCTCCAGCCAAATTCGTGTAATAGTATCTTCGATCTCGGTTGTGCCATCAATTTAACATCGTCGGGGCATCTGAAGACTTTGACGTTGCAAAATTGGTGCATTAAGAGCTCTTAAACAAGATACAAGGTTGTTAAACTCTCACCCGGTATCCTTATTCTTGGCATAGACCGATGCGATATTCCATCGGATTGGTGTCTTAATCGCTCCAGTAGTTATCATAATATAATTATAAGACCCAACATCTATAGTGATCCCAGGGTCCAGACCAACCCCAAACACCATATGAGTTTTTTTCCACTTGAAATACCATATGAGCTTTCCTTACTTGAATTAATATTTGAAGACATCTTGCAAATTATAGGATGAATAGTTTCTTTACAAATATTATACTGCACATTACGAGTTGTCTACAAAAAAAATTAGCTTTTTAAAACCTAATTTCTAAAAAATCATGTTTTAGAACTTATTTACACGAGGCTTAACTAAAAAAAAAATTAACCCAACACCACCTATAAATTGAAGCATCACTTAACTGATGGATCATTTCATTTCTTTTACCTAATATATTATGGAGCACACATTCAAGATTTGTAGATTCATAGAGCATTTTGAAAGAAAATCTGTTTGTATTTTTGTTTCTATTCTAAGGTTTTTGGGAACAAAAAAAAAACAAAAACACTAAGGTGGTGTTTGGTTAGTGTTTATGCTTTTCTGTTTCTCCTTCCAATAATCTGGGATGGGAATTCTATTTCCATTTTGGATTATTCTGAGAATAAAAATATTAATTAAATTTTATTTTAGAAGTTATATGAAAGAGTATAATCTTAAAGACGAAACAACTTAAAATTATCATAAACACCATACTGAAATTAAACGCGTTAACAAGTACAATTAATCATTAAAAAAAAAAAAACATTAGATAAATTAGAAAATAGTACCCATAATTGAACTTTTCTAGCACGATAACTACTTATTTTTATCAAACCATTCGTAGTGAATATCTCCATCTTTGTAATTAGACAGTTTTGGGTCATCCATGTATTTGGGATCGGTAAAGTACTTTAACGACTGCTCGTTTGCATTTGGTGCTTTGGTCTTCCGAATCTAGTGGAGTCTCTATTTGACATGAATTCGTTTCTCCATTTGTTTTATTTCTCATTTCAATGCGTGACAAAGTTTGCCGATGTTATCCGGTTTGTTTTTCAATATTTCGAAATATCATAATTTCAGAATCTTGAGGTAGTTCATATGAGACCTTGCCTCATAAAGGTTCTATTTTTCCATTAGCATTGGTCATTGTAAATTCTTTACCTCTTCATTATCCTTGCCTCATTCAGTGTAATTGTAACTCTCGTGGTAACGACGATTGACCCATCGAACAGTTTGTTTGAAAGAATCACCATGTATTAAGAAAGTTTGTTTTCTCATGATGGGATTCAGCTATGTGCCAGAGAGATCTAGTTGTTGTCCAGCACCATTGCAATCTGTAATAACATCCCATGGACCACATATGTTTTAAGGGGTAACACAACTTCTCTCGAGCGTCATACCATAGTAGTGGGTGCCGCGGTTCATCTTTGCTCCAATGTATGATCTTTAACTGACGTATCTAAATTCCATACCACGTATCTATCTTACCTTAGTACTTAGTATGGTCCCTTGTCCCTGAACCCTCACCATTGCAATGGATTTTCATTTTTTCCTTGCCTTTGCCCTTACCTTTATCGTTTCCTGACCCGCTTGCTATTTGAACTGATTTTCTGAGTAAAGAAAATGGAGAAGACAAATGAATGTGGTGTGAATGATAATTCTGAAAATATAGATGTATATATAGGCAATTTTTTGGGCTTTTCTCATTTTCCCCCGGTCACTTTCCGGCTAACGAAGTCCCCGCCAAAAAAAAATTCCTAATTTTTTTCCTTTTTATTTTTTTCGGCCAAAGTCTTTCCTACCATTTTGTTCCTCATTTCCCTCCAATTTGTTACTGATTTTCTGCCTTAGTTTTTCTATGAATAGGAACAACCTCAATTCTCATAATTAGCAACGTGTATTATTGAAATCAATCTTTGTTTAGTAGTATCTATCTTGTTTCATTTTGTTCCAAAAAATAATGAATAAAATTTACGAAGAAGATTACGGTGAATGTTTTTGAATATGAATATATATATATATATATATATATATATATATATATATTTCTATATTATTCTTTTTTTATTTTCATTATTTCCTAATTTGATAATCGGGTTTTTTACAGGCAAGTACTTGGTGAATGTTAGTGGCCATATAAGTAGTCAGCATGTCACCGCGTTAGGGGGCCTAATTAAAATAAGAACAGGCAACTGGTATAGTGATTTTACAGGGACAAAGTTAGCATACGGCGACACTTTACTGAAGTGTCAAACAAGTGCTGGCATACGAAGTATTCGCCAATGCCTTTTTATGTTGCTAGAAACAATGTTCACAAATTGTGTAATTTATTGTGACTGTAAGGCTTCTATTGAAGATGTGATAAACATTGGTAAGTTCGTAGAAATCCTACATAAGACAGGCTGCACGGTGAAGTGCTTACCAAAATCGATGAAAAACTTGGCAGTTAGGATGGCTTCAAAGGGTTAGAACTATTAATTTGAATTTAACGAGTTTGTAGAATTTCATGATAGTATATTCATGGAATATCTAACTACCCTTGAAGATATCCGAGCACGAAGGTTTGCTGATTCGCCCGTCTAACAAACTTTATTTCAAACTCGTATTTTCTAGTAGTTGTGTTTGTAATGGACCATGTGTTTCTTTCTACATATTGTCCTAGTATTATAATTCTTTCTTATCATATGTGTGTTTTTGGAATTTAAATGAAGAGAAAAAGTATATTGTTTGGTAGAAGTAGCGTTATTATAATTTAATGTAGAAACAATATATTAGACTTAAAAAGAAATACATAGTTAAACTGCAATTCACCAACGCCAAAACATTATACATTACTCTCATCATCAAACATTTCAATATCTGACTAATATTCAGGTTCTCTTGAGAATCTCATGTAAGTATGCGCTTCGCCAACCAAACCTTTTTAGAGATGCTCACATGTCGTCATTTAAAGCTCGTGTCGATAAATTTGAATTTGCATTCAGTTATTTTTTTCGCGGTAGTGATGCAACGCTATCTGAAGATCATGTTGCATGTCTATTGGCATTATTTGGGCCAATTGACGCACTATAAGAATATTTTGTTACTTGCATCCGTCCACCATAATCTGTGCTTGGTTCACACGATAAGTGTATTCCTCCCGTATCCTTGCAAACCACCATGAAGAGTAACGAACTCTTGAATCTAAAGAGTATGAGAATTATTCTTCCAAAAGTCAATGACGACCCATTGAACAATACAAATCTCCCACCGTGTACATTTTTCTATCCTTATCATTTTATTTATTTTTAATTTAGGATATAATTTAATTAACTTTAATTTTCAATGGAATATAAATTCCACATCAAGTTAATATCAATTCGATAGATTCAATTAATTTGATTTTAATTGAAAGATTAAAATTTATTTTAAAATATTGAAAGACAAAAATATTTTTTTTAAATAATAAAATAATTTTTCCAAACACATTAAAAAAATAAACTAACAACTAAATTAGCAAATTAAACTAATGAACTAACTTTGAGGGGCCAAAGTGCACGTGTTTTAATTAAACAACTAAATTAACAAATTAAATTAACAAATTAAATTAATTAATTAACTAACATTTTTTTTAAAACAATATATTATAATTTATATTTTTCCACATGATGTGTAATTTGCTCAAATTTTGAGGGGTCAAAGTGTACATTAAAAAAATAAATTAACTAACAACTAAATTAACAAATTAACTAATTAACTAACTTTAAGGGCGAAAATGCACATATTTTAATTAAACAACTAAAGTAACAAATTAAATAATTAAATAAGTAAAAAAATACTAATCAAATTAACAAATAAATTAAACCAACAAAATTAAAATGAAATTACTTTTATAGTAGGAAGAACAAGTTGTGAAATCCTTTGAGGATGAAGAATTTCCAAGAGAATGTAAAAAGTTGGGAGAATAAGAAGTTGGAGAGGAAGTCTTTTTCGCAAACTAAAGGAGAACCCCGTATTTATAGGTGTAAAGGACCCGAGGTTACGAAGCCCGGGTTCTTTTTTAATTTAAAATTTAAAGCGGACCCAGGCTCCGTAACCCAGGGTCCAGCTTCGTAGCAGAAATTCAAACGGTAACCTCGTTTGAGTTTTGAAGTTGTGCCCGGGGTTACGAACCCCGGGTCTAACTTTAAAAAAAAAAAAAAAAAAAAAGAAAAAGAAAAATAATAATAATAATAATAATAATAATAATAATAATAATAATAATAATAATAATACTGTATACCCAATGTTGTGAACCCAGGGTATACCAAACTTGAGTGTTTTAATACCCGAGGTTGGTAACCCTGAGTTTAAATACTTAGGGTTACCAACCTCGGGTTGTCTGTGTTGTGTAAATAAGATGAGAAACATCTGTTTTCAGAAGAAAAAAAAAAAAAAAAAAAAAAATTAAAAGCGTAATTATTTGGTAAACAACTCCATTTTTTTAGTTAGAAAAAAAGAGAAAAAATAATTTATTTTAATTAATTTACTATTTTATTCAAATATATTATAAAAATAAAGTAAAAAAGAAAATTTTAATATACAAACCTTGAGAGATGTGGAAATAATAATATAACCCTCAACTACCATAATAAAAATTTTAGTCCTTAGAAATTTTTAGAAAATAATCATATGTTCTTTGTCTATATTTTTTTCATTATTTACGTATAATGCCATTCTGTTTAAAAATCAAGACGTGAACATTCATTTTTTTATTCAGATATTTTTAAACATTTTACTACGATTTAATTCTAATTCCGTTATTGTAAATGTTCATTGTTCTTTGCGTGACATAAATCTACAAAACACATTCATGGTATGAACTTCCACAAAAAGAAAAACCAAAATTAAAAAAAATAAAAAATAAAATTAAGATCAAAGAAACATAAATCGTTGTAAGCATTTCATCAACCGACATAAAAGTTCACCCCAAAACACAACGAACAACAAAATCAAGACATCGAAAAACCCTCAAGATCAATAAAATAAAAATAGACATGAACATTCACCAACCACAAATAACACATTCACCTCAAACCTAAATCAGAACAGATCTGAAACACAAATCCAATTTTAACATTCACCGAAAACCAGAAACGAATAAAAAACTGAATAAATCAATGCAAAATACATCAGTATGAGAATATTCACTCAAAACACCCAGGAATACACAAATCAAGATGTCAAAAATCTCTTAAGATCAAGAAAAATAAAATCGATGTGAACATTCACTAATCACAAATGTCACATTCACTCAAAACCTAAAACAAAACATATTTAGAACTTGTGCCAATATTTATCAAAACACAAATAAAAAACATTGAAGAACCCTAATGGTCAACGAAAAAAACATTCACATGAATAAACAAACTCGACAAAAAATCAACAAAAATCAAATCAGATCTACCTTAGTGTAAACATTCACAAAACACAAATCAACAACATTGATAAAAATTCTAAAAAGATCAACCAAAAACACATTCACCAAATCTGAACATCCGCAAAACCACACACAATAGAATGAAACATTTAGATCTAAAAATTCCCACATCTGAACCAGATTTGGGGAAGATAAATGAAAGAGAGAGGGGGCAGCGATTCACTGGTTCAGAAAGGAGAGAGATATTTTCAAAATATTGAACGACGGCGGTTGTGAACAAAGGTGGTGAATAGATGACCGCTATTCTTCGTTCATCATTTATCATAGTTTCAGATCTGGAGGTTGTCAAGCCAAGCAAACCAGATCTGACCTAGATATGGGGAAGACAAACTAGAGAGAGAGAGATTCAAAGGTTGAATGATAGCAGTAGTGAACAATGATGGTGATAAATCACGTCTCCAGATCTGGACTTTTTCAAGCCACATGAATGTTCACCCACAATTACAGTTCCAAATGTGGGTATTTTCAATCCTAGCCATCCGCTTGGCTTTGTTGTCCGTCCGTAGTGGCGAACAATGGTGGTGATAAATCGTGGCTTTAGATTTGGACATTTTCAAGCCACATGAATGTTCACCCACAATCACATTTCTAAATTTGGGCATTTTCAACCCTAGCCGTTCACTTGACTTCATCGTTCGTTGGGGATGGTGATAAATCAATTGTGCCGTGCTCGTTGTTCGTCGGAGGTGATGATCATTTTCTCTTTCGTCTTTCGTCGATCTAGAGCGGCATCGCCATTTGTCTTTCGCCGGTCTGAGATGGATGAAAGCAGCGATGTTTTTGGCGGCTAAGAGATAGCTTGCAGCTGAGACAGAGAAGAGGTGGACGACGATGGTGATAGCTGCGAAACGAACAATAGCGGTGGCGACATTGTGGCACGACGTTATGTTTATTTTTATATAGGGGTATAAATGTCCATTCATATCTATTTTTTAATTGTTTGGGACTTAAATCTGAGAATATTTTTAAGAAGGTTTAAATAATAACATTTTTGTTTAAAAGGTTAATTGAGGAGATAAAGTATGAAATTTGGGCTAAACATTAAGAAATTCATTAAAAATTATATTATCATGCATAGAATTGTAATTTCACACTTTCTCCCTCACTTTCTTCATTTTCCTCCCAAATTTTTGAGGGAAAAAATTATTTTGAAAATTGCGCATTTTTCTTTCTATTTTCTTTTTCCTCCCATGTTTCATCAGTACCAAACAAGTTTTTTTTTTATTTTCCATCCTATTTTCTTTTTCATCGATTTTCCACCCAACCAAACACACCCTAAATGTTTTGATTGGTCGACTAATTTAATGTAGTGTTCAAATGTCCGTGTTTCTCTTCCTTAACAATGCTATTTTTTTTTACGTGTTTGTAAGTTACCAAAACAAGGGCTATTGTAATGATTAATTTTGTATTTAAGGTAAGTGTTGAGTGTTTAAATGTGGGAAATGATACAATCACGGAAAGACACCACTGAGAAGAATTAAGAAATAGAAACAAGAAAGGACGAAAATTGAAAAAATGATTATCAAAACCAAAAGAATGAAGATCAAATGATCTAGATTGGAGATTCAATTAGAAAACAATTGTGGTGATGATCCAAATGTTTGGGAGGGTTAAAATAAACTTAATTATTTATCGAAAGATAATGTAAACCCTTCTTTATAACTCCAATATATATTGACTCATATAAGACTAACACACTCATACTTGCATTGATTATGTGGTATATTTTTATTGTGAATTATGAGTGTTTAAGATACATATAGATGATGAAACAAAATTTAGTCAATGAGGATTAAAAACAAATTAGAGTTGTTTAAGAAAATAGGCTAAAAATTAATAATAAATAGACCGGTTGACCAACCCCCTGCATTGGTTAACCGAATAGGATAATACATATAAGAAATAGAAACCAACATGATCCAGTTGGCCGATAGGTTGTTTTGGTCAACCGATTATGACAGTATGCAATGGTTTGTAAAGAATACATATAATCAGTTAAAGTGATTAGAGGAACTAGTCGAATGGACAGAAATTTCCAAAATATCAATTGGTCAACTGAAAAATCAACCAATTGAGATAAAGAACAAATTAGAAAGGGCGATGAAGAACATCGGTCGACCAAATGCCATATCTGTGTGCCTATGCTTTTAATGTTTATTATATTTCGTTGCACCTCTTTAACACTTATTCGTGATTGTTGTATTGGTTATATGTGTTTTAAAGAGTAAATTAAAAGATAGTAAATACTAGTAAGTTATTTATACTACCCGATTCACCACCCTCCTGGATAGACTTGGACCAACATGGGTTGCAGGAGGTGCAGTATTTGTGTAATGTATGGAATTACCTCTTTGAGTTAGTCTATAAACTCAACCATAAATCTCTTTGGCATTTTGCATGAAGATCTCCCTCTTACTCACACAATTTTTTTTTCGGAAAAAATACATTTTAATCTAACTATTGACACATTTCTATGTGGTCCCTCTCCATTTGAGCGTTTCATTTTAAATCCTTTATGTATCAACATATTTTTATTTGGCCATTCTGTTAAAAAATCCATCCAAACTAATAGAATTTTGAGGACAAAATTGTCATTTTATTTATAGTTTTTTATTTTTTTAATAATTTTTCTTTTTCTTTTTCTTATTTGACTTTTCTCTCTCTCTCCTGCTTAACTCACTTCTTTCCTCCCTTTCCCCGCCGACCGGAAACACCCCCAAAACAGGGGGTGAAAGAACCCGTAACAGGGGGTGATTTCACCCCCTGTTTCGGGGGTGTTTCACCCCCCGCAACAGAGGGTGCCACCTATGTTGCGGGGGTGATTTCACCCCCTGCAACAGGTGGTGTTTCTGGCCGGCGGAGAGAGGGAAAGAGGAAGAGAGAGAGAGTTGAGCGGGAAAGAGATAGAGAAATAAAGGGAAAGAAAATAAAAAGAAAAATAATTAAAAAATGAAAAAAATCCATTCTATTAGTTTTGACGGATTGTTTGACAAAATGACCAAATAAAAATATGCTGATACATAGAAGGTTTAAAATGAATTGCTAAAAAAAAAAAAAAGACCACTTAAAAATGTGCCAACAGTTAGAGGGTTTAAAATGTATTTTTCCCTTTTTTTTATATCAACTTGAGATTACTGAATTTGGCCAACACTAGAAAATGCAAACAAACTTTCCATTTGACAATTTGGTAACAAAACACCTAGCCTATCTAGAAAACAAGCAAAAGTGGTATAAAATATTTCAAGTACTCAGACTCTATTATATTCTAAAAGTAGATCAACAATGCTCATGGTGATTGAATATGTAATCCTTAAATACTTGAACAAACACATTGTCATAGAATGATAAAGACAAATAAAAGCACTGTGGTCAACGTAAAACAACATCAAAATGAGAGTTTGACTCCACTAAGTCAAAAATTGACTCGGATAAGTCAATGTTCTCGAAAGAAATGGTACTCGCCCTCATCATTTGAACCAAGAGAAAGATTAGAACTTGCAAAACATCTTCTTATTTTTTGGAGAAAGTAACTGACAGTGTGTGTGTATGTGTGTGTGTGTGTAGGTTTCATAGAAGAATTAGGGCTTCGGAAATTAGAATAACACTGAGTAAGATGAGAATTGGAAAAGCAGTAGGGCCAAATAAAATCCCTATAAAGAAGTGAAAAAGTTTGGGAGATATTGAGATAGAGTGGTTAACTAGTTTTTAATGACATTTGGAGGACTAAAAAAATACCCGATGGCTGGAGGAGGAGTATCTTAGTGCCCATATATAAAAATAAAAGGGATGTTCAAAGTTGCACGAACTATCGGGGCATAAAACTTATGAGTCATACTATGAAACTTTGGGAAAGAGTGATAGAATATGGAATAAGACATGAAATGAGTATAGAGGATAACCAATTTGGATTTATGCCCAGTCGATCAATCATTAAAGTTATCTATTTACTCAGGAGATTAATGGAAAAATATAGAAAAAAGAAGAAAGATTTATATATGGTATTTATGAACCTAGAAAAAACTTATGAACGGGTACCCAAAGAAATTTTGTGGTGAGTGCTAGAAAAGAAACAGGTATCCAATGTGTACATCGAGATAATTAAGGATATGTATGAAGGTATAGTCACTAGTGTTCGAACAAGAGGAGGTGATACTTGTGCATTTCTTATTAATATAGGCTTATATCAAGGATCATCTTTAAGTCTTTACCTCTTCGTTCTAGTGATGAATGAGCTCACAAAACATATTCAAGATGGAGTATCTTGGAGTATGTTGTTTGCGGATGACGTAGTATTAGTTGACGAAAGTAGAATAGGTCTTAATACTAAGTTAGAAAGATGGAGAAAAGCTTTAGAGTCTAAAGGTTTAAAGGTTAGCAGAAGCAAGACGGAATACATGCATTGCAATTTTAGTAATGCTTGGAGAGACGGTGGTGCGATCAAAATTGGAGATAAGGAGGTGTCAAAGATTGACCAGTTTAGATATTTAGGTTCAATGATTTAGAGTAATAGTGAGATCGATGAGAATATTATGCATAGAGTCAGGACTGGTTGGTTAAAGTGGAGAAGTGCAGTTGGGGCGATTTGTGATCATAGAATCCCGTTGAAACTTAAAGAAAATTTCTACAAAGCTGCTATAAGACCAGTGATTCTGTATGGTTCAAAATGTTGGGTAGTAAAAATGAATCACGTCCTGAAAATTAGGGTGACAAAAATGAGGATGTTGCGGTGGATGAGTGGGAAGACGAGAATGGATAAAATTAAGAATGATACAATTAGAGAGAATTTAGGAATAATACCCATCGGAGAAAAAATTAGAAGAAATCGTTTACGATGGTTTAGTCATGTGTATTGAAGACCCATAGAAGTACCAGTGAGAAAATGTGATTTAATTCAAGTGCAGGGAGCTACTAGAGGGAAAGGCAGACCTAAGAAGATGACAGACAAGACTATTAGAAATGATTTGATGACATTAAACCTGACGGAGGGGATGGCCCTTGATCGATCACTATGGTGTAAATGGATTCATGTATCCAACCCTACATAAGTAGGATAAATGTTTAGTTGTTATTGTTATTATATATATAAGGGAGTAATGGAATGACAATAAGATTAAAATTACTATGGTAATGGAATAAAATGATCATTATCATTTCTATATTTGGTGGCAAAAGGGATTAGATATGGTATTAAAACGACAATTTCTTCTCCAATGTTTGATTAGTATTGGGAATAAATCATAATTGGAATGCATTTGTACAATAAAGTCTCCTCTTAAAAAATATATTTTTTTAAGTAAAGAATATTCGAACATAAACCAAATAAAGTTCCAAATAAAAGGTATATATATATATTGATGAGAATATATCTGCTATACTAAGAGATCCATTGCATGTTCCAGTCGGCCCAATAACAAAGGCAAGGGCTAAAAGATTCAAAGAAACACTTAATTGATTAATTCAAAATATTTGGACTGAGTCTAAAATGGTGAAGCCCAAATTTGGCTCAAATGATGCTCAAGGCCTAATCCACCTCATCAAGGCAAGCGAATGGGTTTAAAGCGTGAACCTGAATGGGCCTAGGATGAGACCAATGAATTTTATTTTATTATTTTAAGTCTTTTAATTCTTTTTAGGCTGATTTGTAAGAAAAGAATTTCAAGTAATCTTTTCTTTTTCCAACTAGGAATATAAGATAAGTTAGGAAGCTTCTTTATTTTTTATTTAGTCTTAGATATTAGGGTTTCCTTTTTCCTTCATGAGGACCTGCGAATTTCACAAGATATACTAGGGTTTCTTTCTTGTTCTCTTGGATACCTATTTAAGGGGCTCTGTAGACCTGCGAATTTCAGATAATTTTGATATTAATTAATATATTTTAAGAGGGTTTTCTATTGAGTTCTTCAAATAACGTTTCTGAATTTACGAAGTTTTCTGGTGGTGTTCAATCTCTTTGATTCATGATTATCTTATAATCATTGGGTCAAGGATTCTCTTATACCTCTGGTTCGCGTTTCATTCATAAATGCCGGGTCAAGATAATCTATCAATTTTTTGTAATTTTCTTGTGTTCTTCATTTCAAATATGAATTTAGTTCCATCATTTGCAAAGAAACCCTAAGTTGGTTTCATGTCTTACTAATTCTTGGTGAGATTCGCATCATTTGGTAATTAGAGCATGGTTCTAAATCAAGTTTAAGGGGCTTTGTAGACCTGTGAATTTTAGACAATTTTGATATTAATTAATATATTTTAAGAGGGTTTTCTATTGAGTTCTTCAAAGAACTTTTCTGAATTTACGAAGTTTTCTTGTGGTGTTCAATCTCTTTGGTTCATGATTCTCTTATAATCATTCAAGGATTCTCTTATACCTCTGGTTCGCGTTTCATTCATAAACACCGAGTCAAGGTAATCTATCATTTTTTTGTAATTTTCTTGTGTTCTTCGTTTCAAATCTGAATTTAGTTCCATCATTTGCAAAGAAACCCTAAGTTGGTTTCATGTCTTACTAATTCTTGGTGAGGTTCGCATCATTTGGTAATTAGAGCAAGGTTCTAAATCAAGTTTCATCTATCTTTTTCTTTTTCGTTCATTGATATCTATTTATTTTTATTATTTTTCTTAGCCGAATCATATTATCAAATTTGGTCTGACTTTGTTTGAAATACTGTGCATTTTTTGTTAAATCTCATCAAAGTTGCTTTTTTTCATTAAAAAAAAAAAAAAAACCAGAAACCAAATACTATGGTATATCCATAACATCTTTGGCCTTTGTCAAGAGCACATGAAACCGAACTCAAATAAACTTAAAATAAACCATCGATGATGGACTACTAACTACTAACAACTAACATTTACTTTTCCTGCTCTGCGCCTTTCCACACTAGTCTAGTTCACAGCCTGACCCTACATCTCAGGCTTGTGGACTGGTGCCCTTATATATATATATATATATATATATATATGCCTAGATCATGGATTGGCCCTACGTCACAGAACATGGACTCGCACCGTTTATATATTATTATGTCTGGACCCGTGTAGCTAAAAATTGAAATAAAGGGATGACCTATATTCCTTCAGGTATAAGCGTGCATCTTCTTCAGAAATGTTTCATTCTTCTCAGTTACGAGTAGGACTAGCACTTATATTATATATTTTCTTCTCTTTCGGATTAATAAAGTAAACCTTAACACTAAACTTGTCTGAGTAAGTAAGTTTCGTTGGAGTGTTCTTGATAAAATCAAACGTGCATATTCACTTTCCATTTATGTCATGTTTGTTCTTACCTTTTCTTAAATAAACAAAAAAATAAATATTAAAAATGAGTCTTTCACATAAGATTTTTCAACATGAGAATACTTGGTGTTTTACTCTAAAAAATAATAAACTTTTGTCTTTGTAAAGTATTTTCATAAATAAATGTTTTATACACTTTGCCTCAAATAAATGTTTATATAAAATTCTTACTTGTTTGTTGTATTTAAAATATGGTTTTCCACATTCATATAAAAAATGTGTTCTAAAAATGTTTTTCACTCTTTAAAAAATAAATAAACTAGTTTTGTTGGGTTATGTTTCCAACTAAAATTCTCTCCCGAGGGTAACCTTGTCATTTCTTCCATAACTGATAGGCAGTCTAAAAAGGGACATTTGTTCTTCATTTTCAATGTGTTTTATTTGTTGCTGCTTTTAAATAAATAATTTTTCATTATCTTCTTGCATGAAAATACATAAAAAAGACAAAAACGTAAAAAAAAAAGGGAATTAGTGTGTTAACCAAAATCAAAGGAAATTACTTGGACTTATTTAAATGTAAATTTTTATTCAAACTTAGGTACCGTCTTTGGACGAGTGTCTTGAGGTGCCTAACACCTTCCCCTAGTATAACCAACCTCAGAACTTAAAACAAATATCTGGTAAAGACCTAGTATTTTGCGAGTCAAAACTTGGGCCTTTTCTTAAAATAAAAATAATTTTCAAAATCCCGGTAACCTAGCACACCTTTTAACTCAATGCTAAGTGGCGACTGCATTTTTTAAATAAATCTTGGTTCAAAGAACGTTTTAAAAATCGGCACCTAGAAAAACCCTTGAAACTTGTTTTCTAAAAATGAATGGATTTTTTAGGATTTCGAGAGGGAGGAAACCAAAACCTTGTTTTCTTCTACTTCTCATTTTCTTCTCTCTCTTTTCCAAAATCTAGGGTACGTCACAGCCGATTGTTTTAACACCACATGCAAAACTTCTTGAAAAATGATCTCATGTTTTTTTATTCATTCTCTTGAATTACAAAGGTATATATAGAGCTTGATTCTAGGGTATCCCCAGAA
Organism: Eucommia ulmoides; assembly: GCA_016647705.1. Taxonomy (NCBI): domain Eukaryota; kingdom Viridiplantae; phylum Streptophyta; class Magnoliopsida; order Garryales; family Eucommiaceae; genus Eucommia; species Eucommia ulmoides. The sequence continues at coordinate 27,378,399 of CM028338.1, read as the reverse complement.
TCAAGCTATTACATAATCTAAATTAGGAAGATATTACATAATCTAGAAAAGTATAATTTTTGTCTTATTTAACACTCCCCCTCAAGTTGGTGCATGAATATCCCACATGCCCAACTTGTCTATAAATTTAGGAATACCCAATTCGAGACTACTTTAGTGAGGATGTCAATCACCTGATCCTCTGATCGAATCTTAGGCAATTTCACAATCTTTTCATCCAACCTTTCCTTAATGAAAAACCTGTCAACCTCAATGTGCATTGTACGATTATGTTGAACTGGATTATGCACGATGTCACATGCTGCTTTATTGTCACAAAATAATCTGATAGGTTACTCAGATAGATAACTCAAATCCTGTAAAAAGAGTCTTAACCATAATATCTCATACAATACATTTGCTAAACCTCTGAATTCAACTTCTACACTTGAGCGAGCTATAACATTTTGTTTTTTGCTTTTCCATGTCACAAGGTTACCTCCTAGAAATGTAAAATATCCAGAAGTAGACCGTCTGTCACCCACATCACCAGCCCAATCAACATCAGTATAGACTTCTATGCTTTGTTATCTGTGTTTTTAATGCATAATACTCTTTTTCCTAGAGAAGACTTTAGGTATCTTAAAATGCTAATAATTGTATTCATATGTTGTTCTTCAGGATTATGTATAAACCGACTAACAGTAATCAAGGCATAAATCAGATCTGATCTGGTATGAGATAAGTACAACAATCTCTCTACCAGTCATTGATATCCTCCCTTGTCAACTGTTACCTGGTTTGGCTTAACACATAGCTTTAGACCTTCTTCTATTGGTGTATCAGCTAGTTGACATGCTGACATACCAGTCTCTCGTAATAAATATAGAGCATATTTTCTTTGAGATAGAACTATCCATTTGTTAGATCGGTATACTTCAATACCAAGAAAATATTTCAGAGGGTCTAGATCTTTCATTTTAAATTCTTTGGACAAGTAATTTTGCAAAGCCGTTCTTTTACTAGGATCATTTTCTGTAACCACCATATCATCCACATATACAATGAGCGTAGTTATCTTACCTTACTCCCTTTTGAGAAAAAAAGTATGATCTTAGTTGCTTTGATGGTAGCCAAAAGCTATCATAAATTTTGTGAACCTTCCAAACCATATTCTATGAGGCTGCTTCAGCCCATATAATGATTGGTTTGTAGATGTACAAACACCACACATGCAAAAACACGGGGAGTTAAACTCGAGACAGTTGAAGCAACAATTTTATCATTAAGAGTTTGGAATGGTGTTTTGAAATTGAAGGTGTTGGAAGGTAGTTGATTGATTAAATAAGTTATTGATAACAAAATGGGGTCCACCCACCCTTTTCGACTTCTTTATCTTTTTCATCTCATTCTCACACACTCAAACACACACACACACAATTAGCAAAAGAGGCCCACTTATCACTCACTCACTCACAATCTCTCTCTCTATTTCCTCTCTCTTTTGGTTGGACTAGGGGGCCCACCGAATTCTCTCTCTCTCTCTCTCTCTCTCTCGCTCTTATTCTTTCTCTCACAATTTGAATATACGGCCCCCTTCCCCCAATTTTTTCTTCTTTCAATTCTGACCTCCTTTTTCTTTTCTTTCAATTTCACCCATTTTTTTTTTATTTTGATTTTGTTCTTTGTTTTTTCTACTTCTTTATCAATTATTTTTTGTATTTTTTATTTTTTGAAATAAAATAAAATAAAGTTAATTATAAAATAAAACATAAAAAATTTTGCGGGCCAATCAAAATGTCGTGTCTACAGCTGCCTCTTTTTGTCATGCGAGTTCCAGTTGCTTGAAAATGACAAAAGATCACGTCCTATTTTCTGATTATTTTTTTCAAAATGCATTTTTCAACGATAGGACAAATAAAATAAGATGACTCATGACGATACTCATGACGAACAAGTGTCTGTTTAAAGGATTGTTGAGAGTAATAAAAGAATGACTCATGACAAACAATTGTACGTTTATAGGATTGTTTGGAGTAATAAAAGGACTCATGACGAACAAATGTCTGTTTAAAGGATTCTTTAGATAAATGAAAAAAAACTCATGACGATACTCATAACGAACCAGTGTCCATTTAGAAGATCGTTTAGAGTGATAAAAAGAAGACTCATGACGATACTCATGACAAACCCGTGTCCGTTTAGAGGGTCCTTTAGATGAATGAAAAAAATGACTCATGACGATACTTATGACGGACAAATGTCCATTTAGAGGATCGTTTAGAGTGATAAAAAGAGAGACTCATGACGAACAAGTGTCCGTTTAGAGGATCATTTAGAGTAATGAAAAAATAACTCATGACGATACTAGTAACAAATAAATGTCCGTTTAGAGGATCGTTTAGAGTAAGAAAATGGCTCATGCCCCAGCCCTCTTGGCCGGGGACAAAAGAAAGTCCATAGGTATAAAATATGCCCCAACTCGTGGCTAGACAAAATGAGAGATCAAGGATATAAAATGTGCCCACGCCTTCGGCCGGGGCTGACTCTTAGTTGACCAAACCTTTACAGGTTGTCTACGTACCTTAGCATTATGTTGAGGATCAGATTTAGTATAGTTCACTATATGCCCCAGGCGAAGCGATGAAAGAATATAAAAATAAAGTGGAATTCACGGAGAGACATTGAAAAAATATAATAATCCATCACAGAGAGGCAAATGCAAAATGAAAAAACCATCGCGGAGTGGCAAAAATGCCACATAAAGTGCCATCACAGAGAGGCAAAATGCAAATGAAGAAGCCATCATGGAGAGGCAAAATGTAACATGAAAAGCCATCACAGAGAGACCGAATACAACATAAAATGCCATCATAGAGAGGCATAATACAAAATGTAAAGCCATCACGGAGAGGCATAATGCAAAGATAAAAAAGTCGTCACGGAGAGGCAAAATTCAAATAAAAAGTGATCACGGAGATACTGAATGTAATATAAAATGCCATCACGGAGAGGCAAATGTGAAATAATAACAAGATATAAAATGTGCCCCAGCCTGCAAATGGGATTGCCAAGCTCAAAACTCCATAGATGCAAAAAAAAACAAATTTCATATAATGTGCCCCAGCTTGGGGTTGGGGCAAAATAAGGGACAAAAGATATAAAATGTGCCCCAGCTTATGGTTGGAGCTGATACTTCAACGACCATACCTTTCAAGGTGAAACGCATACCTGGATGCTCATTTAGACATTTTTTTGAATTTCAGAAATAACAATTTTCAATTTGAGTCGGCTGGAAGGTGAGAGGTTCTAATGATAAGGAGATCTATGTTTCCAGTCCCTTTTGAGATCCCTGTAAGTGGATAAGAAAAACACATGCAACACAAAAATTTAGTCTGAAAACTTGTTGTTGATCCTAAGATTTTGATGAACAATTAAATGTTGATGTTTTTTGTGGAATTAATGATTTTTTTTAGTGTTTCAGTTTATTAGTTCCAGTGATGAAAATGGTCATGAAGATATTGTGATAATACTAAAGATAATGACAAAGATGATGGAATATTAAGAGTTTGAAGAAATTGAAGAACCTAGGGAAAACAACTCAGGTTAAATTTCAACTCCCGGTTAGGATCACACATGACACAAAATATTTTTCAAAATTATTTGTGTTTTTATAGGATTCTAATTTAGTTAAATTATTTGTTCCTATGTGTAATTGAAAAAGAAATAAAGATAATTGATTAAAATTGAATTTAATATTTAGTGGAGCTAACCGAGAAAAAAAATCGGTTAAAGTGGCGAAAACGTCAAAGAAATTGAATAAAAATAAATTAAGGAGAAGTGTTTCAAAAATGGTCGGTCGACAGGTAAGTCGACCTGTGTTTTTGAGGCAAACTCCTTGAATTGTTCGGTCGACAGGTAAGTCAACTTATACTTTTAAAAAGGAACTCTCTGAATTGGTCGGTCGACAGGTAGGTTGACCTATGGCCAAAAAAGGAACTCTTTGAATCTCTAAGTCGACAGATAGGTCGAGTTGTGAAACATCCTGAATCGTTCAGTCGATAGATGAATATGGGCGGTCAACCGATATATGAAAAGTTTTTGACTTGGGCTACATTCTGAATCGGGCCGTCAACATATAGGCCTTAGTCGGTCAACAAATGGAGTTGTTTCAGGATTTATGAAATTTCGAATTTTATTCAAAAAATAGTTGTTACTAGCCGTTTTATGGTTAAGATATGCGAGATGTCTTAGGGATCTGATATGTTTTGAGTTATTTAATTAATATTTAATTATCCCTATAAATATGGTTCAAGTAGTTTTGATATTTCTCAATTTGGTACATGCAATTCTTTATATCTTATCTAATTGAGATTGAGTAAAAGTTTGAGGGACTTAAATTGAATATTTTAAAAGACATTTTAAGTGAATTCTACCATGAATGAATCATTATGATATAGAGGGTCTGTTGGTGTAATTAAATGTCATGATTTATGAGAATTAACCGTTATAGGGCTTGTTTCAAGTGGCTTTAAATAGGCCTGCGGATTTTACATGTTAAAATAGATAGAATTAAGATAATCCTAATCATTCTAAATTATTCAGCTCTCGTGCTTTCTAAGAGTAATCATATTGAGTGTATTGGGAGATCTTTCTTGAGATTTGTTCTTAAGAAATATTTGTCATTGTTATTCTAATCATTATTTTTTCGATGGAATCCTGGTGAGATAATTCCAAATTACTTACTTTTAATTGTTGCTTGAATCTATTATTTATTATTTGGAATTTGATATTTGAAATTATTTTTCGGATTTTTTATTGAAAATTATTTTTTGAAACAATTTCTTGAGAAAATCTGATTACGTGCTTAACTACTTGCTACCCATCTTTATTTATCAGATTTTGAAATTCTCATTTTTCTATCACTAATATTAGGACATTAATTGAGTTTGAATTTATCTGGGGTGGTAGAAGCTCCGAGTAGGAAAATCACTTATCAATTGCTTGTAATTGGTGAGTTGAGTGTCGGATTAGATACTATTGGGAGTGTCTAATCAATGGTAGCTGGTTTCAATCTCTTCCGGTAAAGAGATTGAGGTTTTGATATTTGCCTAGAATATAAAAAGATTAAGTTTTAATTCTTTATTTATAGAATTGTGAGTGAATTGTAACAATTCAATCCTTATTGGGTAAAATGATATTTGGAGCGTGTTTGTGTGAGGTTTAATTCTTGAGTCTAGGGTATAAAACGAATTAGGTTGTGATTCTTCCTGTAATAGAATCAGGTTAGTCTTCCACTTGGTAAAAAGATAGAGGTTATTCCTTAGCTGGTGAAAAGGAATTATAAAAGTTGATTCTGAGCCTGCGAAAAGAATCTTTGTGAGAGTTTGGTTCCTACCTTTAAAGGAATCTTGAGTTTAGTAGGTGTGACTCTCCGTAGAGCTCGGGAGACTGGATTAGCTAAGAATATCTTGGTGAATCAGTATAAATTTCTGTGTGCTACATTATTTATATTGTTTATATTTTATTTTTTAGGTGTGCACCTCGTTGATAACACATAATCCGCTGCTATAAAAGATAATAATTAATTTTAGGATAAAATTAATTATTTGATTTTTGAAGTATTATATTATGATAATTTTTTAATACTACTCAATTCACCTCCTCTTGAGTAGCTCACTAGGCCAACACTTGTCACATTTGATGACTCACAATTTCGTTCCCCCCTTTCGGTTGTAATCACTTTGGCTGATGGCGCTTGGATCGAAACAGTATCAAGAGATTATTCCATTTGAATTTAGAGGCTTCGCTTTCCAACTCAAGGCCCAACATGCCTCGGGTGATTCAATTAAACTTTTTTTTTTTCGACTTCCAAGATTTCACTTTTCAATTCAGAGGAGGGCCCAACATGTCTTTATCAAGGTCTTCTTGACTTACTTGAATGGATTCTTGTCTTTTCAAATTTCTAGGTGCTTAGGGTTGTAATACTCCAGCATGCTCTGTGTTTTCTCAAGTCATGTAAAGTTGATTTAGTTAAAAAATGGGCAAATGTCAAAATTTACTAAAACGAGTACCTTCAATTCCTGATATGATTTTCTGTGAGATCTTGAGTCGGATTGTAGATGAATATGATTCCAATATATTTTCAGACCACGACTTCCTTTTCACAATTTTTTATTCCATTCAAATCCATCAAGTTCTGATTCCGAAAAACGTCATTTGCTATTTAGATTGAGGCGGAAAACTTGAACAAACCAATATATCACCTTTCTTTCCTCCTTAAATCTCTTCTACATTTATAGCAGTGCTTCTTGCTCGATTACCCCACTTTTTGTTTATTATTTTCTTTTATTTTTCTCATTTTTTTTCCTTTTACTTTTTTTTTTTTTTTTTTTAAAATAGATGATTGAATTTACAATGGTTTAGGGCAGCTGAGTTTATCAATGAACTTGATCTTCTTTGCGAAATGAGACTTTCTTGTAACATTTGAGAGTTTCTTTATTGGGATCACTGGCCTAGGATGATTGTGTTCCTTTTTCGCCATTGGGTAACTCAGACAGCAAGTGAACCGGGATATTTACATCTGGTTTCACTAAAGGACCATCGAAGACAGCTTGATCAACTTGCAGCAATATATCAAAGTATCGTTACGGCAAATGGATGTCAATCTTGTCTTTCGAATCCTCCGGTACTCTGGAATGGCTATTAAATTTGGCTAGGGGCCTTTTGGATCTCACCATCTTTTGGAAGAATGGAATCTTCCTTTGTTTCCATTCCTATCAGATTGTGGTCTAGCTTTGTATCAAAATCATATATTCACATCCTCGCTCAGTCACATCACATACAACATATGCAGGCAATTTTGGGTTCCTGAAAGACTAAGATTCAAATATTAAACCGTAGTTTTGGATAAAATAGTATTGCATTTATTGAATTTTAAAAGCCATTATAGAGCAAAATCCCTTTCCATCCAAAAGACCAACGAGATGGAGATATGAGTACACAAATACGTCCCAATTTTATCAAAACTTCTAGCAAATTAAAAGTAAACAAGAAAACCCAATTTTGCAGCCTTTAGATTTTTCAAATCGAGCCTCAGGCACATGATTTACTTCAATCTTCACCAATGTTTTGGTAAAGATTGACTTCGCCACTCCCTGAAGGTGAATGCTCAGGTAGTGGATTCTGCTAACAATTTGGCGCACCGATCTCAGGCTTTTTAGGAAATGTGATGGCTTCTATTCGTATGAACTCTCTGATCTTGTCTTTCAAGTGATAGCACTACTCGGTCGTATGTCCACTGGATCCCGAGTGGTACTCACAGAAAGCATTCGAATAAGCAGCTTTACTTCGGATAAAAGGGGTGTCAGTATCCCTTGCTTCAAACAACTTCGGTTCAACTCGGTGATTGAGACCGGAAGGTCTAACAGTTCTTTGTCATCGTTTCGGAAGTTCCCCCCCAGTAGTGTGAGGTGGATAGCCTGGGTGGTATTGGGTTCTTGGTTTTAAGGTGTGGTTAGGAATTTGAGGTAGTGGGTTTTGGTTTCGCTGATATGAGGATGTATGGTAAGCGGGTGTTTGGTAAGCTTGAGGAAAGTATTAGAGAGTGTGGTTTTGGTGAGGTGGAGGTACATTCTAGTAGTAGCGGAGACGACTTTGGGAATATGGCTGGTTTCGGGGGTAATATTGGTTTTAGCGATTTTGCGGGGGATAGTTGTGGTATTGGTTGTTTTGGTTCGGGTAGTTTTAGGGATAGGAGGCTTGGGGATTGTTTTGGTGAAGGGTTTGCTAGGGGGAAATGACAACAACTACCTCATCTTTTCTTTTCTTTGGCGAAGCTGACCTTTTTATCGGATCAAGCGAGACCCCTTAAATCTTTTCGCTCCTTATTCCCTCTTCTATCACCTCGACTTGTTTGATCGAATCACCGAAGGAAGCCACTGCTATGCCCGATAGATCTCGATAGAACGACAGTGTCTGGATTGACTAGAATATCTATAACTGAGCCTCCTCGCTCAGCCTAGGGATAACTTTGGCAGCTTCCTCCCTCTAGCGGGCAGTGTACATCCGAAAGCTTTCATCTTTCTTCTTCAGTATTTGGTAAAGGGTATTACGGTCTGGCGTGAAATCTTTATTGTACACATACTTCTCATAGAAGGCCTCTATTAGATCATCGAACGTTTTAAACTGCGATAGGTCCAGGGTTATGTACTAGCTGAGAGCTGGTCCTTTCAACGATCTTTAGAACATCTTCAGGAAAAGGTCTTCGTTCCAAGCATGAGCTCCCAACTCCTCCTTGTAGATGCCGACATACCATTCTGGGGGGCCTGTGTTGTCATACTTAGTAAACTCTGGAACTACGACATTTTTCGGATACACCACCTGGGGCAGTGCTGACAACTCCTTGTACTCTGCTTTCCTGGATGGCTTCTCCATTTTCAATTCTTCTATGATTTTCTCCAATTCCTCTATTTTCAGAACCCAGACCAGAGGGGGTCCATTCTCCTATTCTCTATTTTTAATTTCAGTGGCTGGGGTCGATTAATTATCATTCAAATAATTTAGTGGAGCAACGACCCTCTCTGGGTGAATGGGGGTCTATGGTACGGAGGGGGCCAGGCCTTTGGGTGAGGCTTAATAGACATGCCCCTGGCTAGGATATGTTGGTGCTCCATAGGCGAAGGGTTGAGGGCCCATCTGGGGTCCGTAGTAAATCGGTACCGGAAAGTTTGAGCCGGTGCGGTTCAGATTCGGCACTGAGTTCTCTATCCCAACACTTGGAGGGTTTCCAGTTAAAGAGTTCCACTAGACGGAGGAACAGGCACCTCCTACGGTCGGCTAAGTTTGTGGATATTTTCCCTTAACATGTCGATGGTTTCTTGCATATGAGTCATTTGGGCCGTACAAGGAGATTCAGGATTACCTTCTGATGACATCCTGGAATGAGTCTGAGCCTGACTGCGAGTAAAGATCGGACTTCGGATGGGGGGAACTGAATTTACTTTTTTGGGACCAATTTTCCTCTCTCATCCTATTCTTACAATAAACCTATTTATTAGTCCACGTGGGTCTTAGGTAGTCTTAAAATCTATTCGAGTTCAAAGTTCTCAATTCCGATAATAGCCAGTCAAAACAGATAATGATTTATGAAAAATCTTTTGTTACTTAATCGGTATTGGAAACTTTGAACTCGTTTGGTTTTTAAGACTTCTTGAGACGTCATTAATCCATCAAGTATAAAAATGCCCTTCCACATCTCGTATTCATAGAATCTTGTGGGGATAATATGGATACAAGATGACTGTACTCATATCGGAGGGTTTACAGCAATACAAGAACCCGATAAAAAAGAAAGAAAAGAAGAAAAGGAAGAAACATCACAATTTATTTACAAAAATAGAAGGAAAAGATAATAAGATATAACATCCGGACATGGATTAGTTAGACTTATTTGGACAAATTATGCTCGACCCACTGATTTGTCTCTAGTGGAGTCGTCAGCTGACGCGCCTTGTTTTTCGAAAAGAAAAAAATATTAAATGATAAATTGCTTAAGGAGAGAGGTTTTTTAAAGCGCCGATTTTCTCAAAAAAATATACTTAGACCATTTTAAAAATAAGGAGTCACCACCTAGCATTGGGTTTAAATGGTGTGTTAGGTCACCGAATTTTTAGAAAATAATTTAAAAGGACTAAGTAAAAATTGACTCCAAAAAATACGGTCAAACCAAAGATTCATTTAAAGGCTCGGGGGGTCGGTTACGCTTGGGGAAGGTGTTAGGCATCCCAAGATGCCCATCCGAAAACGGTACCTTATGTCCAATTAAGTCCAATTAGTTTAGTCCAAATGTTTTTTTTTTATTTTAAAATATTTTCCTTCTTATAAATTTTTTTTGATATTTTTTAAAAATAAGGTGGGATAAGTTTTTGTACTTTTTGGGAATAATCCCCCGGTATAATAACCTTTTATCGAATATTAAGGATTCAACAAGGGTGGTTCCTAGGGGGTATTTATATATGTTTTCGAAAGATTTTTTTACTTTAAATGGGAAAATTAAAATAAGTGAATAAATATAAAAATATGAATGCAAAAACTAAAATTTATATGAATTTATGTTATTTATGCAAAAGTGATCTAAAAAACTAAAGGGTTTAGTTTAACTATGCCAATGCAAAATGATATGATTACGGGAATTAAATAGGGAACACTATGTGAATTAAGGTGATTATGCGTGACAATGATTTAATTATTTGAAAAAATACAAGTAGTGTACTTGTCCTGACAAAATGGGAATAAATAGTACAAATTATAAAATAAAATAAAAAACCTATATGCATGAAATATAAAAAAAAAATGTAGGTAGTAAAAGTGTCCTAAGCATGCCGTCTAAATGATACAAGAAAAAAATATATTAGATGGATGCAACTAGTGTCTATTTTAAGCTTACTCAATTAATTTAAAGAAATCTCGATTTAAAATTCCTTCAAATTCTATTGATATGAGAATCAAGGGAGGTTTGCCGAAATAAATTTTTTGTCCAATTAATTCCTGCAATACTTAGGTGGGATCTAACAAAACAACTTACTGAGGAAAAACGATTTACTAAACCGACTGTTGTTTTTAAATTTATTTTATTTAGAAAATCAAATCGTCGGTATATAAATCTTTTCTTCAATTTGTCAAATAGTTGAAAATCACCTAAAGATTTGCAAGAATTAATTACTACAAACACAATTTTTTTTTTTTTTTAAATAGTAAACAAAAAATGTCTTAAAAAAAAAGTCACATACTGTCTCTTGATTTTTAATCTGTTTTCATCTAAAAAAAAATGAAACAAAAAAAAAAACACATGTTTTGTTCACCAGTTTTTCAAAATAACATTGAATAACAAAAGTGAACAAACAAAGGCTTACTTTTGGCCACTAAAAAAAATGAAAACAGAATTAAAATTCAAAAAAAAATAGTGAAAGTGAGGTCATGTATAGAATTCAATTTATTCATCTTCCAAATAAGACAGTGTTAGACTCTTTCTTATTTTATTTTTTCGTTTTTCTTGCTTTTTTTATTTATTTATTATTATTTTTTTATGAATCATAACAACTTAATAAAGATGTAATAAAAAACAGAAAATTTAAATGAAAAATATTATCGTCTAAACGCTCAAAGGTTCGAATTGAGAATGGGGAATCTCATCCTGGCGTTTTCATCGGGTCATTGAATGATTGTGACATAGTTAAGCTTGCAGAAATTTAAATTACGATAAGAAATAAAGAAGCGAATCAAAAAATGTACTTGTTCATGTCAAGATTCCCGATACTCAGATTTCTCCCTTTCGCAGATGGTTTCCTGAAAAGGCTTTCGATGAGAATCACTCTCTAAGGGTTTTTTTTTCCTCAATTTTTGAATAAAAAAACTAGGAAGATAGGGACCCTATTTATAGGAAAGGATGTGGCATGAAAAACACGAGGAAACCCTAAAAAAATTAGATTTGGCCACCAAACCCAGTCCAAGTTAGACTGGGAAAGGGTAAAATTATAAAAAATAAGAAAGGGAAGATTCTGGTCGCAGGGCACGTGTAAAACATGCGCCTCATCACCGCCTCAACCAGTAGTCGACACGTGGCAGTAGATTTTTTCTTTCTCTCTCTCTCTCACACGCGCGCACACACATGGATGATAGCAAAAAGGGGGCCCACCCACCCCTTTTGACTTCTCTATCTCTTTCATCCTTCTCTCACACACTCCAACACACACACACAATCAGCAAAAGGGGCCTACTTTTCACTTACTCTCTCTCTCTTTCTTGGTTGGACTAGGGGGCTTACCGAATTTTCTTTTTCTTTCTCTCTTGCTCCTATTCTTTCTCTCACAATTTTAATATGCGGCCTCCTCTCCCCAGTTTTTTCTTCTTCAATTCTTACTTCTTTTTTTTTTTTTTTTCAATTTCACCCCTTTTCTTTATTTTGATTTTGTCTTTTCCTTGTTTTATTTCTTTATCAATTATTTTTGTATTTTATATTTTCTGAAATAAAATAAAATAAAATAAAGTTGACTATAAAATAAAACATAAAAAAATTTGCGGGGTGATCAAAATGTCGTGTCTACATCTGTCCCTCTTTATCATGCGAGTTCCACTTGCTTGACAAAGACAAAAGATCACGTCATTTTGAACGTCTCATTTTCTGATTTTTTTTCAAAGTGCATTTTTCAACGACAGGACAAATAAAATAAGATGACTCATGACGAACAAATGTTTACTTAAAGAGTCATTGGGATTAATAAAAGAATGACTCATGACGATATTCATGACGAAAAAATGTTCATTTAGAGGATTGTTTAGAGTAATAAAAAGGACTTGTGACGAACAGATGCCCGTTTAGAGGATCGTTTAGATAAATGAAAAAAAGACTCACGACGATACTCATAACGAACAGATATTCATTTAGAGGATCGTTTAGAGTAATTAAAAAAAGGATTTATGATGATACTCATGACGAACGAATATCCGTTTAGAGAATCGTTTAGAGTGATAAAAAGAAGACTCATGACAAACCAGTGTCCCTTTAGATGATCGTTTAAAGTAGTTAAAAAAAGGACTCATGACGAACAAATGTCTGTTTAGAGGATCGTTTAAAGTGACAAAAAAGAAAAAAGAAAAAAAAGACTCATAATGAATAAGTGTCCGTTTAGAGGATCGTTTAGAGTAATGAAAAAAAAACTCATGACGATACTCATGACGAACAAATGTCCGTTTAAAGGATCGTTTAGAGTGACAGAAAATGGCTCATGCCTAAGCCCTCTTGGTCGGGGGACAAAAGAAAATCCAAAGGTTTAAAATATGTCCCAGCTTGTGGCTGGACAAAAATGAGAGATCATGGATATAACATGTGCCCCAACCTTAAGCTGGAGCTGACTCTCAGATGACTGAATCGTTACAAGTTGCCTACATACCTTAGCATTATGTCAAATATCAAGTTTAGAGTAGTTCACTATATGCCTCAGGCGGAGCGAGAAAAGAATGCAAAAATGAAGTGGCACTCACAGAGAGACAATACAAAAATACAAAAAACCATCATGGAGAGACAAATGCAAAATAAAAAAGACATAGCGGAGAGGCAAACATTCCACATAAAGTGTCATTACAGAGAGGCAGAATGCAAATGAAAAATCCATCATGGAGAGACAAAATGCAACATGAAAAGCCATCATAGAGAGACAAAATGCAAAGACGAAAAATCTATCACGGGGAGATCATTTTGTAGTTGTATAAGAAGACTTTTTTTCCTACTACTAGTCCTCCAAGCTCTCATAGAGAGTTTTAATACACTAATTCACTTATTTTCTTCCAAGGTGAAAGTCAAACCCCTACAACGATTGGAGTGAAAAATCCATTTCACTCACTTAATCACTCGCTTGAGCTAACACCATGGTTCAAGACTTACAATCAAATTCTTACTCAAATTTTATTTTCTCACTAGAGCTTCTACTAACACTTACAATTCAATGATATATCAATGACTTCGGGTATGTTCGATAACGCTTAAATTTTCACTGTTGGAAATTTTAAATGCTTAATTTTAAGTGTTGAAATTATAAGTGTTGAATTTATTAAGTATTGAATTACTTTTAACTTTAAAAAAATTATCTTCGTACAATTTTTTGTTCCTAAAATAATTTTTGTAATTTCATTTTTCTGAAAGATAATTTTAGAATTATCTCTCTCTATTTTTTCTCAGTTTAAATTTTATCTATCTATAATTTTTTGTATATAATTTTTTGTGAGAATTTACAGTATTGGTATAAAATATTGGTTTAGATATTTTATGGTATTAAGTGATAAGTGCTAAAAAATTAAGTGAATCATACATCACTTAAAATTTTGAATAATTTTTAAATAATACTTATATTTTAAGTAATTTTTTAATTTTGTTGTCAAACACACTTAATTGGATAAGTACTTAACGCATTCATTTTTAATTTTTCAATTGCGTTATCAAACGGGACGTTAGTCTTTGTGAAGTATAAAAGTGAATACTCTTAAAGATGATACAAACATGAAAACAAAGAGTATCAAGGATGTGGAATTATATGCACATAATCAATACTCAAATATTCGCGGTGATTCTCAACACAAGTTTAATCGATTAAATAGTTTAAGTAAAAGTTTTGGATGCGAGTAATACTAAGAGAAACAATCAATTCATAGAAAATTCACCACTAAAGATATTATCAAGGCATATAAAACTTGGTTGAATCCTAAGTACCTACTCGATTTATGAATTAACTCAATAACACATGTGAGTAATAATCTATTATGCAAAATAGTCTTACATAATTTTCAAATCTAATACAAACGCTTTCAGATCTAGTTTACTTGTATACAAATGTTTAAAAACAATTTAAAACAAACTTTTAATAATAACAATTAAGCCTCTATCCCACTTATGTAGGGTCGACTGCATGAATCCATTTACGCCATAGAGATCGATTAAGGGCCATCCCTTCCGTCAAGTTTAATGTCACCAAATCATTTCTAATTGTCTCATCCAACGTCTTCTTAGATCTATCTCTCCCTCTTGTAGTCCCATGTGCTTGAATTAAATCAAATTTTCTCATTGGTACTTCTATGGGTCTTCTATGCACATGCTCAAACTATCGTAAACAATTTTCTCTTCAATTGGTGCTATTCAACAATATTTAACAAACTTCTAACATAAATTAAAAAATATTTTAATACAACAAAATTATCCTAATATATTACAATTTTTTTAAGAAAAAAAATGTTGATAACAACTTAGAAATATTAAAATTAACAATCTGGTTGAAATTTTAAAGCGAATAATGAAAGATATTACATGTCTACACAAACCGATCGATTGGATATTGTAGTCTCTTGACTGGATGCTTACGATTTCAAAAAGAATAAGCCTATGGTTGAGTTAGTTGACCAAGATCCTAGAGAATGGTTGACCAGTTATGTACAGTTTTAGGTTTATTTAAGTCCCTAATTTAGTCAACCAAACTAGAAATGAGGGTTCGGTTGACCTAGACAAGTTGTATTTAGATATGAGGGCTTCCATGGATGTTGGCCCAAAGATCTACTTAAGATATGGGTGAATTTGGTAGTTATAAAAATTTAAATAATAAATTTAAATTCAAGATATTAATTCCCCTAATTGATTAATATCTTGTTAAACAGTGAAAACATATTTATCTAAGTGCACACCCAAACAAAAAGAAAAGTAACAATGCAGTACATAAAGATTTATTTTGGTTCAACAAGCTACTCTTACCTACGTCCAGTCTCCCGAGCTCTACATGAATTTCGCAATCCACTAACCCTTTGATTCATTTCCTAGATAGGAACCAAACCCTTACAATTCAGATTCTTTTCACAGACTTATAATCAAATTTTACAACTCTGATTCTTTTCACGGGTTCATAATCAACCTATCACTCTTTCATGCTATTATACTTATTTTTTTCACAACCTTAGGAAGAACCTTTACAATCACTCTAATTCTATTACAGGAAAAATTTAAACCTAATATTTTAAAAGGTTAAAGATTAACCTAATTTTATTCTCAGGTTAAAGATCAAACTCTAATCCTTTTTTCAGGCTAAAGATTAAACCTCAATATTTTTCTCAAGCAAATGTGTCTAATCCACTAAAACTCGCAAATACAAAATGCTGGCCCAGTAGAATACCTAAGAGGTGAGGTGAATTGGGTAATTAAAAATAATCAGAATAAAATTCAATAAATCAAATAATTAATTTTATTCCTAAATTAATTATTATCTTTATATCACAGCGGAATAAATCAATTAACTAGGTGCACACCCAAACAACAAAAATAATAAAGTAATAATACAACACACCAAGATATATCTTGGTTCACCAACCTACTCTTGGCTAGTCCAATCCTCCGAGCCCTACGGAGATTTGCACCCACTAATTCTCAAGATTCCTTTAAAGGTAGAAACCAAACCCATACACCGATTCTTTTATAGGCTCAGAATCAACCTTTACAATTTCCTTTTCAAAGGCTAAGGAATAACCTCTACTTTTTACAGGTTAAAGAATAACCTAATTTTTTTTAACACTTAGGCTCAAGAATCAAAACTTCACTAAAACACTCCAAATATCCTTTTATCCGGTAAGGATTGAACCGTTACAAAATCACTCACAAACACAATTCTTATCCAGGAAGAATCACTACCTCAATCTCTTTACAGGAAGAGATCGAAACCTGGCTACCCTTGATTAAATATCTCCAACGATATTTAACCCGTCACACTACTCACAAATACAAAATGATAAATAGAAAATCTCACTCGGAGTTTCTACCACCTCAGATAAATAATAACTCAATTAATATCCCAACTAGTAATAGAAAAAACGTGAGATACAAAATCTGATTTTAACAAGATATGAGTAGCAAATTAGAGCACGTAATCAGATTCAAGAAATTATTTGTAAAAATATTTTCTTTAACAAATCAGAAATAATTTCTAAGATCAATTTCCAAAATATAAACAAGTAATGCAATGAAAGAATATAATTGGAAATATCTCATCTGGAATCCACATAATAATCAGATAAAACAATGTAACTTCAGATCTGGTAGCAGCAAATATTAATCACAATTGATCTTCAAGACCACTCTTAGAATAACTCACAAACTCTTAGAAAGATAACTCTTAGAAAAACTCACTCTTATTATATGATATAATTTCTCTTCTTTACTATTTAAATTTGCTAATGAAATTCGCAAGTCTATTTAAAGGCATATGTAATCAGTCTTCTAATGGCTAGTTTACAAGTGTCATGACAATTAAACGCTCCTATAGACCCCTTATATCATATAGACTTCATTTAGGTTCAATTTCACTTAAAAATAACTTTCAAATATTTCAATTAAATCCTCAAAATATTTCTCAATCTCAATTAATAAGAATAGAAACTATTTCAAGTACCAAATTGAGAAACAATAATATTTAATGTACCAAATCAATAGGATTTAATTAATATATGAACCATATCTTAAATATAATCAAATCCCTTAAATCTCTCTCAAATCTTAATAAAAAATAACTACATTTAGATATGATTTTGGATCAAACATTATCCTGAAACAGAGAACTTAGTCGATTGTCCAGTCGACTAGACGATTTAGGGAGTAGCCTATGTAGTTCATCGGTCGATCGCTCGGTCGACTCGCAGATTCAGAGAGTTTGTAATGCTTTCACCGGTCAACTCCTCAGTCGACTTCTCCCTTATGGATCTTTTCTCTGATCTCGTTTTTTACTCACTTTCTTTTACGATTTCACCCCTTTATCCATTTTCTCTCTTAAATAAGCTCCACTAATATTCTTATATTTTATTTCAGTCATCCAAAACTATTTCTTTTAAAATCACATAGGAGCAAATAAATTCATCTCAATTAGCTCCACATTTCTCAAATACCATTTTAATAATTCAAAATCATTTCTTCTTACTTCACATAGGAGCAAATAATTTAACTTAATCAAAACACACATAAAAGATAAAATGCTTTTTGTGCCGTGTGTGTTATTAAATGGGATATTAAGAGTTGAAATTTACCTGGGTTGTTTTCCCTAATTTCTTTAAACTTTTAAATCATCAATATCTTCAACTTCATTATTTAGCATCCATTTAACTTGTCATCTTCATCACTGGAACTTAGATCATTGAAACAATCAATTAAAATATTAGTTTCACCAAAACATCAACATTTAATTGTTCATCAAAATCTTAGAATCAACACAAAAGATTTTCAAGTTTCTTCCCACAAAGAGCTTCTACCATCTCAACACAATTATACTCAATTAATGTCTCAAAATATTAAGTGATAGATTCTATGTGAGGCACAAATATGATTTAAACAATTTAAAATGAAAATATCAAATAATCGGATTTCCTAAATAAAAAATGTTTTGAAAGATTTTCACGAAATTAGATTTGAAAACGATTTTTCACAAACAATTTATCCAAGCAATTAATCAAATAATCTAAGAAAGCAAAACAAATAACTTGGAAAGATCTAACCAGAATTCATCGAAAATGATTACGATAACTCAACAACAATACAAACCAGTGACCAAAAACACTTAAAACTTCGATCAAGAACTCTTAATAATCTCACGTATGAATTTCAGCGAAAAAATCTCTCTTATTATTGCCAAAAAACTAATATTCTTGATTACCATTTTTGAATCCAACAGGTCTATATTAATAGATCTAGAACTAGATCTATAACGGATAGTTTTCGAAAGTTACGACATTAAAAGACACTTCATGACGCCATATATCATATACCATCAAAATAAGTATGTTTCATTAAAATATAATTTTAGAAAAGCTTGATTTGGTCCTTAAAACTTTTTCAAATCAAAATCCTTAAGAATATGAAGTATTTTACCAATTCAATTAAGAGAATAAATAAATATGTGCCCAAATAAATAGGAAACACATAATATATATAAGTAAACCATTTAATTCCCTTGAAAAAATCATTTAAATTTGTAAAAAATGAGGTGATTTGACCAAAAAATTGAATCAATTAGAACATTTGATTGGGCCCGTCGGTCGATCGCCAACTTTAACGGTCAGTTTAATGACCATACCGACCCTCCGGTTGGTTGATCGATTGGATCTGTATGGTCTCTCATTTTTTTATTTTCAGCTACTGGATTTGTTAGTCAATCGACCTAACTTTTTGATTGACCGATCCAACTAGTAGGTTACTCATTTCACTTCCTTAACTTACTATTTTAGTTAGTCAACCAACCCCTTTCGTCGGTTGATGAATTGACCCAAAAATCCACCATTTTAAGTGTTAAAACCAAATTTTGAATTAAACCCTTAACCAAAAATATTTTTATACTTTAACACATTATAAGAACCATTTATATTTTTGAATTTATCATTTTTGATTAAAACACATATAAGATTTATTCATTTTTAAGTGTCGTGCGTGATCCTAATTCGGGTTGCATTGGGAGTATAAATGTAATAAGTTGTTCTCACCTAATTGTCTTTCAATGTCTTCAACACTCTTCAAATCTTCACTGCCTCCATTTTGCACCTGTTATGAATTCTTCAACGATTCTTCTTTTCGACCAAATATTTTTCTCATTTTAATATATGGAACTTAAATCTTAAACCACTCAATAAAAAGATTAGTTCCATAAAATATCAATGTTTAATTGTCCATCAAAAGATTAGGTTCAATAATGGACATGGCAGTTGATCAGAAGGTTGGAATTGATCGACCAATTTGAAATTCCCTATTAGATAGCTTGAGGATATCAGTCACCGAGAATTGGGATAATAGTCAATTAGTTTGAGCAAAGAACAATTAAAGAAGGCTTGGTCGACTCGATTGAAAGGGGTTGGTCGATCGGCTTGCCTAGGATATGTGTTTTCAAACAATTTCAAAGCATTTTTGTATCGTAATGTTCTAGAAACTTATCCCCCCCCCCCCCGAAAAAAAAAAAAAAAAACATTCCACATGAAATGATGCCAATTAACAATATCATGATGATCAAATGAAAGTATACTTAAATGAGCATGCATGTATGTGATCCTAACAAGTCATAATATATTTTGAATTTTAAATGTTGTTTTCCTAGGAAATAAAAAAATAATTTTTCTTAAGTCTTCGATTCTTCAACTCTTTTATCTTCAAGCTTGATCTATTGATTTTTTTATTCTTCATTCTTGATTCATCATCTTGTTATCTATTGGTTACTTTGTGTCTTGATCTTCTAATGATGTCGCATCTAGCCTTTATTTATCTAAGATACATACTCGATAAAATCTCATCAGTTCACACAAAATGTCAAATAAGATGTTATCATCAAATTCATTCAATAGGAATTTTGGAAGTTTAAACCATTAAAGCTAACAATCTCTCCCCTTTTTTATGAGGATAACTCATTTGATGTTTTTATAAGAAATCATATTTAAAATGCTCCCCATTGATTATGGCAACAGGTTTCAACTAATTAATAATGTTTAGTTAAGAGAACCATCAAGAGCAAGGTTTTAAATCGCGGTATCGGGTTACGTAATGGTAACGGTCGCGGTGTAACGGTATCGGAAGTATCGACTTGTCCGTAACGGGAATCGGCCGTAACAGTCGTGACTTTATTAAAATCACCAAAATATCCTCAAAAACTCAATAAGAGTAATTGTTTTACTCATTTGACCTTTAATAAACACATTATAATAGGTATTATGACATTTTAGGGTTATATACAACACAATAAAGACAAAAAAAAGACGAAAAAACCGTCGTACTTAACAATCTTAAAAGAATAAGATAATGCACACAATACTTAATAAAAATATATTACACAAATATAATAAAAGAATAAATTATACTTATACATCATATTACAAAAACAATACACTCATATAAAATTATCAATACCAAAACGAATTGCGCTCAGGCTCTTCATAGTCGGCGTCGGCATAATTCATACTATTTACTAAAATCATAATTAAAGCTAATTAACACTAAATTAACCATTATATATATATAGTTATACATATAATGTCATAAATAATAATGACAAAAAAATGCTATAAAAGTAAAAGTAAGAAAATTTTATGACTAAATTGTAAACAACCCATTTATCATTTTATAAATCAATATTATTTCCCAACCCCCCTAATTATCAACCAAACACACTCACTCACACGCCCAAATGAGATGGAGAGAGAGAGAGAGACGAACAGAGTGAAGCGAAGACGAGGAGTTGTGACGCGACGGAGAGAGCTACGACTATGACGTCTCTGGAAACGGTGAGAGCTATGTTTGGTGACGAGTTGTTTCTGTTAGGGTTTGGCGACGCCGCGATTGATATCTCAACTTTTGGCGAGGAACTCTTTGATTTTCTGCTAATTGGTAAGTTTTTTTTTGTCTTCTACTATTTTTTTCTTCACCTCTGCTCAATTATATGGAAGATTCTCTGAAGAAAGCTGAAAAATTAGAGCTCACATGGGTGTCAGACCTAAAAATAGAGTTGTAACGTCCATAACGGCCTCAGTAACGTCCGTAACGGCCGTTACAACACCGTATCGGCCCGATACGGTGCGAATCATCCCTAAACTCCAGAATCGGCTGTGTAACGGTATCGGAGGGTTCGATTTTTGATACGAATCGGCCGTTACGGTATGTAACGGCCGATATTTAAAACCTTGATCAAGAGTATAACCTAGTCATATATTAATCTCATATTGAATTTAGCAAGACAACAACATAACATCAATGCACTAAGTGAAACGAATGGAAAGAATTTAAATGGATTAAGAATGAGGCTTATCGATTTTGACAAGTACTGGGGGATTTAAGAGCTCGATGTGATCAAGTCACGCTGGCAGTGAAAGTTCTTTCATATTCAATATACCATATCAAAATCTGTAAGCCTTATATTATTCTTTCCCCCTTTTGTCATCTTAAAAGCGAGGAGAGAGGGATATGGGGGGTCATTCTTATAATATCAAAGTGTGTTCAAGAGAAGTTGATTTATGGTGTAAAGTAGATTGGTTAATGAGTGCTTGAATAAAACAAGTAATAAGGCAATTTATGTGTACTACGGTTGACAGGTTCAGGCAGGCCGATCGACTGGGTATTCCTGGAGGTATGCGAGAATATACCTAGTTATCTTAGTCAACTATTTTTGGAAGAAGAGTCAAATGACTTTGAGCAAATGATTTCATTTTTTAAGCGATTTCCCTTTTTAAGTTGTGTTACTATGTGAGGTAGGTAGGGTTTCTCTTAAAAAAATAAATGGATGGATTTTCATAGTTTAGGGCTTTGTGGGATGTGGCCAATGGATAACAATTTAAACCAAACCAAGTGGTAATCGAACGAAATTGAACTGAATGATTTAATTTTGAAATCAAGTAAATGGTTTTGGTTCCGGTTTTGGTTTTGAAATTAGCAACCAAAGTGGTTTGGATTTTGGGATAGTAACCGTGAAACCAAACAACATAATTAAAAGATGTAACCGATATTTTAGATATATTTTTATGATATATATACCCTCACTTTTTTATTTATTTACAGTTTAACACCTAGTATGTATATGTATGTATGTATGTATATATATGATTATTGAGATAGTATTTGAAGACGTTGATTTATACTATTGTGACAATTATCTATGATTTTATTGTTGTATTTTAATTACGGTTAGAAATATTTATTGTAA
Organism: Eucommia ulmoides; assembly: GCA_016647705.1. Lineage (NCBI taxonomy): Eukaryota > Viridiplantae > Streptophyta > Magnoliopsida > Garryales > Eucommiaceae > Eucommia > Eucommia ulmoides. The sequence goes on along the minus strand of CM028338.1, from coordinate 27,356,176 downwards.
CAATTAATAATTTTGTGGTTTTGTTTCGTTTTTCAGAATTTATATTTTACATTTTTGTTATGTTTTTGTTTATATATAAAAATTAACTATCCGCGGTTTTGCGGTTTAGGTTTTTTATAAAATTATAAAATCTTAAATGATTTCACGGTTTTGGTTTTGTATAATGTTAAATGGTTCGATTTTAAAACCATTAAAAAAAATCGACGATTTTGATTTTTGTTTTGGTTTTGTATATGTCTAACGGTTTTGGTTATGTATAGAACCGAATCGAAACCGGACCATTGACATATCTAATGTGATCCATTTTAATTACTTTTGTGGGTTTGATTCACACTACATATTCTGAGAAATGTTTACCATCCAAAAGGAAGAAAAATCAATCTTGTCTAAATAAATGCATTGTACTTCCTTTGTTGCGTAGCCTTCGGTTACATCTAAGATGGCTAATATAACTTGAGAGTGCAACCTGCTTTAGGTAGCATAACCTTCGATTACTTTGAAGGTTGCTTGTTGTAGCCTTATTTGAGTAGATTAGGCTTGGTAAGTATAAGCTATTGTTGTAGGCTCGAGAAGGGTAGGCTCGCAGCTTCGCTCAACAGAAGAGCCTAACTTTATATGTTATTAGTCAAGCGCTAGCTCCCAACCTGGTAAAGTTTTTTTTTTAAGGGATACGTTGAAGGGGAGAGTGGCTGAGCAGTCAAAAGTAATAGACTGTAAATCTGTTGAAGTCAGTTATGCATGAAAAGATAGAAATAAAAAGACCACAATTTTAAATGTTCACTTAATCTTGTTAGGGCTAGGTGATTTTATTCTAGTATTCAAGGCTCTTTATTTTGGAGGTTTTGGTGTATAAAATTGGTACACATCTCGAGTATGGTCCAATCGGGTGACATGTGTCCTTTTGCTGAGGTAGAGTCAGCGGTTGAAAATTCCTCACATGAGTTATATTGGATCTTAGAAGGACTAACCTATTGTGCTAAGAGTCCTGCTTCTCAGGGAGTGATACCTACAGAAGGCTTGAGCCAAGATTTGTCCTGGCAAAGCCCCTCTAGTGTGAGAATAAGAGCTCAGAGAGAAGAGATACAGAAATGCGTCGAGTAAACAAATGAACTCAAAGCATTTGCGCATAAAATAATGCGTACCTCGAGCTTGAATAAGCCTGGTATATATAGGCGTTAGAGATGATTAGTCGGGACTAAACACTATTTAATTAGGTAAAACCATGTGTTTAGCCGATAATCCAAGGTGTTTAAGAGATAACTGTTGGGCTGGGGCTTTTGGGCCCATTTACCGAAGCTCGCGGGCCTTTGTCAAGCCTATGGTGGTGAGCTGGTAGAGGAGAGTGGAGATATGTGGAGTCCTGGAGGAAAAGTGAGCTAAAATGGGGAGCTAGTCAAGGTGAACGGCTAAGTCCTTGAAATTGGTTGTCTAGGGCACGGCGCAGAGCTCAGGACGACACTTCCCTGTGGGGCACCTTGCTCATCCCTAAGTGCAAAGGAGATTCCAAGGAGGAGTCGTAGTTGGCATATGTTCTAGTGTGACGTTGCGAATTCTAGAATGCGTCCATGACACTACGAGGATGGACATGTGGTTGGATCCTAGGTGCTGACTCAGTGGTGCCTGGAAATACCCTCATCAGTTGCCCCCTAGCCTTGTGTGGCGAGGAAAGCGTGACGGTCAGGGGTATCAATTATTGGCTAGAACGGGCATCCGGTTGACTTCGAAGTAAGAGAAATACTTTAAGTCGATATTTTTCCAACAATTAACTTTTTCTGGGGAGTGAATTCGAGATAGGCCGCCATACGGTCAGGGTTCGGGGTTAGGTAGCACGACAGGGCGACCTCGAATTTTTTCATTTTTCAGGACAACACTTTTCCCAAGGTTAACTTTTTCTTAGGAGCTAATTTGAAATAGGCATCCATACGGCCGGGGTCCGGGGTCCAGTAGCATGGCAGAGCGATCCCGAATTTCTTCAATTTTCTAGAGCTCAGGCCGTCATATTTTCTAGGCAGGTCTCCTAACGGGCAGAATCCTGGGTGGGCATCCCCTGGAAGGTAGATGGCAGGAGGTCAAGCTCTTGAATGACAAATTCTAGAAGTCAAGATGTTGGCTCTAGTGGGGTCAAGCTTCTGGCTTCTGGGATGCAAGCTATTGGGGTCAAGCTGCTGGCTCTTAAGAGGCAAGTTACTAGGGTCAAGCTGCCAACTCCTAGGAGGCAAACTACTAGGGTTAAGGTGTTGGCTCCTAGGAGGAAAGCTACTGGGGTCAAGCTGTTGGCTCTTAGAAAGTAAGCTGCTGGGGTCAAGCTGTTGGCTCTTAGAAGGTAAGCTGCTGGGGTCAAACAATTTTGTGTGAAGAGATTTTGAGTGAATCGCTGACGAATAGATTTCTAAACGACGATTCTCAACCCATTAACGAACTATCTTGAGCGAAGAGATTTTGGGCGGCAAGCTCTAAGCAGTGCTCCCATGAATGGTGCTTTTCTAACCGTTGACCTCTAAATGATGCAAAACTCAGACATGTACATCCTCACAGCGCCTATCACCTGAGCCATACATTACCTGGGTTGTGTAGAGCTTTTGTTGGAGAACACAGTGGAGAGCTCAGACGTTGGAGAGCTATGCACCTTTCGTGAAGCTTTGGTCGGAGACTATATAGCGGAGTTTTGAGCAGAGCTTTTCCGATCATCCACATTCTTCCCCTAATTTGCTTTCACTAGGTTGGTGAATCATCTTTTCCTAGAGAGCGAGCCTCTCTCCGAGTTAGATTCTCACCGAGCCACAATTCAGAAAAATAACAAGGTTGAGGCTAGTCTCCGAGCCAGCCTTTCTGCTGTTCGGACCTAGAACCTGGGACTCTGCATTGATCGCCAGAGCATTAATTTCCTAGTTGACATGATCATAACCGAGAGTAGAAGTGGCAGGACTCTGCTGACTGGGGTTAGGGATAAGACCTGACTGGTGGCGGTGGGACAGTGGATGAAAGACCCCGAATATCTGGAGCTCCAGGAAAATATGGCTAATGACTTTCTAGAGTTAGAGAACTGGGCCACCATGACGGCTATCCACTATTTGCAACTTGATTTCTCCGCCGGCCTTGTGGAGATGAAGTTCTCAAAGCTGGAGGACGGTGCCGAGTAGAAAGATACCGGGGATGAAAGTGCTGATGAGGCGGCCCTTGAAGAGGGAGAGATTGATGCAACTTCTCATCGCACAGATGCCCCTTAAGGTGAGGGCGGGAAAGATTGAGCTTTAGACCGTCGCTTCTTCAACACTTAGGATTTTGTAGACTCTTTTTTACTTATTCCTGTTTTTCTGCGCACGAGCATGTAAGCTTTTGAGCGGTATAGCCAGGGCACTTCAGAGTCTACTACTTTCTCTCGACGTTTTTTCCAAGTCGCTTCTGCTCGATCTTGTTTTCAAAGTTGTGAAATTTTGAAAAATTTTTGAAAAAACTTTTTGTCTCTACCTAGGACCATGGACCACTAGCCACCCAATCTAGGACACAAGTTGATTGTAAGAAAATCGTGTTGTGGACTTAGGAAGAGGGTTTTCTAGTGTGCCTGGTCCTCTTGGTTCGCAGGGGCGCAACGCGGTGGTTGGTCCCCCGTGGTTGGTCATCGAGGAGTTCTCCATAGTCAAGTTCGTTTAAGAACCCTTTCAGGTTATTTCTATGTAGTCTATACATGAGTATCTTCCCTTTTAGAACGTCGGAGTTATAGTTGACTGGTGGGGAGAGGTACTTAGACCCGATCAATGCCCGGCCTTAGTGGATGGTAGGGCGTAAAATACACCGCTACTTTCACTCGCAAGTATACGAGGTCTAGTTTTAGTATAGATCGGGAGAGTTAGGGTTATCGTGTCCACAGGGATTGGTTTTGGCTTTAATTGAATACCGCGTTTATCATGACCTAATTTTATCCAGGCGAAGATAAATTGAATAAAATTAATTATACTAATACTAAGTTAATTAATCTAATTAAATTAACTATACTAATATTACTATGAGATATTTAGGGAAAGTATTGCCCAGGGATTAACTTTTGTTTACAAAAACGTGTTCGGTCTCGTTTTAGTTTACATTAACGGCGTTCGACTTATCCGATAATCTCGGTTCGTAAACTCTCTCGCCACCTCTTCTGAGTGTAAGACGGGGGAATACGTGACTTCGTGTCAACGTCGAAGTCCCCCTCAACATCTTAATGACTCTAGGTCACGTGAGTCTCACCCCAACGTCATCGATTGCACACAATCTAACGCCCTCCCAGGTCGTTAGATTGTCGTGTTATGTTAACCCTAGTCCGAATCCGGGATTACCTCTTCCGAGTGTCAAACCCCGTATTCTCAATATATCTAAACTAGCATATAATCATAGAAAACACGGCAACACAATCAACATAACGAAGAACAACCGCTAACCAAACACAAACTCAACAAAACAACACTTTTATAAATTACATTAATCCCTAGACAAAAACTCGTTTAGCTCATGGCCATAGCTGATTATATAATGAAAACTAAGCTAAACATGCTTAGTTTAAGGGGTGTGCGAAATATGAACAAAAAAATGACAAGTGAGTACTCGAAAACCCAACCAATTAATAGTTCGCCCAAAACTCAACCGCTCATTTCAAGTAGCATAATGAATGCTAACTTGATTCTCTCAAATTGTGCCTTTGGTTTGGAAAGAAGTTTAATCGGTCACGTGGCATTGGTTAAGTGTTCAGAATTGAAATGGCTATTAGGTTTCGACAGGGTAACGAGGGGTAATGATTTAACAAGGTTGGCTTAAAAAGGCTCAAGCGAGAAAATGAATACCTAAATCATGTCTTCCGAACTACCTCGCCTAGGATTTTGCCTCGAATTTCCCCCAAATCAAGTTCTAGAAACCCTAATATCATGAATTTAGGTGACAGATAATCGTTTTCAAATCAATTAGACAGTTATAGAATAAGTTTTCATGCTCGTGCAAGTAGGATCTATAAAAACTATTACTAAAACATAACGTTGAGCACACAGAACATACATGCATGAGTTTTACGCTCGACCTCAATAAACAACCAGGGGATAGACTCATCATTGGGTAATAGCCCAGATGATGTCAAAACTCAGCACATAACACAACAACTATCCTAAACAAACATGCACACATAGAAACAATAAAACATACTAACTAAAACATATACTAAAAATATACTACACATCACATCCGACTCAAATAGGAAATGCCCATAATAACCTAGTCAGTGATCCCAATGACATGATAAAGCATTATAATGAAGACTAGGGTTTAGAACACATACCTGGGAGGCGAGAGACTCTAGCCTCCAAATTAAATCGGTTATGATGGATCTAACTTATTCTTTTCCTTGGGTTGCCTCCCAAGAAGCGCTTGGTTTATGGTCGTCAGCCTGACACACCGAAGTGCTCGTCAAATAGCAGTTTCTGCCCGTAGTAAGTGTCGTACAACACCACATACGAATCTTGATTCAGTATGCCCTCAAGACCGGCGAGATGTGGCAATGTATAGCTCAAGCTTTCAACGACATGCCTCACCGGCTCATGTACTTGGTGGGCATGAAAGAACGTTGCTAGTGGCGGTGAAGGATCATTGAGCCACATCGGATCCTCATAAATATGATCGTCTTGGATCGAGTGCGGCGTCACCAACTGGAATTCGAACAATGAAAATTCACAACACTTAATGTATAAATCTTCGTCGATCTCATCCTAGTACCTTCCGCTTGTCTCCGGTTCCTCGTGGTGGCTTTCGCAATAGGATTCGACTTGTGAATCTCCGGGTGCCACCATATCTGACTTGGCCTCAATCAAGCAGATAAGCTGACCTATGTGCATCTGTAAAGACATTACGGTTGCATCAATTTTAGTGCAAATCGTCTCAATGTTTTCGAGACGATCCTCGTGCTCATTTAGCCGGTCATTCGTCTCCCTCCAAAATGTCGGAGTCTCCCCAATAAAATTAGCTAGTATTTCTTCCAGGCCAGGGGAAGACTCAACGTATTGGTCCGGGGTGTCAATCCATGGCGCCGTAGAATTGCAACTCTGATAATTAAAGGCCGCCATGTCTTCCAACATCTAATGGGCTTCGTTCGCGGTTAGTTGGTCGAAAGAGGTGGTACCATTTCCTTCTTCAACCCATATTCTGGTTGTGGCTTGTAACCCGTCGAGGAAGTTCAGTAGTTGACACTCCCTCGGGAATCCGTGATTCGGAAATCGGAGTAGCAAATCCTTGTATCATTCCCAAGCACAGTAAAATGGCTCGGAATCCCATTGAAAGAACTGCAAGAGTACCTATTGATCTACCATCTTCAAGCACCCTGCGAGAAAAGAAAAACAAAAACTACAAAGAAAAAATTATACACAAAAGAAATGCCCAAAGTAAAATCTGGTCATTTACTCATAATATCAATAATAACCAAAAACACAATCCCCGGCAACGGCGCCAAAAACTTGGTAGGGCGTAAAATACGCCGCTACATTCACTCGCAAGTATACAAGGTCAAGTTTTAGTATAGATCGGGAGAGTTAGGGTTATCGTGTCCACATGGATTGGTTTTGGCTATAATTGAATACCGCATTTATTATGACCTAATTTTATCCAGGCGAAGATAAATTGAATAAAATTAATTATACTAATACTAAGTTAATTAATCTAATTAAATTAACTATACTAATATTACTATGAGATGTTTAGGGAAAGTATTGCCTAGGGATTAACTTTTGTTTACAAAAACGTGTTCGGTCTCATTTTAGTTTACATTAACGGCGTTCGACTTATCCGACAATCTCGGTTAGTAAACTCTCTCGCCACCTCTTCCGAGTGTAAGACGGGGGAATACGTGACTTCGTGTCAATGTCTAAGTCCCCCTCAACATCTTAACGACTCTAGGTCATGTGAGTCTCGCCCCAATGTCATCGATTGCACACAATCTAACGCCCTTCCAGGTCGTTAGATTGTCGTGTTATATTAACCCTAGTCCGAATCCGGGGTTATCTCTCCTGAGTGTCAAATCCCGTATTCTCAATATATCTAAACTAGCATATAATCATAGAAAATACAGCAACACAATCAACACAACAAAGAACAATCACTAACCAAACACAAACTCAACAAAACAATACTTTTATAAATTACATTAATCCCTAAACAAAAACTCGTTTAGCTCATGGCCATAGCCGATTATATAATGAAAACTAAGCTAAACATACTCAAACAACAATCCTAAGTTAAGAAATAAAAGAAGGAACAAGAGAAACTTAGCCTAGTCCGAAGATTTATCACTAAAAACGTTCCGAGATCACTTCTCCTTCGTTGCAACGTGATCTTCTCCTTAGGATTTGAATGGGCACTCCCAAAACCTCTCAATCTATCCTTCTAAAGTCTATGGAGGTCCCTTAGCCTAATGGAGAGGAGAGGAGGAGAAAACTAGGCTCAAAATATCTAAAATAATATCTAAACTGGCGCAGAGGTTTTCGCCTAGGCGAAGTTACTGTAGGAAGGTTGGTTAACTTTCTGCCGGATTTCCGCCTAGGCCGAAAAACTGCAAGTTTGCATTTTATTTTGACTGTAACTTCTTCATCCGAACTCTGATTGAGGTGATTCAAAAACCTATGGAAAACTAAGAAAAATATATACAACTTCTATGTTTTGAGTGTTTCCAAAATAGGATTTAATCATAGTCCAAAATAACCTTGAAGTTACAACACCTGTATCGACTTTGCACATTTTCGCCATTTTTCCACTGTTCTTGATCCGATTTGATCATTTTTTATCCGTTTACATACCTTTTCATCTCAAACACCTGATTTAGACAAAAACACATAAAAACATATTAAAACTTACTAAACATACTCGAAAACTAACAACGTTCGGATTGAAAATAGATAGGTAATTTACACCTATCAGTGGATGACCTTTGTCTTTCTCCAGGTACAAAGTATTGACACCAGAGAGGGTCTCGTTGTCACCCTTGATACTGAGCGCCGAGATGAGACTTGTAGAGAACCACTCGTGATAGCGAGAGTCGGGATGTTGATAAAGGGAATCATCAGTGGCTTAGGGGGTCGTAATGTCACTGTGGAGAATCATCCGTGATGCTGGGAGCTGGGATGTTGATCTGGAGAATCATTCACAACTCAAGGGATCGGAATACCGCTGAAGAGAATAATTCTCGACGCCGAGAGTTAGGATATTGATGTGGAGAATTATCTACGACTTAGGGGGTTGGAATGCTATTTACTAAGGAGAACACAAGGCATATCGCACAAAACATCTTCTTTATTTTGATAAGAAAAATTGCAACACTTTGTATAAACTGGAAGTTGTTCACAAAAGTGGATCTTATCTATAGAAGTTGTGCTTCAGATGGTCAACGTTTCGCGGGTGTCGAGTGGTACACCGTCTTCTGTCTCAAGATCGTATGTGCCCGAACGTGTGACCTTGATGACTCTATACGTCCTCGGAATTGAATCTACCATGGATGATGTTGATTTCACCATCTATGCGCTGGTGATCACTCCCGGCCTCAACCCCTCGGGGCGGTGGACGATTGCCCTCTCATCTTCTCTAGGACTGAGGCTCTCCTTGAGGTTCATCCTCGCCAAGCTGCCCCCAATTTCCTTCCCAAACATAGTTTCCGAGATAGCCTATTCGGATGAGAGCTTCAAGCCCCTATCGGAGCTAGAGGTAGTTTTCTGTAGAGTGGCCCCGATCTCGGTAGAATTCACAATACTTGTTCATTGATCGCTCGGTTGGCCTTCCTCTTAGGGGCGGTAGATGAGGGAAGAAATTATGCCTTGAGTTTTATGTGAAAATATTGGTCACCGAGGCCGTGAGTGGGGTGCACCTTGGTTGGTGACGTCTTAGGGGAAGAAGTGGCCTCCTGTCCCCCAACAAGGGTCTTGATCTCCCTTCATATTGTAATCTTCTCATGCCTTGGGCTTGATTTAGACCTCTATTCTTTGGATTCCTTGACTTGTTCACTCCTTCCCTTTTTTTCCTGGTTACAACATGGAGGTCAGCACCATGGAACCTAGTTCCTCGGTTTAGAGCTTCATCTAGAGTAAGAGCAAGGTTAGAGTAGAGGTTATGGAAAACCTTTGATGCTGGAGCCCATCCACAAAAGCATTTAGTACTACGCTTTTAGGAAGGTCGTCATACGCATTTGTTTCTCGGTTGAAGCATTCGATCTAGTCTCCCAAAGATTCAATAGACTCCTACTGAAGGGCAATGATATGAGTTATGGTCCTCGGCCTCCAAAGAGAGCGACTGAAATGAGCCAGGAACAACTGCTCGAGCTCCCTAAAGGTAGAGATGGATGCTGACCTCAGAACTTGGAACCAGGACCTCGCTGCACCTATGATGGTGATGGGAAAGGCTCTGAATTACAGAGCTATAGAGGCCACATGCATGTCCATATGAGACTTAAACATGGACAGGTAGTCAATAGGATCTAACGTCCTATTATACGGGCTCATCTAGGGGTGAGTAAAGGGCCTCGACGCTACTTCTTCCAAAACTTCTTTCACGAATGGAGATCTCACCTCCGTAATAAAGCTTGGTCCTGCCCCGCTTCCGTTCATCTCTTAGAGACAGGCTTCTATTTCATCCAGGTGATGCTCCATAGCCTCATCCGCTCGAAGCTTCCCCCGTATATGACTGCCTGCAGCTTAGGCCACAGAGTAATAAAAGGGAGGCGAGTAGGAGCAGATTTCATATTCACGCCATTCCTTGGGATCGGACCTGGCTGGCCGATGGGGTGCTCGACTGTTGGGGGACACTAATATGTCCTTGGCTATATGTTCATGTAGTGGACGAGATGGAGATATTTGTGTTGCTGGGGGGCCCTCCTTAGTCCTGTAGACTCGTGGTCGCAAAGCGGAGGGCGGTCCCTAGGCATGTGCCTATTTGGAGATTCCATACGAACATCGTAGTCTGGGAGTCGCTCCTCGGGCCCTACAGTCTAGAGAGCTGCTCCCCCCTGGGTGGGAGGCAACGGTAGGCGCGCAAGGAAGAGCTGCATACATGACTTGAATTCGACCATCTGGCACCTAAGGAGATCAATCCAAGATGCCTTTGCGATTCCCAAGGTCTGTTCTGTAGCCCTAGGAGGTAGAGTAGATAGCCCTGCTTGGTCTTGGGGGTGGGAAGTTATCCTCGTTGGTGGGAGATGGAGGGTGTGGCCTTGGAGTTTTTGAAATTTCTGATTCTTCTGTCCCGTGTCTGTATTTTCGATCAGACTTTGTGATCATTCAAGCTCAACTCAGTAGAGAGTAGTGATCAGGGAAAGACTTTTTGCTCGGTTCCCATAGACGATTCCAAATTGTTGGTGTATAAAATTGGTACGCATCTCGAGTATGGTCCAGTCGGGTGACATGTGTTCTTTTATTGAGGTAGAGTCAATGGTTGAAAATTTCTCACGTGAGCTGTACTAGGTCCTGAGAGGATTGACCTACTGTGCCTAGAGTTCTGCTCCTCAAGGAGTGGTACCTACAGAAGGCTCGGGTTGGAATTTTCCCGCGAAGTCCCTCTAATGTGAGAATAAGAGCTTAAAGAGAAGAAGTACACGAATGTGTTAAGTAAACAAATGAACTCAAAGTATTCGCACGTAAAATAATGCGTACCTCGGGCTTGCATAGCCCCTGATATATGTAGGTTGGAGATGATTAGTCGGTCTTAAACACGGTTAATTAGGTGAAGTTGTGTGTTTAGTCGATAATTCAGGGCGTTTAGAAGATCACTGTTGGGCTTGGGATTTGGGTCCATTTGGCGAAGCCCGCGGTTCTCTGTCAGGCTTGTGGTGGTGAGCTGGTGGAGGAGAGTGGAGATTCGTGGAGTCTTGGAGGAGAAGAGAATTGGAATGGGGAGCCGATCGAGGTGAACGGTTGAGTCTCTGAAGTTAGCCGTCTAGGCCATGGTGTAGAGCTCAAGGAAACACGTCCCTATGGGGCACCTTGCTCCTCCCTGGGTGCAAAGAAGATTCCAAGGAGGAGCTGTGCTCGGTGTATATTCTAGTGTGGCGTTGCGGATTTTGAAATGCATCCATGTTACTATGAGAACGAACATGTGGCTGGGTCCCAGGTGATGACTCAGTAGTGCCCGAAAATACCCTCATCAAGGGTATATGTGAAACCTAGGCTCTAGGAAAGGGAGATGTAAGGAAAATTACTAGCTTGATCCCTAGCCCAAATATTGTATTTGGTTATTTACTAAAAAAAAAAAATAGTGAAAACCCCGCTTTTATCATTAAAATTAAAATAGGCCACTACTGACAAACCTATTTTGAGAAAATACCACCTATATATTTATTATTTAAGATAAATTCAAATACATATTCTCTCACTACATCAACAGTAATATAATAAATGAGGGATGCAAATGTTGTTGTCTATAGAAAACCCCACTTTTACCATTAGGGCCACTACTTGCAAGCTCATTTTGAGAAAACGCCACATATATATATTTATTATTTAAAATAAATTCAAATATATATTCTCTTACTATATTAACAACATAATAATAAATGAGAGATGTAAATGTTGCTATCGAGCAACAATGTTAATAGTAACATAATGAATGAGAGATACAAATTTTGCTGTATAGTAATAATGTCAACTACAACATAATGAATGAATGAATGTAATTGTTACTATACAACACCAATTGAATTTTTTTTCTAAACTTATGAGTATAAGAATAAATTCCTTTACTTAAATCCCCTCTTGGCGAGGGGGGAATGATAGATTGTTAGTGTTGATGATTGAGAAGATATAATTGGGGCATATGTGATTAGGATCCATTTGTATACCTCGTGGAATATGGGAATGTCAATTGTCCATTTTAATTGTTTTTGTTAAAAATGTATTCTAATTTTTCCTTTATTAAACAAGTCGGATTATATATTATACAAACCCGAATTAACCTTAAAAAAAAAAAAAAAGGTGAAATGAAAAAGGAAGAAGATTTGCCACCCCCACCTTGAACATTACCCCTCTGATCGCAAGGTTTGGTCATAGCGTTCTGCTCTCTCTCTCTCTCGCTCGCTCGCGCTCTCTCGTAATACAACCGAAACCAAACGCTCAATTTCGGACGCAATGTTAAAGGGTTCTCATCTACAACCAATTGCAACTCCAGTTTTATGCGCCATTAGACTTTCTCGGAAACCACCCCTCAGCATTACATTATTATCCGGTCCATCACAATCTCTGTCGGCTTCAACTTTTCACAAAATCTCTACATTTCCTTCATATCAAAACCTTTACAGTAGACGCCTTGCATCGTCTTCGCTGTACCTTCCTTCTTTTAGCTTGAGGCGTTTTCCAACTATGGTGGGTCATCCTTGTCCCCAAGGCGCAGGTTGGTATTTATGCCAAAACCGATTATATTTTTAAAAGTTCATTCCACTGGATATTGCTTGTGGGGTTTCTTTAATTCACCTTTCTATCAAGCAAAGATAAAATACAATTGATTTAATGTTAGTTTATTTGCTCATATGGTTTCTTTACATGAGCTAATTTTAAATGTATGAATACTATGAATACTAGCAGGGGCATGGGATGTAGGTAGAGAACCACTTATGGCTTCCGGTCATATGATCAGAAGCTCCTGAATCTATGATTGAAGGGCCATTGAACTCAGATTTTTCATTCAGGGCAGAGAGATAATTTCTTTTCCGCACTATAGAACAATTAGGAACTGAAGAAGGTACATTCGGTTGGGATGCTTGGGATTGATTAAGGAGGCCTTGCGGTTGTTCAAGCTGTTCCCTGCTGAAACCTGAACCTCCTGGTTTGTCTTCCTCGGAAACAGCTTGAAAGCCTTAGCTTGTTCACCTTGTTTGCGTGGCTTCCAATTTGTTTGTTTTCCATGTATCTTCCAACATGTCTCTCTAGTGTGATATGGGCGTTGATAACGATCAGACGATTCACACCAGGATCTATCATTTTTTTTTTTTAATTTCCACGCTGATCTCCATAATTAGGAGCAGAGTAACATTTTTTGAAAGAAGGGCAGACTTGGGACTGATTGTCTAAGGCAGATTCTTTAGTTGCTAGGCGCTTTTGGCATAGCGGGCCCCCAGT